>CM075861.1:47024839-47624839 GCA_037975125.1 Latrodectus hesperus | reverse complement strand
AAATTAAAATATTTCGGTTAATAAGCTTGTATATTAAAGTATTTAATTTGAATCCTTTATTGCTTACACATTAATACATTATTTTATAATTCATCATACATAAATTAATTGTAAATTCAAGCATTTATATTATTTTATATTGACCTCGATTTAGAAGATGTATAAATTTACTAGAAACGCTCCACTATTTCATATTGAATGTTCCTTGTTCAGGAATTCTATGGGGTGACTGAATATACAGAAAGGGAACTTGTATCCTTAGGTTCACAAATTAATTCCGTATACTGGTAAAATAAGGAAGTATATGCATTTAGTAACACATTAATTATTTTTATTTAAGGAAAGTAATTATCTATTATTCCAATTTAGTATTTAATATTATATATATTAATGATGTGACTGTTATCAATAACTGATAAAAGATAGTTTTATTAAAATTATGAATCATTTAATCATTATTTTTATTTTTTGACCTTTATAATTTTAAAAGAAATGATAATAATACTATTAGTCTTTAACATTATATTTTCTAATGATGTACAAAATAGTTTATCCATTTATTATTTTCCATAATGAAGCGTAATAATCTCATGTATATATTTTAAATGGGAATTAGAAAATCGTATGATTTTTTAAGTCATTGAAATGATTTTCTTAGAAGTTGGTTCCAAACTTTTATGTTAGTTTAAGAGAATATTTCGAAATTGAAATATATATATATATATATATATATATATATATATATATATATATATATATGTGTGTGTGTGTGTGTGTGTGTGTGTGTGTGTGTGTGTGTGTGTGTGTGTGTGTGTGTGTGTGTGTGTGTGTGTGTGTGTGTGTGTGTGTGTGTGTGTGTGTGTGTGTGTGTATATATATATATTCCTGGTAGTAAGATCCATTTGATATTTTTTATTTTTTGTATATTTTTTGTGATGTCAAATTGTATAAATATTTCTCGACATAAGTCTCATAGTAAAAATATTTCAATGAATAGAAAATTTATTGCCTTTTGACAAAGTATACTCAGCCCTAGATTTTGCAAGCTTTATGAATTTAAAATTTATGGTATAAGGAAAATAAAAAAATTTTTTTTCGCTACTATTCTATAATTAAGATTGATATTTTGATATTGTAATAGCATTTACTAACTTAAGTCATATTTATTCCTAAGATTTAAATAATTATTAATAATCGCTTAAATAGTGCTCATTTTTGTTGAATAATTTTTAATAACCTGTTTCAAGTATGAAAATTTTCCTTATACCTGATTGCCTTACAGGCATCTTTTAAAGTGACTTTTAAAAATATTTATGTAACGTTTGCAAAGATAAAGAATTTACTGAATTTACAATGATTAGTGTTAATGATTGATTGAGTTTAATGCATCATGATATTTATATTTTAATTACATAAAATATTTTTGGTTAAATAACTATAAACTATGTTATGAATGGTGATATTACACTACTGGCCCTTAAAATTGCTACAACAAGAAGGAATGCAAATAACAGAACGATATTTATTGGGTACATACATTATAGTGGAAAGAACAAGTGATTAGATTTACAGGAAATTAGGATGTATACATCTTGAGAAATCAGTACCCAGAGCAGCTACCTCTGGCTGCAATAACAGCATTTATCCGCCTAGGCATGGAGTCAAATTGAGATTGTATAACATGCACGGGGATCTCAGTCCATGCAGCTTCAACACTATGCCACAGTTCATCGATAGTAGTGGATGGTGAGTGATGGCGTGCCAATCGCTCGGCAACCATTGACCGCACGTTCTCAATTGGTGACAGATCAGGAGAACGTGCTGGCCAGGGTAACAATCGAACCTGTTCTGTATCAAAGAAGTTCAGAACAGTACGGGCAACATGCGGTTGTACATTATCCTGTGGAAACAAAGCAATAGGGAGGCCTCGAAGATAGGGCAGAGCCACGGGCCTTAACACATCGGAAATGCAACGGTTGCTGTTCAAAGTGCCGGTAATGCGAACAAGAGGTGATCGAGACGTGTATCCAATGGCACCCCAATACCATCACTCCAGCAGATGGGCCAGTATGGTGATGTCTAATGCAAGCAAGCAATGCGCATTCTCCACGAAGCCTCCAAACACGGATGCGGCCATCATGGTCCTGTAAACAGAACCGAGATTCATCTGTAAAGATGACGTGATGCCATTTCCGCGTCCAGGTTCGTCGCTGATCACACCATTGAAGGCCAGGGCTAGGGAAAATAAGGGCTGGCTCATTACTTTGATGTATCGCATGCCGCCTTGTCTCCGGAGAGGGGAAGAGCGTGACGTCACTGGCATCAACTGGCTGGCATTCTCTATGCTAGCTTGTGTCTGATCGCAGCTTTCTCATTCATTTTGGCTTGTTTTATGTTAATGTTTTCATTTTAAGCAAGAGTATTTTTTAAAGAGGAAAACATGACATCGTGTGCTGTTGCTACGTGTTCAAATATGTATCGAAATACAAAAGGAAAACACATAATATTTCATCGATTTCCAAAAGAAAATCAAATGCTTTCAAAGGAATGGGTGCAAAGATGTCGAAGAAGTGACAAAATCAACATCAAGAATGCTAGAGTGTGCAGTGAGCATTTTGATTTGAATGAATATATGGACGACATGCAAAATAGACTACTTGGTTTGCCAGAGAGAAAAATATTAAAACCGACGGCTCTGCCTAATCTTAAGTTACCGGCTTTAAGCATAATTCAAAATACTCCAAGAGAACAGAGACAAACGAAAAGAAGAAGATTAGTAGAAGCTATTGAAAGAATTGAGTGCGTGAGTCCACATAAATTATGTGATGCAGAAAATCAGTGTGATGGTGTTATTAAGTGCCTTAAATGCAATGAATATTTAAAAAATATAGAAGAATTGAAAAAAAGAATATTATGCGCAGAAAATACAGTGAAATTCCTTAAAAATGAGCAAAAAAGAAATCGAACTTCTACAACAAGAATAATTAAACGATCGAAATCAAATAAAAAATTGCTTTTAAATGAAAAACAAAAATTAAAAACGAAAATAAAATTACTTCAAAAGGAGAACATTAAACTTGGGAAGATAGTTATAAATAATTTATTCCCTTATAAGCGTGAAGATGAAGAAAATAAATTAAGAACTAAATGGTCATCTGACACTATTTCAAAATGTATTTTGATTCGGTCATTATCTTCAAAATCTTACGATTTTTGGCGAAATAATTTATAACGATTTTGGCGATTTTTGGCGGATTAAATATGCCAAGTGCAAGTACTTTGAAAAAATGGTGTTCCAAATTTAGTTGCATGCCTGGAATTTTTAAAGATGTAATGTTATTGATGAAAAAAATTGCGAAACTTTGAGTGATATAGAAAAGATTTGTTCTTTGAGCTTTGACGAAATGCACATAGATTCGAAATGGTGTTACGACTCTTCATTGGATGAAATATTAGGCCCCTTTTGTAAAGTTCAAGTTATTTTATTGCGAGGATTAATTTTCCCGTGGAAACAGCCAATATTTTTTGATTTCGACTGTAAAATGAATAAACGACGTTATCAATATTTTTTGATAACGACTGTAAAATGAATTTCTTTTTGATTCTCAAAATGATGAATTAAATCGTGAATTCTTAATTAATCCCTTACCTTTATCTTGGGAAAATGAACTTGCCTCTTCCAATCAAAATTGTGATATATCTCCATTTGAAAAAGAAACTATGGTTTATGTGGCAGGTTATATTGCTTATAAAATTAAAGATAATTCACTTGGAACTATATCAAGAAATTCAGTCGATATGCCCAATCTTTCCGAATGGATTAATTTAATTTCTGCTGGGGGACTTACTGTTACAACAAAAGCATGGATGGAAACTATAAAACAAACGGACATAATGTTTCGCAAATTTCATGGCGACACATTTTCTAAAGGGAAAAATGTCATAGCAACATTAATAAATGAAACAGAGTCTTCTTTTCCTACTGTAAATCGAAAGGCAATTAAATTTTTTTGTCGCTTGAGAACATTTATACGAATTAGGTATTTAAATAGAAATGCAGCGATAGTATCTCATAATAAAGCTCAACAGAAAAACAAGAAATGGGTCAATAGTCAAAAAATCAAGATAAGCTGAAGCTAATAGGTAAATATATTTTTATATTGGTTATACAATTTTAAGTTAATTTCAATATTAATAATAATTTTTTTGGGTTTATTAAATAATAATTGCAAATTTACTAAATATTTGAGAGGCATTTGTAGTTTTTTTCACTCTGATTAAAAACAAAATGAACTTAAAAATAAAAAGTAACTATTTTGCTTAGAAATTCCAGGCAGCTTATTCTCCTTGGATGCCAGACTACGTCATCAACGGCTATTTCCGGTGACAGTTTTGGGGAGCATTTGAGCCAGCCCTTCTCTTTCCCTAGCCCTGATTGAAGGCGCTCCTGTCTGTGACGCAGCGTCAATAGTAGCCGAAGCCATGGTCGCCGTGCAGACAATCCATGCTGCTGCAAACGTCGTCGAACTGTTCGAGAAGAAACTTGTTACCTTGCAAATGACTCCATTTCTCGACTCAGGGTTCGTGACGTGGCTGTACGATCCCTTGTGACCATGCGGATAAGATGTCTGTCTTCTCTGCTGTTAGTGATGGGGAGGTCATTGAGATCCTGCATGACGTTCCGTATGATTGTCCTGAATCCATCAATTCCATATTCTGCTATCAGTCATGGGGTCTCGACCGACGCGAGCAGCAATATTGCGGTACGATAAACCGCAATCCCGGTAGGCTATAATCCTTCCTCGATGAAATTCAGACACGTGCTGGTAGGCATTTCTTCTTCTTACACGAGGCATTACAACAACTTTCTTTACCGAAAACAACGTTGAAACGGAAATTGAGTATGAGAAAATTGCTGTCAAATCTCTGGTTTTATACACATTGTAGATATCGCTACTGTCGCCTGCTTTGTATGAATACGCTGAAAATCTAATCATTTGCATATCACAGCAAGTTCTACCTGTCATGCAAATTTCACATGTGTGGTGTGCCGCTTTTCTGGTATAGCAATTTTAATGGCCAGTAGTGTATTTACTTTACAATGTAAATTTATGTTAGAATTGATTATTAATATCACAGCGGATATTAATAATGATTCAACGGGTATTAGATTAAGTACTTATGTTTAATTCAGAGCAAAGGTATTGTATACTGGCGATTTTTACCGAATCACTTCAAAAATTGAAGATAGAAAAATGAAATAACAGCAGAAGATCGCTAAAATGTAAAATAATGAAATAAAATAGTTTTATTTAGTTATATGAATTGCTTTTTGTTTAGTTTATTTTAATACCTTATAGATTAAAAAACACAGAAGCTTGAACTGAAAAAAATCATTCTAGTCACTTAACAAATTCCAATAAGCATAACTGTAGTTTTTTTTTTTAAGTTTTTCATTTTGCTTCGTAAGAATAATAGTCAAATATATTTCTTCATTCCTATATTATAACCAAAACACCAGTTGCAAATTTGGAAATTTTTCTAAAAAGGCACATATGTACACACACACAGTGTGTGTGTATATATATATATATATATATATATATATATATATATATATATATATATATATATATATATATATATATATATATATATATATATATATATATATATATATATGTATATAATCCCGCCTAAATACATAGAATCATTTTAAAGTTTTGGTTTTTGTTTTAAAATATCAAAATTCCCTTGCCAGCTATAAGCATTACGTATCTTATAAACTTACGTTTTTACTTGTGATAAATATTTACGGTATTATTTTTGTATTTCACATAAAAAGCATTTTTTCAATTCAACCGCACTTTTCTTATTAAATAAACTTAATATTAAATATCATGCCCTAAAAATTTTCAATAGAAAAACAATTTAAACCATGTTCTCTATACACTAAATATATCATCAAAAAGTGATTTTGTAAAAATAAAGTTCAGTTGTATTTATTTAAAAACGTATTAATTAAAATATGAATATGGAATTAATTTTTAATTTATTAATCTCGGCAAAATTAATAATCTCAGTTTGTCTTTTTTAGATACTTAGAATCATTTATCAATAAGTTTGCTTGTTTTTCTTCGTAATTAAAATTTCAAAATATGATTAACTCTTTCTCATATACACTGTCAGAATGTATGTAAAATGTCTTACTATATTATTTTAGTAATTTAAACTTCTATGCAATTACAATTAAAGAATGTATTTTGAGTCTTTCATTGGAATTTCATATATTTCTATTCCATTTAATATATAACTAAATTTCTTAAAATATATATAATTACAAAAATTGAAAATTTACATAATTACAAAACTTAAAAAAAAATGAATATTGCCGACATTTATTTAAAACAGTGGTTTTCATTGATTCAAGAAGTATAAGCCAGTCGAAAAAAATTCACAGAAATTATAAATCATAATGTAATATAACTCCGTTTATTTCAAATAATTTAAATATTCTAAAGTGAAAACTCATCAGATTTTCATCTGTTTGATGATTGATCTCTGGTTTATTGGAGCTTATAAAAGAGAAAGCAACTACTTAATAAGCTTACAATTTATTAAAAATGAAGTTTTGAGTGAAAATGTCCAATACCATTACTATTATATTTGTTTATATCATTTTCATTTGTGTTTATAAATCGTGTACTTGTTTTAAAACTTTGAACTCATCTTCTGTGTAAACTGCCTTTTACTTATATCTGTCAAATGATTAAGATTTCGTGCTTTTAAAGGCAAATTTAGTTATTCAGCAATCCATTGCTCCTATAGAAAAATCAGAGCTAAATAGGGAAAGCTTGATCCCTTAAAAAGTAAGTAAATTGACATATTCATTTTTTCCCCAATTTCATACAAATGATATTCTTCATTTTTCTTGTGTTTAGTAAATGTGATTTTATTTAGATAATTTTATTAAATAATAGATCTCGTGCAATATGACGGTTTATACAAACATATTTCCTAAAATCAAAGAGGATTGAAGCTGTAAAGAATAAAACAAAATAATTAGTGCAAAAAAAAGAAAAAAAATTAAAACCTAAAAAAATTTTTTTGATACTTAGAAACATATAATATTTAATTTCTTTTTATGTTATATTCTACTATTTTTTTTTACAAAGATAATCAAAAAAATCTTAAAATTTTATAATTAGTAAATAGTGAATTTGCATACAATTGTAGGAGCAAAATTTTGGGTCTTTAAGATTAAAAAATCAACTACTAAAATTATTAAAAGTAAAAACTACTCTAGATGTGTTATTTTGATATTCAAGTGAAGTTCTAAATTGTTATTTTGATGTTTTCTTCTATGCTCATACAATTCAAATAAACTCTATATTATGATTGAACTTTATTAGATAAATTCGTTATGTAAGTAAAATTGATTTTATCCTAATAAACTGATAATATAAATAAAACTCTTTGTTACGACAACCTATGTAGATCAAGGCCTACAGTGCCCATCTCTGTTTCCTTGATCGAGAAGCCCTGGGGTGCGAAAATTATACTTCGCACCCCAGGGGAGAGGTCCCCATTAGATGGTCAGCCTAACGCGAAACTCCCGGTATTTAGTTCTCCAGCATGCTTAGAACTGATTATATAATGGTTAATAAAGCCTCATAATTCATTTGATTTCCTTTATAAATTTAATAAATGGATAGCTCACAATTTATTTTACTAAACACAGCCTAACGAACATTGGGCTTTTAATTAATTTTTAATAGGTTATGCTCATTGAGAGAAGAAGGAATATCTTTTTGTGTTTGTGACAAAATTGTGGTTTAAAAATAAAATAAAAGGAATATATTTTAATACTATGCGATTAGATTACAGCATGCTTTTGGCACGAAATATTTTTCATCAAAATCGCAATGAAACAAAATAGTACAGATTTTCATCAAATAAATTTCTGATATATTTTTTTTGAGATGAAAAATTACCATTTTAGCTCTAAATATAAAAGAATGAGGATTTTCTATTAAACAGTCTGAACACAAATTTTTCAATTTACTGATGATTTTTCTACTGCAAAAATATTCGAGGATCTCGGGAAATATTTTAAAAGTTATTAAAATTTATTCATAGAGTGTATTCTGATTTTTGAAAAGTAATAAATTTTCGTAAAGCAATTAGCCCCTTGATGAATTTTATTTTGTATCAAATGAAAGTAATTTTCAAGGGAAAACTAAGGATTTAGGAACTAAAACTATTTTCAATACGCAGTAGTTGAGTTAAATAATATTTTCTATATGCAAAATCTATAGCTTCAGAAACTAAAAGAGTAATTAGAATTTCATTTTCATATAATTTACTTAAGGATTCTAAATAAAAGTCAATGTTGATGTTAAAAGTAACATTTCCTTTCAAAATTTCTAAAATCCTTTCTAGTAATTGATTTACAATTATAAATTTATTCACACGAAATAAAAATCTAGAAATAAATGGAAATTTTTCCCGTATCAAAGTGCTTATAATTATTCTTATACAGTTTTATTGAAATTGATACTGTCAAAACTTTCCTCCGCATTGATTGAAGCTTTTATTATTGAAAACCTAGTCTGGATAAGATTATGAACTATTTAAAAATCAAAGATTTTTTAACTTATCTAATCTATGGAAAGAATTCGGTTTGGTTTGTTTGTCGCTCAACGGTAATTTTTTGCACACGAGGGATAACTAGACCGGGACTTACAATTTAAAGTGGATTCCGAACCACTACAAACAACCTACCTAAGGTGGGATTCGAACCCATGAACTGTTGAACCGAAGGCAAAAGCGCTAACCATTCGGCTACCAGTTCGGCATGGAAAGAATTCCTAAATAATGTTCTCTAACTTCTGAACATAAGAAAATATATTAATTTTAGACATAAGATTTTTTCCAATAGCGGGCACTTGAGGGTTGAACCCTATTTCACCACAACGCCAGAAACTGCTACTCATTTGTCGTTACCCAGCGGGCACCTGTGAATCAAGTCACGGAAGCGAGTAGCGTTGTCCGCGCCATACCATTACAAACCCGTTTATAAGGTGGGCCACATTCATACATCATCACGAAAGAAAGGATAGAGAAACACAGAGAGAACAGAGAAAGAAAGAAACATCCATGCCCGAACCGGGATTCGAACCCAGGACCCATAGCTCAGGAGTCAGGAGCGCTAAACACTCAGCCACCGGTCGGCTTTTTGAGATAATATATTGTGCGATATAATGGAACATGTTAAAGAATTGTTATTGATCTTGTGCTTTCAGATTAAGTAACATAAACATTAGGTTTTCAAATTAAAAAATGCTTTTTTATGTTGGCCGAATACCATAAAAATATCACTTAAATTCTCCATTTTACTGCAGTCATTATTTCTAGATATGAATAAATGGTTTTAAGGATACGATATTTTATATGAATAAATATATTTGTATCATTTGCTTCACATTTCAAAAGGAATAATTTCAAAGGATAGAAAAAATTTAAAAAATTAACAACGTAATAATATTTCCTATTAAAACAATTAATCTAAAATAAGGAATAACTATGATCATCATTTATTGGGAAATTTATGCTTACTATCCCTCAGTGTTTGTAAATTACGAATAAATTTATATTTGACAGCACTTAGTGTATATATATATATATATATATATATATATATATATATATATATATATATATATATATATATATATATATATATATATATATATATATATATATATATGCATAAATTCAAAACGGCCTAAAAGAAAGGGATTACGCTTAAATTATCTTCCGGAAGAAATTTTCATTGATAGTGGGGCGTATTCACTTGTTAAAAAAGAAGAAGCTAGGAAAACTTCCAAGCACACTCTCAGTCATACGTGCATACAGAAGCGCAACAATTCGTCTCCCGTTTATCAATAGCGGTGGGAATCGAACCAAGTACCTTTCATTCTGAAGAGTGTTGCTTATTGCTTGCATGGGACAATTCATGAAGAAAAAAAAGTTGCTTTCTGAAGGTCTTGTAATCAGACTTTTCCTTTATGCAACCACGTCGTCCAAAGTCCTTCCGCTGGGTGTGGAGAGGAGGGTGCCAGCTCAGGTGTGACCTCATCACCTGACCGTGGTTCAAAATGACGAGGCACTTGGTGATGGGCGAGTATTCCAAACTCGTTAACCTAACGGTACAGTCTGGGGTTCGCCTGCACCGCTATATATGTATGTATTCCATAAGAAATGATACCTCTGGGGTGCATACCAAGTCTGGAGTCTTCTGCTGGTACCTTCTTTTAAATTACAAAGACCCTCTTTCAGGGCTACGATGTCACACCCACTGGATGAACTACAGAGTAAAATGTGATAACTTCCACCCCTTATGGTGCATAGTAGCCGGGCATTATGCAACAACAGTATCATACTTTGTTAGCACTAAAAACGCATCTTGTATTAAAATTACAGAAATTTATTATATACATTTTTTTAAGATGATACCAAATGCTTATATTATCCACAATTGCTTTTCTTAATTACTTAGAAACCCTAAAATGTGTCAAACACATGCGTTATTCTCGAGAAATGTATCGCCAAATATTATTTATTTTAATTATTTTGTTCCGTAAACATAATTAAGATGGATATTTATTAACATCAAGAAGTTTTTTGCTTCATATAATTATTTTTTTCTTACTAACGGTTAAAAATCTTATTAATTTGGAAAAGAATACAGGATCGCATTTTTTTAAGCATATATCAAACTGATGCGATAAATACAGCGAAAGAGTGACGGATTCATTTTATCATTTTAGTTATTATCATTTCTTTATGAGTGATTGTCACTTAAATGAGTTATATGACAACGTGTGACAAAGTCCTTTTGCGCAGAGTTACCTTATTTGGGGCACACAAATCTCGCCAACGAATAGAAGTAAAAGATTCTATTGATTTGTTTTCCATCAAGATAAGATTTTACAAATAATTCATACAATAAATGATGAGATTTAACGAATGATGTTTACAAGATGACTAAATAAGCAATGCATAAAGCTGGATAATTTATGGAGGTGTATATTTCTTTTTAATATCATTTTGAATTCATAAAGATTTTAGAAAGAAAACATATTTTCATTATACTTTTGTTTAAATTTTAGCAAATTCTATAATACATTTCTTAATTGTTATGATGAAATTTTATCTTGAATTTCTTATATATATATATATATATATATAAATATATATATATATATATATATATATATATATATATATATATATATATATATATATATTCCATTTCTACAGCATAAACATTTTTATTAAAATTTTAATAACATTTACTAAAAATTAAAATTTTTAATAAAAAATTATTTATTTTAAATAATTTTATCAAAGTGCCTCATCCTCGACAAATTCAATATAGATTTAGTTGTCTATAATTCAATAAATTTAATAAAATATACTTTTTTATAATATAATAAACTATATAGTATAATAAAATAGTTGACTTTAATTTCAATTTAGAAAGAAAGACAACATTTAATTTTACTTGATAAAAATTACTTTAAAAATCATTAATAGCGTTCGCACAGAAAACGATTTTTTTTATATAGATTCATATTGTATAATTTATAATAATTATTCCTAATCAATAATTTTCAATATAGCCTGAACTTAACCTTAAAAATTTATCTTGCTTTAGTATAAGCGATTTTATAAATATTGATAACAGTAAAATAAATCTTAATTAATTATGATTAAAAATTTGATTTAACATTACAAAATGTTTTTATACTCATTTAAAAATTTTATATGTTAATAAATTAGCAGAAAGAATGCTATAAATTGAAAAATTATTCGTGTTAAAAATTGTCAACTTTAAGAATTAAAATATGCTAATAATTAAATTTTTCTTACAAATTTCTTTACTTAATATCTTTTTGATAAGAAAGTACATTTAAAAATCCAGTGTTTATAATCTCTAATAATATTATGCATTAGTGAGGAAAAGAGAGACTATTAGAAGAATCACGTAAAAATCAAGATATATTGGGTGAATCCCTGTTTTGCCAAAACATATCTTGATTTTACTAAAGTAATGGAAAATAAATTACTTATTTGTGATTGTGTGTGTAGTGGTAACTGAAGGTCTTACTATTAATTTTTTGGGAAGAAAAGAAAAGAAATCGTATGTGTTAGGAATTTCAAAATAAAGTTAAAATATCTTTATTTTTTTCATATTGTCATCAAACAAATTTAGATGAGCATTCTAAAGTGGGATTTCGAATTTTTCATTTTATCACCAAAATAGAAATTACTTATACCTTTATTTGTGATGTTGGCAGTGTAGGAACACCATATAAAAATAGCATGTTTTCAGTAGTGTGTGTGCACTTGTATCAACATTCTAGTTATATTCAATTTCTTGGATACATTTTAAGTATAGAATTGAATAATTGTGGGACTTCAAATAATTAATAACATATTCTTGTAAAAATTCAATTCTGATTTTCCTAGTTGGCTAAATTTTATTTGGACGAGTTTGTTGTTTCTGGAAGATGAACGTGTGTTTTCTATCCTTACTGTGATAAATACTAATAAAATAAATTATTAGTGTACGACAAATTTTTAAAAAATAATAATGAAATTACTTGTTATTTCTATTATCTATTATTCCATTCGACATATATTATTTTATGACTTGCGGAAAGCGTAAATAATAGAAAGTTGAACATCATCGAAGAAAATAAAAAAGAAAAAGAAAGAAAATAAAACATCTCATTAAATTTTTAGATGGTGAACCTGTTTGTGAATTGGTAAAAACAGATGTTTAGATTCCTGAATGGTGATTATATATTCAAAGATAAAGCAAAATCATAACATTCCGATTTAAGTACAGTTTTCGTATAATGAAAGATTTAGTGAAAAAAAACTACTATAATAACTGAAGAAATTATGGAGTAGTTTAATTTTAACAATTTGACCACGCCTTACTAATTAAAAAACTTGGACATGAGCTTAATATACCTTGATGCTGAATCACCTGATCAAAAAATATATGTGCTTTAACATTATATATATATGTGCTTGAACATTAAAAATATATGTGCTTTAACATTATAACATTATATATATATATATATATATATATATATATATATATATATATATATATATATATATATATATATATATATATATATATATATATATATATATATATATATATATATATATATATATATATATATATATATATATATATATATATAAATAAGATAAAACATGAAGAAAAGTAAAATCAGAAATATAAAATTGGAAAGATACTAAAGTATATGAAGCAAAAGACAAGAAGGCATAGGGACCATGTCTTCATCAGGAGAGAGATGGTCAGATATGCAAAAATGAACACTCTTTTCTGATATGCTCGAAGGACAAATGTCTAAAAATCTTCGAGCAATTCCCCCGAAGAGTGTTCGTATTAAAAGAACTTAATTAAAAATTAGACTAAATATATATGTAGAAAAGATAAATATATATGCAGAAGAATAAAAATACTCACTATAGATGAAAATACTCACATTAGTAGAAAAATACTCACAATAGTAGAAAAATACATACAGTAAAAAAATACATACAGTAGAAAATACAAAATACAAAAGCCAGTAAATCAGATTGAATTTATATATGAGAATAGTAGGAAGTTGCCAAAAGTAAATTTGAAATTAGAATGAAGAAATATTGCCAGAAGTAATTAAATTCAAAAAGTTAAAGTGGTTTACAAAGTTAAAGCGTATTAAAGGGGATTTAAGTTTTAGTTATATATAAAATAAAGTGTATATATGTAGGTATTTTCAGGATTCTTGTAGCTTGAGTAACCTTCAATGCTTGGGTGGCCCTTCTGTAGTTATAAAAACTACGCATTACTTCAATCTTACAAGCGATTCCCTACTTCCTACATATTTTAAAATAAAATTAATTGGAATATTGTTATTTTTTAGGTGAGCTATTAAGCGTTTAATTTGATTTTTAGTATATTCATAATTGTTACAGATTATATAAATGCGATTAAGCTCATTAATTATAATGTTTCTGTATATTTTTAAAGAAATATTGGAGTTCCAAGAAATTAACTTATTAACATGAAAATTAAACTGTTTAGTTTTGTCGAAAATGTCTATATATGTAGTGGAATTATCAATAGTGATAAATAAATCCAGAAATTCTGTTTTAGTTTCACATAAATTAGTTTTAATTAGAGAAAGTTCTTCAGGGTAAATAGTTTTAGAAATATCTTCAAATTTTAAATTGTTGAAAATGATGAAATCATCTATGTATCGAAAAGCAAAAGGATATTGATAAAAGAAGTTTTTTTCAAAATAATGTAAAAATAAATTTGCTAGTGTGCTAGAAAAGTTGGATCCCTGTGGAATTCCACAATTTTGAATAAAAATATTTTCACCGTTAAATATAAAATTATTATAAATGCACATTTTAACTAAATTATTCCAGTAATCAAAATTAATATTTAATAAGTTTCTATAGTCCTGATAATAAAGGTGTAGTACATCGTTTAATTTATCTATGGGAATACTAGTAAAAAGGTCTTTAAAGTCAAAAGAATTAATACAATAAATATAATTTTTCGATAAAAAATCCAAAATAGGCCTATTATTATTAATGATCCAAGTAGCTTCTGATTTAACAATATTGTCTAACATAATATTAAGAAATTTAGCAAAAATGATTCCAGGTTTATTCACGTATGATTTAGTACCACAGGTGATAAATCTAAACTTTATAGGAATTTTGTGAAATTTAGGAACTGAATAATTACTGGAATAATTTAGTTAAAATGTGTATTTATAATAATTTTATATTTAACGGTGAAAATATTTTTATTCAAAATTGTGGAATTCCACAGGGATCCAACTTTTCTAGCACACTAGCAAATTTATTTTTACATTATTTTGAAAAAAACTTCTTTTATCAATATCCTTTTGCTTTTCGATACATAGATGATTTCATCATTTTCAACAATTTAAAATTTGAAGATATTTCTAAAACTATTTACCCTGAAGAACTTTCTCTAATTAAAACTAATTTATGTGAAACTAAAACAGAATTTCTGGATTTATTTATCACTATTGATAATTCCACTACATATATAGACATTTTCGACAAAACTAAACAGTTTAATTTTCATGTTAATAAGTTAATTTCTTGGAACTCCAATATTTCTTTAAAAATATACAGAAACATTATAATTAATGAGCTTAATCGCATTTATATAATCTGTAACAATTATGAATATACTAAAAATCAAATTAAACGCTTAATAGCTCACCTAAAAAATAACAATATTCCAATTAATTTTATTTTAAAATATGTAGGAAGTAGGGAATCGCTTGTAAGATTGAAGTAATGCGTAGTTTTTATAACTACAGAAGGGCCACAAGCATTGAAGTTCTTACAAGAATCCTGAAAATACCTACATATATACACTTTATTTTATACATAACTAAAACTTAAATCCCCTTTAATACGCTTTAACTTTTTAAACCACTTTAACTTTTTGAATTTAATTACTTCTGGCAATATTTCTTCATTCTAATTTCAAATTTACTTTTGGCAACTTCCTACTATTCTCATATATAAATTCAATCTGATTTACTGGCTTTTGTATTTTGTATTTTCTACTGTATGTATTTTTTTACTGTATGTATTTTTCTACTATTGTGAGTATTTTTCTACTAATGTGAGTATTTTCATCTATAGTGAGTATTTTTATTCTTCTGCATATATATTTATCTTTTCTACATATATATTTAGTCTAATTTTTAATTAAGTTCTTTTAATACGAACACTCTTCGGGGGAATTGCTCGAAGATTTTTAGACATTTGTCCTTCGAGCATGTCAGAAAAGAGTGTTCATTTTTGCATAGCTGACCATCTCCTCCTGATGAAGACATGGTCCCTATGCCTTCTTGTCTTTTGCTTCATATACTTTAGTATCTTTCCAATTTTATATTTCTGATTTTACTTTTCTTCATGTTTTATCTTATTTATATAGGCAAATCTTTCTTTAGCTGCTTTTGCGCTGGCTAGATTTCCTATTATGCATTGTAGTTACAACATTATATTTTTAGCATTGTATTTATTACTTTATATTCATATATGTATTTTCTTTATATTAATATATATATATATATATATATATATATATATATATATATATATATATATATATATATATATATATATATATATATATATATATATATATATATATATATATATATATATATATATATATATATATATATACAAGCTGACCCAGCCACGCGTTGCAGTGGCTGAGTTTTTAAGATACATTGAATCAATTTTTTACTAATTCTTGGGTACAATCAAATTAATATTTTCTAAAAAAATTTAAAATAGGTTCATTCATATGAGATTAAAAATAAAAATTTTCGCAAAAATTTAAAAGTAATAGGTAAAGTATCGAAATTTTGAAATTAAGCACAAATCAACATATACTTTCTGAATTTACATTTTATTTATCTTATATTAAATTATAGTTAGTAATCAGTGACTTACTTATAAAATATACTATATAAATTAAAAACATCTAAAAATAAATTGTTATAAATGAGGTAGATAACATTGACATCGAACTATTATTTTTTCAATTTTTAATTATTAAAACTAAAAAAATTTTCCGCGGTATTATACTGAAATAAAAAAAATTAAAAGAATTTATCATTTGAATAAGTAAATTAGATCGAAATGTTCTACTGAATAAATTAATAATTATCAAATTATAAAATAAAAATAATAAAAGGCTGTTAAGAAATACTTACATGTTTTGGAGGCGGTATGAAAATTAGTAGAGAAAAACAGCGATAAATAATATTTTATTTTACTATTTATAATATTAAAAATATTCAAACTGAACACGCACAGTAATAACACAATACAAAGTATAATTATGAAAGTGATTCACAAAAAATTGTTATAGTATGATTATACATCATGAAAATATATGAAAATATATGTACATCATGAAAATATAATAATAAAAATATATGTAAATTCTATATTTAACCACGCGGTTGCGCGCGCACGTTAATTTTCTCGAAGATGTATAATCTAGAAAAATAAACACGTCGCCATATGCCGAATACCTGTGCAACTTAGATGCTAAACCGCCATCTATTAGGAACTTACAGAACTAAACAATAAATAAACATTAATGTCGTATAATAAATATTGAAAATAATAATTAAGAGATAAAAGCTATTCTATCTTTTAAGTTGGACTATATTATAAATGGTTACAAAATTTTATCAAAATCCGTTCAGTAGTTTCGGAGTTTATCGGGAACATACATCGTGACACGAAATTTATATATATATATATATATATATATATATATATATATATATATATATATATATATATATATATATATATATATATATAGACAGAAAAAGCCACACATATTCATTCGAAAAGTATGAATTGGACAAATGTGGCTTTTTCCTTACACTTTGCAATTACACATTAATAATTTGACCATGCTTTACTAATTAAAAAAGCTTGGATATGAGCTTAATATCATCTGATCAAAAATATATGTGCTTCAACATAATATATATAGAAAGAAAAAGCCACACATATTCATACGAAAAGTATGAATCGTACAAATGTAGCTTTTTCCTTACACTTTGCAACAAATATGCCTATTCTCGCACTTTGCAACAATTACATTTTAATAGTTTGACCATGGTTTACTAATTTAAAAAGCTTGGTTATATATCAAGCTTAATGTATCTTGATGCTACATAACCTGATGAAAAATCAAAAGTGTAATACTTGTCTTGGGACCAGATTTTTCCCAAGGAAAGCTAAGGATTTTAAGATAACTCATTTCACATTGTGTCTCATTAGCAAAACAATATTTTTGATATCAGAAGATGGATTATAATTTTAAGTTACTTTCACCAAGGAAGACTTGATTCCTAATTATAAATTGTAACGTCAAATGTCAATGCATATTATACATATATTCTGATTATAAGACAATTGGGACATTAATATTACCTTCTATTACCTTAATACCACAATTACCTTATATGGGAGATAATTACAAAAGAATCAGTATTCAATAAAACTAGAAAATCTTACTGAATACTGATTCAATTGCAGTTTATTGAAATAGTACAAACCATTAAAAAAAATGAAGGCTTTCCACATTGTTATTGTATAATTTGTCTCCTTACCTATTTTAAGATTTTATATTTTTTCAGAAGCTTAAAAAAGGATTTCTTTGTGATAAAAATGCACAGAGTTTAGATTTTGTACTCTCATAAGAATTTAACGCTAATAATCATTTTTTCTCAAAATATTTTTCACCAAAGTGGTTTTGATTATCTACAACCTATTGATGGAAACATGTTTTTCTCATGTTAAGAAAATAAAGGGTTAGATATTTGAACCCCACATCGAATATATTGACTTGTTTATAAGACCTGTGTGCGAACTAAACTTCAGCAAGACGTAAATCCTTCCTTTATTACATATTTATAATGTATGTGGTTAAGGGATGGAAAAAATGTTGCGGTATCAGATCCTACCTGCATTCCATCTTTCTATAATGTAATTTTTTAAGTAAATATACTTACAATATTTTTTTTAGAAAAAAAGGTATTATCACCATTGCAGAGAACGTGTTTTTGTGTTTCTCAATACGCCACCGATAGGATGTATCGCAATTGAAAGGAATACCAATTTCAGTGTTGAATAACTTCGCAAATAACAGAAATTTTCAGACATTCTACATTTTATTCGATATATTCTATGCATGATACATCATTTCGTAGTTCACACATAATCAGGAAAGCCTCGGACTCTAACTTAAGGTTAACGCGGGTTTGGAATACTCTCCCATCACCAATTGCTTTTTAATTTTGAACTATGGTCAGATGACGAGGTCACATCTGAGCTCGCACTTTCTTCTCCACATATACACCACACCAACAGAAGGACTTTAGTCATCATAGATTTTAACCTGGACACGTCCTCAACCCACAGAACTCCAGCAACCCAATGAGGGTGAATGTGGTCACCCTCCCTATAATCATCCTGCATCAAATGATGCTTCATTTTACTGATCTTAACGAGAAGCGGCGAGAAGTTACTGTGCCAATTGGAGCTCTCTCGTGGTATAAAACAGATTTTAAAAAAGCTTTATATATAGATATTTCAAAACGTATATATATTTAAAACGTATTAAAAAAAAGCTTTATATATAGAATATATAGATATTTCAAAAATTTTAAAAAGTTCCTCCTGTAACCTGTCCCTCTAAAAGCTCACAATCTCCTGTAAGATAAAGTGTACGTAAAAAAAATCGAAAATGATAAACTAATCTGAAATAACAAAACTTATTAGTGACGATTAAATTTATTCTCTATTTAAATCAAAAGAAAAAAGGAGAAAAAAGCAAAATTTCAAAAAACAGAGATTTTAATTACAATTAATTATAAAGCCTGATGTTCATATTGTTATTTTACTCACCTCCGATATTTGTTTTGTGTTCTTTACTCTAGTTCTTCTGTCTTAATACCATTCTTATAGCCTATTTCCGTGTGCTAGATTGAAGGTGTTATGGATTTGTTTTGTATTTTCTATTTCTTGATTTTGTATATCTGGCGAAGACTGCAATATAACTTCTGACTAATCTGGAAAAAGCAACTGGGGATATTAATAAAACAGAGGTCACTCATGACAGCTTCATCTCCGAAGTCCCAAACAAATGTGAGAGTTTTGTTCTGAATTGTTAGGAGTTTCTTAAGATGACAGCTGGTTTTTTTTTTTTTTTGGTAGAAATTTAGAGAGTATAAATAACTACAGGTAGAGAGAAAGAGCAACATTGACTAATATAAAAGAGTTTTATTTTTTAAATTTAATTCTGTGATTTGCATTTTAACGTTAGGTACAACATACGATTTTAAATACTTTAAAAACTATTTTAATAAAGTGTGGGATTATTAGTTATTTTTTAACTAATGTTTTCGACCAAGAGCTTCTTTGGTTATTAATTGTATCATTATTGTTTGACATTTTATTTTAGAGAAAATTATTGCTTGGGTTTTTCCTACGTTTAATTATATTTTTTACGTATTGTATCATATGCTAAGTTTATTTAAAATTTTCTCATTTAAGGTATTCACTATTTTTCTTTATTTTTCCATATTTAAGGTGACACATGTTTTTTTTTTTTTACACATGTGGTTTATTGGTCTTATGTGTGGAACCCAGATCCCTGAAATAAGTCAAAGTGATTACGTCATAAATGATGATTTTTACTCTGCCCATAATATTAGTGTATTTGAGTATCAGTAGCAAAAGCAATTCGTAAGTAAAATTTTGTAAAATACTACTCTTTAAATTTTTATTACTCTATACTACTTTAAAAAAATACTACTTTAAAAATACTACTTAAAATATAAATACTACTTTAAAAAAAAATGGGCAAGTATTTTATAATTATCTTATAAAATAAATTTGGGGATTCAGTTTCTCATAACTAAAAAAATAGAAATATTAAAATTATTGATAGATAAAAAATATTATTGAATTTTGATTGAACTTAAACTTATTGAAATAAGAAATGATTAAAAAAAAGTTTCATTTTACCACGTTTTTGCTTTAGTTAATAGGTAAAGTCTGCTTAAAGATTTTTAATTCTTAATTATTCCTTAAATTTTTAATTATTTTCAGAAGCTTCGAAAGAGGCTCTCTCAGTGACAGAATTATTTAGAATTTCGATGGTCTCTTTTAAAAATTTAACATTAATAATTAATTTTCTAAACTCCCGTTTCTGTCAAAATGGTTTTGAATATCTTAAATACAATGATGGAAAAATGTCATTCTCATGTGCAGAAGGTAAATTGTTCGATACTTGACCGCACTAAAGATTAAAATTTTGAGAATTTCTACACATTTTAAATTTTTATATTGGATAAATTCCTTATGTTAGTGGGGAAGCTTGCAGTCCAAGGCGGCTCAGTAAATTCTCCTTGCTTCCCTTAAGATCTGCTAAGTGAAACATCGCTGGCCACGTGTAATTATTGTGAGGGTGACCACATTCTATTTCACTGGGTTGACCACATTCGAATTCCATGGGTTGGAGACGTGTCTGCTATAATCTGTGATGTCCAAAATCATTTTGATGGCATGATATGGATGTGGAGAGGAGGATGCCAGCACAGATGTCACCTCGTCAACTAGATGTGGGTCAATATTACCAGGCGCTTGGGGATAAGTGAGTATTCCAAACCCATTAATCTTAAGATACAACCTGGGGCATTCCTGACCCGCTATGTATGCATGCGGAAACTTGGAAAGGGTGGGACGATGCCAGCACAAATGTCGACCACATCACCTTACAATGGTAGATTTATAACCTATCACATTAAATATAGTTAGGTTATTCAGTAACTTCTACAGATAGAAGTTGACATTTGGCGATGAATGCCGTAAAAGAAGCTAATAACTAATTTAATTTAAAATAAGTGATATTTTTACAATTTTGCAACATAATTTTACATAAAGTTCTCTCAATACATGTGGTTACATGTATTGAGTTTGATAATTATAATACATTATCAAAAAATGTGAAAAATGTGAATAGTGTTTATAAATTGCTCTAAATTTTATCTTTTATTAACAAATATAATGATTGGTTGTCTCAAACATTTATTACTTCCAAATAACTATTATCAGCTTATAATTTCAACGTAGTTTTCGACAGACTTTATCACTTTTTTCCATTGTGTGAACAAGCCTTTTTCTTACTTAATGAAAATTGACTAAAATGTAAAGTAATTTAACATAAGTTTTACTCATAATAAAATTAATTTTTCTTAAGTCATTTTTTAATTATGTTAAGCTGCAAAATATTTTTAATTGTATCATATCTGATATTTCATCGATAAAATTATCTATAATTAAGATAATATTAGTTTATCAAGATTTAGATTTCTCATCAACCAAAATGCCTTGGAGGAGGAAAAACTTTTTTTTTTTCCCACTTGAAAGGTGGATCTTGCAACTGTCACACACTGCGACCACTTTCCTCCACGCGAAGGCACGTTCTCTGCACCTGCTCCAGACAATGAAGCTGCAAAGTTCCCGTCTTTTAACACGATTTCGTAACGTACCTGAGGGGGTTTCCTGTTACGCATCTGTCCGACGGCACGCGCCTGCACACGACGACCTCCCTCATTAAGATGGGAAGCATGTCGTCGGCAAAGAAAAATGAAGAGTTGTGTTGTTCTACCGAGGAAAAGAAAGGCTTAGTGGCTTAATGAATGAGTGTTAAGCGGACTCATTGAAACACTCTTGTTTCTCTTTTTCTACATGTCTTACGGCTGTGGTAAGGCAAGTTAAATTGCTTCCTTTCAATTCAGTCCTTGAATTTGTTTTACTAACAATTTCCCCCAATCAGTTGTTTTATAGCACGATCTTCTATTAAAAAGCATATTAGCCAACCTTGAATCATTTGTTTTCAATATTCCCTCGAACCTAAAGCAAGATCACAGGTGATGCTAATAATTAAACATAATCCATGTTTATTATTATTCGTCTTACAATAATATATCAAATTCCAATGAAATATATTATTGTATTGTATTGCATTTGCCTTACGTTTTCAGCTGTCTATCATAACCTTTAAATAAACTAAAATTAAATCTGTGGTATGACAGCCCATATTTAGGACAAGGCCTACAGTGTTCATTTCTGTTTTACTGATTAAGGGTGATGGGGTGCGAGACTTATATCCTAGTTAGGTAGTCAGCCTAACGCGAAAACCCCAGTGTTTAGTTCCCAAATATGCTTGGTACTCAATTAACCTAAACGAATTAAAGGTTAAGTCGATATGGCCCGACCCAAGAATCGAACCTCAAATCTGAAAATCTCTAAATACAGACAACAATTCCGTAATTTTGAACCAGTCCTTTGACACCGTATAGTAAATAGTCAATGTCTGTTACAAGTCATTTTAACATGCAGTACTTAAAATTGCCTTCCAGAGAATTTTTCATTAACAGAAGGCCATATTCGCGTGTTACAAGGGAGGAAACCGGAAAAATCCCAAGCACTCACCTCAACAGTCTGCATCAAATCTGTCTGTAATGGCTGAATAGTGACTGTGGTCACATTTAGAACCCTATGAAGAGGCCACAGTGAACTTTGAACTCCATTTATGAGTCGAGGTTAATTCTTGAGCTGATATTTTTCTTTCCTGACTATAGTAGAATGAAGAAACGTTTGACACTACAAAGGTTCAATGCAAATAGTCTTTATCAGCACGGCAGTTTTCGGCGAGGTCAGGTATCTAATCTGTAACCTTCCTATATGAGAGTAATGAATCTACTTGTCAGAATATATCACGTCATGTCTTGAGTAATTTGAACAATTAATTATATAGCGATTCTACTTACAATCTTCACTTCAACAATTATCTTTTCTAAAAAAATATGTGTGTTCTTTATTTCTTTAATTGTATCGGAATACTTTAAATACTTGAAGTTACAAGACATCGAATGATTTAAAGATGGGTGACTTGGCTAAGAAAATATTTTTCGGACTTCCAAATATAAAAGAAAATATATTTCAGGAAGCTATAGTGTTTCTATATACCTCTTTAACACAGCAGCAAACACGATATATCATTATTTAAGTCATACGATTGCAAAATTTTCTTATTTGTTTTGAAAACGGTATCTGATATTTAGCTTGTTAGCCGACCGATGGCTGAGTGGTTAACGCTCCTGCTCCTGAGCTGTGCGCCCCGAGTTCGAATCCCGGTTGGGGCATGGATGTTACTTTTTTTCTCTGTGTTTCTCTGTCTTTTCTTCTGTGATGATGGATGAATGGGGCCCACCCTATAAACGGGTTTGTGGTGGTATGGCTTGGGCAACGCTACTCGTCTCCGTGACTTGGTTCACAGGTGCCCGCTGGATAACGACAAATGAGTAGCAGTTTCTGGCCTTGTTATGGCATAGGGTTCGTCACCCAAGTGCCCGCCATTGAAAAACGAAATTTAGCTTGTTAAGAAAATTTCATATTATTGAATTACGAATTTCATTTTGATAATCTGTTTGATAGATAATTGGGAGGCGCAGTAAAAAGTAATTAAAAAT
This sequence comes from Latrodectus hesperus, assembly GCA_037975125.1. Taxonomy (NCBI): domain Eukaryota; kingdom Metazoa; phylum Arthropoda; class Arachnida; order Araneae; family Theridiidae; genus Latrodectus; species Latrodectus hesperus. Next base: position 47,600,603 of record CM075861.1, on the reverse strand, counting down.
ACTTTCATTTAGGAATGCGCGAATATATTTCTGTCAGATATACCTATCTTCACACATCGAATAAAACTAAGATTGTGTTTTGTGACTAATGTCACACTCGGATTTAGCCTAAGGAAATCTTTCTAAAATTACTGGAATATATTGTTGACAAAAAAAATTGTTTAAATAGTGATTTCTATAACTTTGATTCTGGACGCAAATACTAAATTTATCCTAAAAATGTATTAAATTTTTAAATATGATGGTAGAATTACTCACATGAAATCTAAAGATAGTTAAATATTTATTCTCTTAGACAAACATATAAAATTAGAGTTGGAAAATATTTCATTTCAATATATATATAACTTAGAAAAAAATAGATGAAATATGATATGAAAGTAATCTAACAATGTCACAGACACATTAGATTGCCTATGGTAATATTATGAAATTAAATCAGCATTTCATTACTGGTTATTAATATTCTTATTTGATTTTATGCAGATAATATCGCATCCATCGCATATTAAATTTTAAATTTCAAGTTGTTTTTTTTATTAACTGCTCTTGACACAGTTTTGAATCGAAACAGTTGTTAACTTCCTAAAAACATGAAAAAAAGATCAGAATTCTTTGATTCAAGAATGAATTACTTTTCTTTTATGTATAGAAAGAAAATACGTTCACAATTTTCGAATGTATGTTTTTTTATAATTGCTCAATACATATTTTATTCAAATATAAAAAAAGACGCTAAATGTGTTGAATTTTACAACATTTTGAAAAATTTTGGAATTGGAGATACACAAGATTCCATTGTTAGGACAGAATATTGACTTCCTTAGTATAGATACTATATATTAGAATGATAATTACATAAAAACTAGTTGACTCATTAAATTATTGGATGACCAGTATAGGACCAGTCGAAGAAATGGAATCAATTTTAAATAGTCTGGTCCATTTTCATTAAATCCTCAAATTCAATCAAATTATGACGTCGCTGAGAGGCGTTGCCCCATCCTGTTTCAGACGAATTTCATCTTTGAGACCATCAGATAGCAGACGAGCCGAGAAGGACACCATCCGAATTCAGGAAACGAGGCCATCATAATAAAGCGTGTCCACTGAAAAAGACGTCATTTGATTGGACGGATTCAGTGAAGAGACCAGTCATGTATACCATTACACATCAACTCAATCAAGTGTCAACTGAACCAGGAATTTAATAAGGTTCTCCTGATTCGCCACTTCGCTTTGACGATTCTTTTACGGGGGGAAGTCTGCTTTTATGTTGCTCTCCCCTTCTCGTTATTCTCATTTGGACTCTTTACCTGTCTCATTACCTTGTAATTAGTTGACGTACCGCTCGTTTGCGATGTTCCATGGGAGGTGACACTTTATACAGATCCGTCTCCCGTGCGATTGGTTAGATCTAACTGGCGTGTGGGAGTTCAGAGCAGTTGTGTTTCTCACTCGGGATTGTTGTATCCAACCACCATGCAGCTGTTGCCAAAGAAAACTGCATAAATAAAGGTGTTTAATTTCGGAATGGAGCAAGTCAGGCGTGAATTGATTGTTATCATACTGAAACGCAGGAGATTCTATTTAAAGTATGTGCCACATCCGTTGTAGCTGTCAGTTTTTTTTTTCTGTAATTAGCTAAATGTTTGAAGAAACTTTCGTAAGCGTTACAGAGAATGGATGGTTTCAAAGAAAATCTGGAATTTCGCAGACTCATTGTGTACTTTGAAAACTTACAATAATAGATTAATTTTTCTCAGAATTCCAGAAAATGTTTTAGGTACAATCGATGAAATTGAAAACTATACAATCGAAGTATCTCAAAGCACTGAAGTGATATTTTTAAGGCAATGAATGGCATATCTTGAATTTAACGTCTTAACAAATGAGACTAAGCTTAAATTCCCTCTGCTCTAAGGAGTTAAATTTCCAAAAATTAATTCTAGCTTTTTCTTAGTCTTTCATCATTAAGTGTATCTAGCTATTTCTTTTAGATTATTCACCGGTAGATGTGACTTGTTAATGTTCAAAATAATAATTATGCTTTAAAATGCTTACCATTATGAACAAACATTGAGAATTTGTTTGATATATTTAGAATGAATTGGACAAATTTTTAGAACCTTTTAGAACAGGTTTCATAAGATTTTAATAAATCTCTTGGTTTCATTTTAACTAATCGTCAAGCAAAAATATTTTGTAAATACTTAAAACGTAATTAAACTAAAGTAAATGTTTATCAAAAAGGGGTAAAATTGATTTTAGTTTCCATTGTTTCATAAAAAGAAACAATTACTTTTGATTGTAATTCATCTATATACAATATTTAATTTAACAATGATTACTTTACATAAATGCTTTATTTGAAAATTTCATTAAAGTTATGTTGTTGTTGTTACTTGTATGACACTTGGACAAGCCAAGCTCGTTCACTGATGGCTAAGAAATTAAGTCAGAAAGCTGCTTCATTTATTTAATCAGAGCACCACGAAGGTGAAAGTAAGACTTTACTTTAAACTCCTCCAATAGATGGCACCACTAGAGCATCCACTCCCTGAATTTTGATTTTGATCTGGAGGAGAAGGAATTTTTATCCAGACCATTACATCCATGGTAATTACTCAAAAAGTTATGTGTTCTGAAGATATAGTAAGATCAACATAACTATTTTACATAAATTCTTTCTTTGAAAATTTAATCAAAGTTATATCTATTGAATAATCTATGGTAAAATAAAAGAGAAGTATTTATGAACATAACTAATTCAAGATTTAAAATACAGTTCGAATAATTTTTCATGAACTAAAAAGCATACGAGATTTATCCTGAAAATAAAGACAATTTAGTTATATGTACTGGATAATACAATTTTCTTTTCTTTTCTTTCTTAAAGAAAGGCAATTTCATTACGCGTATTATGAAGTTTCCTTTACCTATCTTCATAATACCTTGAACATTTGTTCGCATTTATTTACAAACACCGCAATTATCATGTAATATACTCCTACTGTTACGTTCATTACGTTAAGTGGTCACTGCATTCTGCATAACTTTTTATTCTTTCGAAAGTGTTTATTGCCGAAAACTACTTCCTAGATCTTAGGTAAAGGGTGGAAATTGCTCTAGCATCAAGGTCCACCTTTTAGCTAAGATCTAGGAATTCTTGAGAGGAGAAATTCTTGATCATTCCTAGATTTTGTACCTGAAGAACTATAAACGGTCAAGGATTAATCTTCAAATTGATTTGACAATTCTTGTTACATTAGCAATGTAAAGGTAAACAAGAAATATTGAAAAGGTCGAATTCTTGAAAAACGCATTCTTCAAAGCTTCCTATTTTCGATTCACTTCTTGTTCTGAAAGCTTTTTCATCTTTCGCTTTTCTTAATCTCACAATAATGACTAGCTTGTATTGGAATTTTGACAGAGAAACATTGTGACTGTGTTTCATAGTCTTCAAATTGAAACATGGAAGTTTTGAAGCTCGTGAACAAAGGCTACAAATATTTTCATACAGGATTTAACAATGCACAGGAATAAAAGTAGCTTTTCACATGAACAGAATTCTTTTTTTGATTAAATATTTTTCTAGAGTGAGAATAAAAAGGAACAGTATATGTAATGCAATAAGAATAAACTATACGAATGAAAAATGGTAAAATGTAATATAAATGATTTTAAGAACGAAAATTAGAAAGATTTATATACAAAATGAATGAATTATAAGAACGGAAATATAAGCGAAATGTAATATAATAAGTATAATAATTATAACAAATTGTAATACAAGAAAATTAAATTATAATTAAGAATCAAATGAAAGTATAAGATGTAATACAAGAAAAGTGAACAATAGCAATGAAAATTAGGAAGATGCAATACAAGCAGGATTAATTAAATGAATGAAAATAAGAAAGACATAGTACAAGAAGAATAAGCTAAAAAAAAATCGAAGACCCTTGGCATGACAGTCTATGTAGGCCAAAGACTACAGAGCCCATATCTGTTTTCTTAACCGAGGGTCCTGGGGTGTGAAGTATATGTCTCGGTTAGGTGGTCAGCCTAACGCGAAACCCTCAGTATTTAGTTCCCAAGCATACTCAGCACTCAGTTTATCGACCCACTGATGGGATGGAAGGGTGATTCGACCTTGCCCAACCCGAAGACCGAACCTATGACTTGGGAGTGTGAAACGTTACCATTAAGCCACCGGGCTTCAGAAGAATATATTATAACAACGAAAATTAGAAAAATGTAGCACAAGAGTAAACTGTAAGAATGAAAATTAATAAGATGCAGTAATATAGATGAAAGAGATGTAATACAAGAAGATTAAAATATAAGAGCGAAAGTTATCACTATGCAATAGAAGAATAAAGTATAAGAATGAAAATTATCAAGATGTAATAGAAGAATAAAGTATAAGAACGAAAATTATCAAGATGTAATAGAAAAATTAAGTATAGAAACGAGAATTATCAAGATGTAATAGAATACTAAAGTATAAGAATGAAAATTATCAAAATGTAATAGAAGAATAAAGTATAAAAATGAAAATTATCAGGATGTAACAGAAGAATAAAGTATAAGAACGAAAATTATCAAGATGTAATAGAAGAATAAAGTATAAGAATGAAAATTATCAAGATGTAATAGAAGAATAAAGTATAAGAACGAAAATTATCAAGGTGTAATAGAAGAATAAAGTATAAGAATAATAACAATTATCAAGATGTAACAGAAGAATAAAGTATAAGAACGAAAATTATCAAGATGTAATAGAAGAATTAAGTATAAGAATGAAAATTATCAAGATGCAATAGAAGAATAAAGTATAAGAATAATAACAATTATCAAGATGTAATAGAAAAATAAAGTATAAGAACGAAAATTATAATAAGATGTGTAATAGAAAAAAAACTACAGTTAAGTTAATTAGATTTTAAGATGGTTATAAAAATGTAATGTAAAAAGAGTTAAGAACAAAAATTTCCAAAAAGATGTAGTAATTTCATGTATAATAGAAAAATAAAATTGCGCAATGCATTAGCATCGAACGAAAAGAATTTATATTTGTAGAAAATTTTCAATTCCAGTTTTTTATATTTTACAATTTACTTATAATCAACTTTTTCATAGACTCCATATTGCTTTCATAACCCCTGGTGAATTCGTACGCAGCACATAAAGAAAATAAATTCTACCATAAAACATTGTATCTTAAGAGACATAGAAATCGATGCCCTTTCGAATAAAACAAATTTCACAACTAGGAAGAAAAATATTCGACAACAATCAATCTATCATTTATGATGTTTCCGAATTTTTTCACCTGTTTGCCTTGCGATTAATCTTCTTCCCTAAACCTATCCTTTTACTCGCTTTCTAATCGAATTCATGACCCAAGTTTAGGTGTGAAAAGCTTTTCCAGACAACCGCGGCAAAATTGATAAATTAAAAGAGCAGTTTTTGTGTGTAGATAGATTAGCATCGGCGGCAGTACGCATTGAAAATACTCGAGACCGGTGTGTGTGCAACGAATCAATTAAGTATGAGTGCATGAAGAATGGGTCAAGAAGATCATTTGAAGATCTCATGCCATAAATGATTGTTAATATAAAAATTAATCATGTCAACTTTTTTTTTCAATTCTTTGGATTTATTTTTGTTTTTGAGTTTAGGTGGAATAAGCTAAACTGGATTTGATTAAAACTGATCAGAATTATTAGAAGTAATAAAAATTGCTATTCATAAATAAAAGATTCTGAACATACTTTAACGTGAGTTAATAATTTCACTTATAGAAAGTGCATGATCCGTAGTTAATCGAATATGATTTCGCAAAAAAATAGATTTAAAATAACATTTGATGATCATATGTGGTATAAATGATTGTTAGTTTAACCATTAATCTTTTTAATTTTTTAAATTTTAGACTTGCTTCTAAAGTTAATGCAAATATGCGCTAAAAAACTGGATTTACTTATCCTTAGAACTAATTAATAATATTTCGATAGGAACTAATGCTTTATTTTGGATCCGGTACTATTAAAAGTATCTACAATCTGGTTAAGAAAATCTGAACATACTATAACACGAATTTTAATAAGTTGAAGTAATGGAAAAAGCATGAGTTTTAATTTATTAAAGGCGAATGCTTGAATAATAAGTCATGAAGATTATTTAACGATCATATGTGATAAATGATTACTATACTTTATCTTTTGAATCCTTTTTCCCCAAAATAATTTGAATATACAGGCCTTCCGGAAAATTCTGCCTATTTTTGGAATAAAATAAAATTACAAATTTTTCGTAACGTCAATAAAACTTTATTAAATAATTAATGACTTCTAGCCAGGTGAGAATAATTTGCCTACTCCATTTTTAAAAAATGTTTCATTATTTCATACGAAAAATTGAAGCAGTGTTTTATTGATATATTCTTCATTTTTGAATTTTTTGTCCTTTAAAAAATTCTGTAAAGACAAAAACAAGTGATAGTTGGAGTGTGATAAGTTCGGGGAATATGGTGTAAGGGACAGAATTTCTCAGCTTAGTTCTGCAATTTTTTGGCGAACTCTTTTCTTCGAACATTGCTTGGCTCTTTTTTTTTGGACTGCTCCTTTTAATTATCCAGTTTCTGACAATACTTTTCCGAATTGAAGTTTTCGTTCAATTTTTAATGCTCATAATGTATTAATCCTCAAATGTCCCACTATATGCACAACATTCCCTTATTCAGAGTAAATTTTTTTTAGAATTGGAAGGGCTACGTTTTCCGCACAAAAAACTCTTTTCCTTACGTTGTTTTCGTAAGTAATCCACTTTTCATCCCCAGTTATCATCCGGTTCAAGAAGGGTTCGATTTTGTTCCGAACAAGCAGAGATAAATATTAGAATTGATCATCAAAATTCTTCTGACTTAATTCATGTGGCACCCATTTTGAATGTTACCATACCAATTCTAACCTCAGAATATGGTCCGAAATGGTTTGATGAACTGAATTAAACTTTCTGTGATCTCCGATGTTGTCGGAAAAGATCTTGCTCTAGTATGGTTTTAACATCATCATCGATCAACGAACAGAACTTTCCGGTATAGACCTAATATTTTAACACTTGGACTAACTGAATAATCACTAAGATTATTTGCAGACTTAATAATAAGTTGTTATATATATATATATATATATATATATATATATATATATATATATATATATATATATATATATATATATATATATATATATATATATATATATATATATATATATATATATATATATATATATATACATATATATATATATATACATATATATATATATATATATATATATATATATATATATATATATATATATATATATATATATATATATATATATATATATATATATATATATATATATATATATATATATATATATATATATATATATATATATTTAAGAGTATCTGATTAGATTTATTTGTTCTACTAATACTTACCTTTTCCATACAGGAACTAATTCGATGGGAACCAATGTCTTAAATTGGATATTTGAATATCCCCTGCTGTGATTGTGGAAAGCCAGTCATACTTTAATATGAGCTTTAATAATTTTCATTAATAGAAAATTGGAATAACTTTAATGAATTGAATACGAATGCATGAAATATGGGTCACGAGATTATTTGGTGATCAAAGAGAATAAATAATTGCTAATTTAACAATTAATTATTTCCATTTTTTTCAGTTCTATAAATAAAAAAATAGATTCACTTTTTATTATGATAATTATTCACCTCTAAGTTTAATTGGATAAATACAAGATATATTTGAATTACCATATTTAAAATTAAATGTTACTTTACTATAATATTTATATAATTGTATACCATTCTAACAATTATCGGAAAAAATTATGAAATACTAATGTTACCATTTGCATTTCTGGCCTTGGCAACAGTAAATATTGCCAGGTAATAGCTGACGTTTAAAAATGATATTTTTAACCATAAATGCTTCAGGACACTTGCCATTTTAAAATAATTAGAGTTGTTTGTAGAAATTGGCTCCTGAAAATTTTCGTGAGAGGAGTTTTCATAAATTCCGACGTACATTAAAACGACGAGCAAGCTCTGATGAACTTAATTCATTTCACAGTGGTAATACGCAATACTTCATCATCTAGAAAACTGCTGTAACAAAATCTGTCATGCTCAATGTAAGTATCAGGACAAATTTTTTGAAGATTGTTTAAAAGCGGCTTCTGTGAAAAAAAATATCGATGATGGGAGTTCAGTTCTGATTGTCACTCAACGGTTATTTTTGCACCCGAGGGCTAACTAGAACTGGATCTACATTTTAAAGTGGATTCCAAACCACTACAAACAGCTATGGCTAAGTCAAGATTCGAAACCACGAATTGTTGAATCAAAGGCTAGAGCGGTAACCATCAATGCTGTGGGTAAACTGATAAAGCACGATCGTCATGTGATATACTATGAGAATGAGTCATATTTGGCCATTAGTAAGACTAAAAACAATAAGGTATTGTGTGAACATTTAGCTGTAAAAAGATTTATTCTTGTTGAATCTGACAAGAAGGCTAGCGTTGATGGATAGAAGGAAATGTTTAAAAATATGCTTTCACGATGCATCAAATTCTATGTATAATATCTACACAGTTTTATAAATCATTGATCTACGCATATAAGCCCCACCAAATCTAAATAGAAAGTGACCTTGTGAGTTTTCTAAGATGAGTCAAATCCAATAAAGGTTGTTTGCGGAAGAAGCACATCGGAGCAAATAGTTGCTTGTTTCTTTAGCACTTCACAGGTCATGGGGCGAATTTCGTTAAAGTGAAACACATAATTATTAATTCTGAATGGTACCAATCCTATTTGTTTGCCAGAAATCATAGCAGAAATTCGATAAATAGAAAAGAAGATGCGAGTCACTTTTTTATCATGCGAATTCTTACGCAACGGCTCAAACAAAGGAATTTTCGACTGTAGAAATCATTAAGCTATGGGTCATCCATCATACAGTTATGATTTGGCACTTGTTGATTTTTCTTATTTCCGCGCATAAAACAATAAATGACTGAGTTAACTATTTTCGGAACCCGAAGATATAATTGAGACATTCAAAACTTTTTTTGGGGGGAAGGTACTTCAATCAGAAAAATATAAAAAATTCTTTAAATTTGATAAATGTGTTTTAATGTGTTAAAAATGTTTTAAGTGTAATAAAAGTTATTCAAGACTTGGTTCAAAAGTACGGCAAAAATATGTTGATCTTCATTGAAATTATTTTAAAAGACAATGAAAAAGTAAATTTCGATCAACATTTGTTTTTCATTATTAAGTTAGAAATATTAACAGCAACCTACGTATCAGAAAGTGAATTTTTTTTATAAAAGTATGAGCATTTATATCTTGGTAATCGATATATTTTCTGTACTAATGAATGCACCCAATTATAATTTCGGAGAAGAAAAAGAAATTTAATTAGGAATTGACAAGAAATTAATAATCGCTATAAATAATATAGAAATGTTGCTGGATGAGGCAGCAAGATTATGCTTTTGGTGATTATGAAGACATTGCAAAAGATGCAAAAATTGCTTTGGGATTGAGTTGTCCTGATATCTTCTGAATAAATATCATTAAAATCTAGAGTAAATACTCAGCCTAACTGCTTAATAAAAATGCGAAACAATAAATATAGTTGTGGTAGTTGTGATTTCATTTTGTTATTGATAATAAGTAGAAAGAAATATTGCTTCATTACATACAAATATTGCTTAAAACTTCTTTGAGTAGAGTTTGAAAATGTCTATAAAAAGAAACTTTAATCATTGCTTTCATATTGTCCTTTCGCATTTCTAAATGAATTGAATTAGAAAATATACGAACTCAAACAATTCAAGAACTTGGAGGGACCATAAAACTCTCGAAAATTTAATTACTTAGATATTTTTGAGTATATAAAGTCTTATAACAGTTAAAAAGTAACATTTTCTATGTAATGAGATACAAGACTCTTTGAGATAAACCAAGAAATCAAAGTAAACAAACGAAAACCAATGAAAATACTCAGATTAAAATCACAAATTTAAGGGGATTTCAATTTAAAAATTTATGCTTGCATTCAAAAACATAATATGCATAATATTTGTTTTTCATTTAGCAATACAAAATTTATAATGTTAAACAAAAGATGTTCGAAATTTTTAAGTTTTCTCTATTACACGAAACTTGTTTGTTGTTAGCCTAAAGTCCTAAGATAAGACATTTTTCTATCCAAAACATAAGCTACTGACTTTTCCTAGATTGTGGGCCATATTCTCGTGTCGCAAGGGGGGAATTCCGGAAAACTTCCAAGTATCCATTCCGACAGACGCGCACAGAGAAACCCAACATCCATTTCCCGCTGTTCAACAGTGCCTGGAATCAAACCTGGGACATTTTGTTTTGAAAACTACTGTCCTGCCAATAGGCCTTGGGAGCAAAAGCGCTTTCGTTTATTAATACAAATTAATTAATGTTATTTTCTAAATATGTAAAACCTTGGTGACATTTTTTAATTAATGAACTTTACTATATATTATTTCTATATGACCTTGATTTATTAAAAGAAAGTTGTACTCAATAAATAAAAATAATTTGAACTTTTCATAAATCACATATAAAATTGATGATTATTATTAGCTAGATATTAAAGATTTTAATTTTTAAAATTGATTGCATATGAATAAACAAAAGGAAAAAGCTATTTTATAGGGTTAAAATATATTAAATAATATTAAAATCTTTATTGAAGTAATAAATTAATAAAAATCAATGTAATTGAGTTGAATTTTGAAAATCCAACTTCAGGTTCAATAAAAAATGTAGTCTTCATTTTTTAAAATAATGAAGAACAGAGCATTCTAAAAAAGGATTTTTATTAATATGAATCTGGAAAAACAATTGAAAATCTTTGCAAAGCCTCAAAATCTTAACAAGTTATTCAGTAAGAACTCATAACAAAAGTACTTTTCCCTACAGATTTTTATTTTTATTTTAATTTCATTTTAAAATACTTTTATTAAAATCTGTGAATCTGGTAATGTAAATGAAAGTTTTTGAAAATAAAATTCAACTCTTATTGATAAAAAATAGTTTACAAGCTATAGCAAAATTCAATCAGAAGTCATAGTTTAAAAATATTTTTCAAATACTTCAAAATTTTTTTAAAATTTTATATTTAAAAATTTTTATTAATAAACTTTGAAGATTGATAAAAGTTAAAAACACAGGCTATACTGATTCTAACTAATCATTCGAACTACACAATATAAAAATTTATATCTATTATATTCTTTAAAATAAAATTATATTTATTATAAATTTAAAATAAAATTACTAAACTCAATAAAAAATATGCTATAATACTAGTTTATTTTATTATCAGTAAATTGTATTTTTAAATTCGATGATATTGTCAATACCTGTAGAGAGTCCGTAAAATAATTTTTATAATGTTACTCCAAAATTTATGAAGTTACCGTATTTACTCGAAAAAGTTATCCTAATCCAAATGATAAGTTCGAGGAATTTAAAGCAAAATTAAAGAGACGAATTTTGAATTTTATGACTTTCTTTTGAAAGCAGTGGTATCAGCCAATAATTATTTACTCAAAATCTAAAGTGATTAATTCCAAAAAAGTAAAAATAAATTGCATTAATCACTGTTTTTAATATTTTAAATGTTGAATTTCTTTTGTTCATCAACTTGATAAGAAAAGAATGACATCATTTTTCTCAAAGGGAGGGAGTAGGCATTGTAGAAAAACATTTTTATAATATAACTAAGAAAAATACCATTTATACCATTAAAATTTACACATATAATAAAAAATACCAAAAGATAGACCTAACTACCTTGAATTTTAACGTTGCTTACATATTTGAATAAAAAATAGTGCAGGAGAAAGCTTAATATTTTTTCCTTAGTAAATTAGAGAGTAATCTCATATGCAGGATGCAATATATTCAAACCATAAGGTTTAGAATAAATAATTATTACAGATTTTTGCTGTTATTATCCAATATTGCACACAAAACTGTGCATCTTCTTCAACACATCTTTTACATAAAAAATTCTATTAATGTTAAAAATTAAATTGATTAAAAAAATAATATGAATTTAAGTTAAAACACAAAAATTATAAGGAATAAAAAGTTTATGTGATATTAAAAAAATTATGGATAATTAGAATAATCGAATGGTTAAATAATTGTTTTTATTTCGATTTCCTCATCATTTCATAATATAGCTATTTTCGTCTGGTTGTAAATAATTTATTTGATTTTCATCATTTCGTTTTATGTTACACTATAATTTCATAATATATTACAGGCTCTAATAAAATTTATGCTTAAAGCGCCAAAACCTTAATGCCTAAACATAAAACGACCAACTTTAATGCTTAAGGCTTAAGCTTAAATGCTACACCAACCTATTTACTAGATGATCATTTCCCAAATTTTGAAAAGGCGATTAAACGCACTTTTCAAGAATTGTATCCCTAAATCCATAAGCAAAAATCTTTTTCCGTCTCTATGCAAATTACAAAATGCAGTTTTTTATATGCATAATTTCAGATGTTTATAGTTGATAATTAATAAGTTTTTAAAAGTTGAGGTACAACTTTGAAAATTCTTAGAAATCTATCTTTTGGTGAATATAAGCCTATTGTAGATCATAATGTTAAAAATATGAATACAATTTTATGTTTGCTTAGCTAAAAAAGAACTATCACTAATCTAATTCATAGGTATCGCTTGTCATAATGTGTGTTTGGTGGTTTTTCTGATATTTTCTACATAATCATATGAATACAGTTTTTAATATGATTGCGATAGATCGGTTGGGAAAATACCCCCCTCTCGTATGCGAAAATCAGCAAGTTCAATACCTTATCCAATTCATAGCAATCATACTGAAATGTCCTATACCTTTTGATCCTTAGTGATTATTACCACTCTGAAAGTTTGAAAATTTGGAGAAGATTGTTTTTGTGTTATTATTCGGCTATTTCTGCCTAACTAATACAGTCCAAAGTGTGGCTGTACTAGCTAGGTAGAAGCTGCCAAATGAGGAACTCCGTAATTTAGAAATAGGGAACATGTATGAAGTTTCCCACCATGCTTGGTCTGCCCTCCCCCGAAGAGGTATTATTTCACTTGGAGGAAATTGCGATTAAAATTTACTTAACGTACCCAACCACCTTTAGTGAAAAGAATGAACTTTTAAATCGGGATTCAAACTTATTGTCTTCCGATAATGGAAACTATACCATAACCAATCAGGCCATCACTGCCTCTCGGAGAAGAAAGTGACATCTCAGATGTCGGCCTCGTCATTTGGCAATAGTTCAAAAACGATTATCAATAATTATTAGTTTTGATTGTCCGAAATTGACAAGCGAAAGCATTTTTAAATTTTAATTACATTAATTTTCTCTCATATACTAATTGATGGATGTTCTAAGATTTTATACTGTCTCTATTTAATCATTATAATGTTTCCAACTTGAATAATTTGTAGATAGTAAATAGTACATGAAAACATTATACCATTGCAAATATCAATAATATTTTTCAATATTTTTTAATTCAAAAAAAAAAATCTAAACTTTTGAAAATATTTAAAATTGCATCAATAAATTTCGCACTAATTCTTATATGTGTATTCAATATGCTGGGAAAATATAATTAAGAATGTAAATATGATCTTAACGTATTACATTTTCTTTACGTTTTTCAAACAAAGTAGACAACAAAACTGCTTTATTACGTTCCATTTACTTTTAATTTACATAATTTTTTACAAAAAATTGTAAAAGGGAATTTTCAAAAATATCTAAGAAAGCATGAAAAAAATGCTAATAAGTATATTCACTGAAAAATGTATAATGAAAATTCTGTTTAATTTTAATATTTCATTAACAAAAAAATAATTTTATAAAATAAAATAATCAAAAGTAATAAATTAAAAAGGAAATAAAATAATCATTTGTTATACCAATTTAACTGTCCATCATATTTTCAAAGCAAGTGAGAGTAAAACCACGAAGTTAAAAATAACATTCGGAGAAATTTCATCGCCAAATTTTAAATGTTGGTTGTCAATCTGTGACAGCTCAAGCCACTTTCTGAAAAGAAGGTCCTGAAAGAAAACCAAGTAAGAAATCAACAAAGAAAAAGAAGGTTCTCAGAAGCTGCGGGCTTCGCGCCTAGTCCAAAGGTCAACCAGTCTTTTGGGTCTCGGATGTTCTCATCGAATCAAATAAAAAAAAATGGCGCTTGAAAGAGGGTGGATAGTCCAATATGGCTTCCTCGTTCCCAGCATGCATCTCTTCTGGAGAAGGTGGGAAGTTTACTTCTGAAGTTCTCTCTACGTTGGCTCCCCCCTATTTTCTCTTTTCTTTATTTCATCGAGAGTAGCCAACGGTCCGTATAATTATCAGTTACAAGACTTGTAGATAAACGGCCATTTAAAGTTTTTCTTTCATAACTCCCACAAGACATTTATCGCCAAAAGCTATGGTTTTACGACGGTTTTGTGAGCGAGAACACACAATCGCCTGCGTTGACTCGGTAGTCATGGGAAAATCTCAGAGCACAGCTTGATGTACTCGCCCATCCCCTAAATGGTTTTCGAATTTTTTTTATGGTCATTGTTTTTTATATATTCATTCCTATAGGAGGAAGTTTACAACCGATGTTTATTCTATTTTTTGGCAACCAATATCGAAATCAATAATCTATCCAACCGAAATTAGTCAATCAATGATAGCTTTGTGAAATGAAAACAGCATTCCGAAAATGATCAGGTTTCTAAAAAAGGAATTCTTTTTCTTTTACCAAAGTTGAAATAAATACTGAGGAAAATGATTTTAAAAATAAATAACCATTTTGTTTCCTTACTGTTGAAGAGAAAAATGACCACTAACGCTCCCAACTCGTAAAAATACTTTGCCATCGGGGAATACAGAAAAGGATTCGCAACCTGTTAATGGAATATCTCAATGCTATTCATTCGAATTTTTCTGAATTTCAATTAAAATAGATTGCAACTTTTTTTTTCCAATCGCGGGCACAAGAGGGTTGAACCCTATGCCACAACAAGGCCAGAGACTGCTACCCATTTGTCGTTACCCAGCAGGCACCTGTGATCCAAGTCACGGAGGCGAGTAGCGTTACCCGCTGATTGGAAACTAGATGCTTGAAAAATTAAGTTTCTTGATCATTAAATGTTAACAATTTATTTAATTTGTTAAATTTAAGTATATTTATTTACATACTAAGCACTAATATTTACTGAAAAAAATGTAGGATTTTCTTTACTGCATATACTTTTGAATAAAAATAATGTAAAAAACGTAATGATTTAAAAAAAGAAAAGTATCACAATATTCATACAATGATAACAAATATAACGGGGACTGCAATTATATTCAGTACACAAAGCGTCTCAGAGTTATTTATTATTAAATTTTATTAATATTATCCATTATTATACTTTAGTTTTTACTTTTGAAACTACATTACCCTTTTATGATCTAGTGATTATCATATATATGTTGATTATTTATGTACTAATAGATGTGTTAGTTTTTAAAAGGTTTATTTTTCTAATTTTAAATGTTTTATAATTATTAAATCAAACTATATTTAACAAATTTTAATAATCATAAAATGTTAATTCTAGCTAATGTGAATAGCGCAGAAATTAAAAGTTATGTGAAGACACTATTATGAAATCTATACTTCTGCACAAAACGCAGCAAACTCTTGGTTATCCGCATGTAGATTATTCACTTTGCGGGCTATTTTCGGTATCTAAATTCCAAAAATGTTGCCCTTCTTATTAAAAAATATATCAATGATTTTCTAGGAAATCATTAAATTTGTAAGAAATATTTAGCTTCATTATATATATACATATATACATATATACATATATACATATATACATATATACATATATATATATATATATATATATATATATATATATATATATATATATATATATATATATATATATATATATATATATATATATATATATATATATATATATATATATATATATATATATATATATATATATATATATATTATGTATGTATGTATGTATGTATTATATATATATATATATATATATATATATATATATATATATATATATATATATATATATATATATATATATATATATATATATATATATATATATATATATATATATATATATTACGGTTATATTTATAAAATCAAAAATCAAAAACGAGCTTAATAAAATAAATTTCAACTTGGAATTTCATTTTTTTTATTGAACATATTTCTTGGCTAAAAATTTTTGTTTTCGACTAAAGAACTTACTTAGATGTGTTATCACGAGACGTGTAATTTTGTACATAAAAAAGGTAAGATAACAAAGAATTATTTTATACGATGAGTTAACACGATGTCAAATATATAATATTTTCTAGAAAAAGTATTTGTATGATGATACTAAATTTAGTCTTATCGCCCGAAAAACAAAATCAAAAAATGAAAAAGGAAAACGAGAAGAAATAAAAATAAAAGAAACTAGAAAACGACAGCAGAGAGCGATAGAATCAAAACATATACATCCGTTATACTCATCTTCAAGTTATATTTAATGTTGAGTTTAATGAATATTTTTCATAAGTAAGCAGATTTTTCATTTAGATTTCCTTATTTATTATGTGCGATAAAAAATGATAAAATAAATGAAAAATTCTGGATGTGTTATCTGATTTAATATTTTCTGAAAGATTATGCGTAAATGAAAATCTAAAAATAAGACTCCATTTTTATTCAATTTTTTGAGTTGGAATTGTTGAAAACAAATCCAGTATCATTTTATTTGAATTCTATAAGTGATGAATTTTCGCTATTTTTATATTTGAAATTCATGATGAAGTAGTGAATTTTTTCTTTATTTTATCGAGAATTTTACAAGTGTGTTTGTTATAAAAATTGAAGTTTTTTGACTTCAATTTTAAAAAATGGTTGCATAAAATAAATACTTTTTTATAGCAATCACATAAGCTTGGCAAATTCTCGACAGTATATATATATGCTTATATTTGTGACTGATTAAAACGAAAAATGAAGTATTTTTTACTATATAAGATAATTTTAAATATTTCTTAACATCTTAATTTATTTTAAAACAACACATCGCAGAATTTTAATTTATTATAAGATTTTTGAGTTAGTTAATAACTTGTTTCGAATTGTCTAATTGTTAAGTATGAAAAATTTAAATTTATTATCTACTATTTAATCTTAATTCACAAGGTTATTAATTAACTATATATCAACTAATTAATGCGTAACAATGTAATTAACTATTTAGTAACTAAGTGTATGAGAAATTAATTTTTTCTTCCCTGTGGATAAGAATAATTATGTATGAAGCATAGTCGAGATTTTATAATAAATAAATATTTTTATATTGTTTAAAAATTGTATAAATTATATGAGAAAAAATCATAACTTTTAATCACTAGTTGCAAAAACATATAGATTTTTAATTATCGAGAAAATGCCAAGGAAAAATAAGTAAAAATCTGATGAAAAATGATATCTGTTATTTAATGGAAATAAAGTTAGATTTATAAATTACGTCACTCAGAAATAACGAAAATTACTGTCCATGTTTTGATGTTTTCAAACGTAACATTTAATTAATATCTAAGAAAATATTAAAATACTTATATGAAAACTTCATTTCATTTAGTGATTTATTAAATGAAAAAAGTGCATGATATAAAGTCCTTGTTTTTTCTATTCAAGCCTATTTTTCTATTCAATACTTTCAGCATAACTATTGGATCTAGAAAACACATTTTAATTAAAAAAATAATTCTTTAGTTTATAAATAACATTACTTTAAGACATATATTCTTAATAGAAAGAAAAATAATTAGTACTTTTCTCTTGTCTGTCTCAATTTTATGCCAAAGTAAATAACAATATTCGTTCTTCTTTGTTAATAAAAACAAATAATATATCATAACACATAATTAATAATAAGACAATGAAAAACTAAATTTAGATATAAGAAGTGTTGATCAATTTTTTCATCAGAAATTGCATGACATAGAAAGATAATAAAAATGAGCGAAAAGTTACATAACTTTATGAAATAAAAGCTCATTAAGCTAAAATTTGTAACCCCATAAACAAAAACCAAAGTTACTCCCGCCATGTTAGGCTTAATTCACAACCTTAAAAATCGTGTGAGTTAAGCTTAACATGGTAGGAGAATTCTTCTAAAATGTGATTCAACTCAATAAATAAATATTAATTTCTCAACAGATTGTACAACCTTGGTTCAAGATGGTCTTCAGAGTAGAAGATCCCAAGTTCAATCTCAGCTATTGTTGAACAGTCAAAAATGAGGTGCTTCACATCTGTTTTCTGCATGTGACTTGCAAAAAAAAACTTCGGTTAATAACTGTTAATTAATTAATATCAATAGTAGCACATTAAACTGTATTCTCAATTTTTATTTAAAACTTTTTCAGGGAATTGTATCAGTGAAATTTCAAGGAACAAAGCTTAGTTGTCAGATTTAATCTCTCTGAACATTTTATTTTCCAAAATTTTATTAATCGATTAAAATTTTGGAAAATAAATGTAATCAAGACAATGTAAATAAAAAAAATTTAAATGTGACTTTTATAAGGAATTTTTCTATTTACTACACTGTTTTTATTTTTTAATAAACAGCTTATTTATGTAAGTAATACAAACACTTTGAAATACTAAATGTAATTTTTGGAAACACTTAATATGGATTAGTGAGAACATGCTCTTGAGATAGAGACAATTTATATAAGGATTTACATGAATTATAACAATAAATAAAACAATGTAGCAGTTATCAATGAGTTTTCTAAATTACTTCATGTTGAATTAAAATAAATTATTAAATTCAAAAGCAGATTATTAAGTTTTTGGTATGGAATGAATATGTTAAATTATGTTACAATTATTATCATTAGAAGAATTTTTTTTCATTGAGCTAATGCTTCTTCCCTCTTTGTCTTTAAATAATTTTAGTAATAATAAGGAAAAAAAGAAAGAAAGAAAACAGATTTAAAGAAAAAAAAATGATTTTTTTAAAGTATTACTTAAAAATTGGGGATTTTAACAAAGTTTATTACGATAAGTTTATTGACAAGTTTTCTAATTTATTTATAAGTTTTTCACCTTAGTAGAATTATTAGTTTTTCAAGAGATTATCAGTTTTTCTTAACTTTCCGATAATTGATTTAGGATTATTCTTTAAATTAATTCCACATAAATTTTCATGCATGTATTCATTCGGATATTATAATATTTTGCAATAAGTGATTGTGAAAGTTAAATCAAAACAATTTTCTTTAATCAATTTGCAAAATTTTTGACTTTACAGTCCGTTAATTTTGAAACATTTGAACTTGAGAATAAATTGTTGTTTTTTATTTAAAATGAACTATTATACACAAAATTAGATGATTTGTTTAGATGATCTATCTTAATTTTATCTTTGATGATTACATTCTCTCCTATATTTATGTATAAAAAAATGAAGCAGTCAGTGAACGACAAGACGAAGCTTTTATTAATGGGATTCTTAATTTGTGTTTTGGTCTTCCGTTCAACATTTCGTTACTTAAATTTCCACTTCAGTTGCGGATGCTTATTAGAGCAATACAATTTTTTGAGAAATGTGAAAAAAACCACTGTTTTAGCACCTTCAAAATGTGATTTTTATTCTCGATTAAACTATTACATATAAATGTGTGTGTTAAGAAACATCGATATCATATTAAATAAATGTAACATCGAATTTTCTTATAATATGGAAAAGTTAATATTTAAAAAAATGTTTCTTAATTAAGAAAGATAATATACGGAATATTTACTTATTTAAATACAATTATAAGTATTAAATATAAATATAAATTAATTGCATTTATTTGTATTACAAATAATTGTTATTTAACAATTATTTGTTATATTAAAATTACTTAATTTTAAATATTCTATTCAAATTCATTAAAATAACTTAAAACAATTAAATAAGTTCAGTTCTTGCATATTAATTCAATCCTGAATCATCAATTGCTCTAGCTTTCAGTTTAAAGATTTGAAAGCCACATTAAACATGAATGCTTGTAGTGGATCCATATTAGCGTTAAACTAGATCGGTTTTAAACTAGATCTACTTTATACTGCTAAAAGTTTATTTCGATTCAATTAACCCTCTTGTGTAAAAAGTGATTTGTAAGGAGAGAAATTTTAATCATCAACGCCTTTGAAATTTTGAAAACTTCTCTAATATTTACAAACCATTTTAAAAAAGATCAATTAGAAATAAGAATTCTTCTCTCTATAATAAATTTCCTTAATATTAAGCTTTCTAAAATGCACAAAGCTATGTGAAAATTAAACGTCTTTAAAAATTAGGTACTTACATATTATTTTGTCGATATTTTTCCCCGAAAAATATGCTACCAAATTCGAAATGCAAAATTTTAATATTTTTTTTCAAAATGTTTAAAAAAACAGAGTAGTTAATTTAAAAAAACTAACCAGTTTAAATCATCTTTGAAACAAACAGATAAAAATTTTATTTTTAATCCATACTCCAATTTTGTAATCACAAATATAACACTAATATGCGCTAAAAGAAAATTTATAAAATGTGAGCGTAAATATAATAAAAACTATGTAATGTAAATGTGGTCAATGAATTGCAATATTTGGCTCTAAACAGCAACATTTGGAGACATACTTTTTTGCCGAAATTGTCAACGGATTTTACATAAGTGCCAAAAATTCAGTATTCAACAAGCGTATGAGTAGTTTTAAATTAAATACGATGGTTGATTTGTAAATATATAAAAATAAACTTTAAATAATACTAATCATTTAATAAACATTTCAACATTAAGTATAATATGTTGTTAGAAGCATTTAAAATATAATCTTAATTATTCATATATACTGATTTAATAAAATTGAGCTGATTCATTAGGGCGTGGAGTTTTTCTAAATGATTTTTGAAATTGTTCATTTTGAAATTGTGAAATTGAAATATTATTCCGTAAAGGTATGATAATTTTTAAATTAAAAAGAAAAAATTAAAGGTTCTGTTCTGTTTATATTAATTATTAAATATATAAAATCATATAGATAATGTATAATGAGATATATTTTATAAATCTAATTATGCTTGTTAAATATTGTATGAAAAATATTAAACAATCTTTATTAATGACTAGATTTTAATAATGAGAAAGTATTACTATGTGAATTTTCGACATACAAATCTTTTTTACAGAACTTTCGACAAATTGGAGTCACTAATTTTAAAACACAACCATTCCAGTGATTATTTTTTGCTAAGAAATATATATTATTTTAGTATCGGAATTTTTTAAAGTTAACATTGTTGAATAAGCGTTCAACTTAAGTACATTTAATATAAAAAATATAATTTTCACCTTCGATTCTTGTTCGTTTTACCAGATATGAGTAATATAAAATGCTATTCACCACTAGAAATGAACATTTAAATCAACTCCATAAATTAAGATATCTTCTTTTTTCATTAAACATTATCTTCTTTGTACACGTTCATGCAAAAGCAGTCCAACGCGTAAAAATTGATGCAGATACAGAGACAGACACTATTCGATGTCTTGCTCAACCATGTGTACTAGATAAGGAACTCGAATGCTTAGTTCAAAGCAATCACAACTGTTTGTGCTTTGGAACTGCTGCATCACGTGACACAGATACATAGATTGTTTGATACATAACAGCAACACAGTTCGTCTTTGTTCATTAATTTCGGATTTTTGTTATGCTTATAACTAAGCACATTAAATAATCAGAGAGCATAGGTTTAATTCATCCATTAAAACGGATTCTATAAAATAAAGATTTGAATAGGTATTAAATATTTGAACTAAGTAGTGATGTATCTTGATTCGGAATAAATCATATAAGTAGTTATTTTGAATAATTTATATAAAAATAAAGCAATTTATTAATTTATAAAGTGAAAATATTTTTTGATGAAAAATATATTTAACGCGTAAAATAAAAACTAAGCACTTAAACTTCAAAATTGTAAAGAGAAAAATAGTTTGGTGTTCTCCGAAATTATCCTCGAAAACTACAATTCGATATTTACTGACAATAATGTAAATGCAGAAAGCTTTTTAATATTATCAAAATTAATATCGTTTATAATATAATAAGTATTAACTACTTAAATTAAAAAATGTAACAAATATTGAATTTTTAGTATATTTAAGTGTTTATTGAAAAATATATGAATATTTTTTTAATAGAATGTTCAATAAATGTAGCATGAATTAATGCATTTTGGTTTTTCTTTTATCAGCTTTAAGATTCAAATTAAATTTAATTTTCAAAATTTAACCTCATACAGATCCTCACAGGCTTACTGTTTGATTATAATGCCTTACATTCTAAAATGTTAGTATGTAAGTATGCCACTGGAATTAAACAATGCTAAAAAATCTTAAATAAGTCACTGAATTTTCCCAATAAGTATTGTTATGCAAGTAATTAAAGAAAAAACCACGCACACGCCATCCATATATATGTTGTATCATGATTTATTTGTCGAAAATAAGATTGCTGTTCTGCAGGAAAACATTGAAATAGGATCTAATTTTCAATTAATAAAAGATGGAATTATTTTTAAAGAAATAAAGAGTTATTTTATTTTGGCAGTAACACAGCAAAATCATTGCCAATTCTGAGTTACAAAGATAAAAATGAAGGATTCCTTTTTTAACCCATACAATCTCACGATAACTAACAGTCAAAATATTATGTAATATTTAATATGGCAGTTTTAACTAAAATATTTATGATAAACGGTTAAAATGGTTAAGATCCAGAATTAATTCTTTCTACAATTTTTAAATATGACTTGATATATATTTATAATAAATTAAATGAAAAAACAATGAAATTTTTTACGTGATTAATGTATTAGGTTTTAAATCTCTATGTACTTTAGATTAAGTAAATAAAAAAAATTCAGATAAACTAATGTTTAAGAGAAACGAACTTAAATTTGTCCCTGTATGTTTGCTTGTCGAACAATTAAAATACATCAGAATAATATCTGCTATTCTGTTCACCACATTTTAAATTTATTCCATAAAAAAGGATCAATTTGCTATTTTAAGACAAAAAAAATCTCATATAATGGAGAAAAATTTTCCTTATTCTTACAATTTATAATATGCGCATACTTATAAAAAGTAAGCCTATATCTTTAACATAGCACTTGCTTACCTGTACAGAAATAACTGAATAAATATCTTTTGATATTTTAATTAATTTTATAAAGAAAGAAATTTACAATTTATATGTGATTATATTAAATTTAGATGTGATCGTCTTATTATTAATTTAAATATTGTTGTTAAAGGAATATTTCCAAAACAAACAGCTTATACTTATTTACTGAATAATTTTCCAAACCTTTTTAAATAATCTTGATAATTATTTGATAAAACAATTTGTAGAAGTGTGTATATTTTTAACTAACCATATGTTACTATCCCATATAGTGAAGAAAATTATTTTCGTATTTGTTTATTTTAAAATGATTTAATTATTTTTTGTATAATTGATTTAATTAAATATTAAATTTAAAATATTAATTGCCTGTAAATTTTATTTAAAATTTAAAGATTTAAAATTTGTTTTTAATTATCAACACAAGAGCTTCCTGATACAATAAATAATAATTCATAAATAAAAAGTAATTGTTAAATTATTTTCTAATTAGATTTTTCCCTCATTTTCTTAAAAACATTACAAAAGCTTCACGATAATTTCCTTTCTGTTGTGGAGCCTCATATCCATAAATATAACTATATTACATTTGACAACTTTTCTTGGCGAAATTATTTTAGAATAACTGTTATTAGAATGGCAACGCGATTTCCAAAACTGGAGTGAATGAAGAGAATGGGCAAAGAAAATCTTTGCGAATCATATGAAATGACAACTTAAATGCAGCAAGGGTTGCAACGAACACAAGAGGCGAGACGATCTGGCGAATTGTTTCCTTGTGATACTACACAAATATAAAAAGAAATAGACGAATAAAAACAGAATCGCCTTAATAATTGTTACTGAGAAACACAAGGTTGACAATCGACGCAGAAATTCAAGATTCCAAACACAAAAAGTTTGTGGTGTTTCTCATGGGAATAGTACATGAGTGAAAAATGAAAACTTTTTATACAGAGTGATACCCGATCATTTTCCTTGTGTGGGCTTTTCTTATTTCCACGTCAGACATCAACGTTAAGCAGCCGCAACCAATGACAGCTGCAGAGTATTATTATCAGTATTATTGGCATTTTTTTCGAAGTTTTCATTGAAAAAATGTCCAATTCTTTGTTTAAAAGAATAGATTGTAATTTTTATATGGAAATTTAAATAACACAAACTAAATTATCAAAGGGCAATAAAGTAATATTTTTTGTATACTATGGAACAAAATATTATTAAAAATTTTTAATTATCGTCTGCAGCAATTAGAAATACCAACAAAAAAAATGCTGGCGTAAGTAAGGCATTAGTCTTAAGATTTAAATATTGCTTACAAATATTGCAATTATTAATTCAGAATTCTATTAATTAATGAAATTTTAAAACATTTATGTCGTCCTTGCCGATTTAAACTAACAATAAAGTGAATGCTTTGCCTTGTCTTTTTTTATTTTGTTTTACCTTCTGTCCTATTGTCAATGAGTTAATAGCTTGAATCAATAGAAAATGGTTTTCCAAACAAATTTTTTGGTCCTTATGAAATCGTTTTATTAACAAAATGAACTTCGACAATATTCTCAGATATTCGATGGTGAACTTCGACTTATTTGCTCAAAGAATGAGACATAAAGATAGGCAGAAAATTCATCGACATGTCGGATTTGCGACGCCGTCTCAATACGATGTCGTAATTAATTATGTGTGACGTAGATGAAACATTATCTGACGTCATAGTTATTT
Source organism: Latrodectus hesperus (assembly GCA_037975125.1). Taxonomy (NCBI): domain Eukaryota; kingdom Metazoa; phylum Arthropoda; class Arachnida; order Araneae; family Theridiidae; genus Latrodectus; species Latrodectus hesperus. Next base: position 47,575,442 of record CM075861.1, on the reverse strand, counting down.
TGAATCTATGAGAATTGACATAAAGTGATGTAGCTATGATCTCGACTGGAACTAAGGAAACAGCGACTTTATGGTTAAAAATGTGGTAGTTTAAAGCAATTATACAATTTGCTTCTTATGCTCAAAATTTAAAATATTGGTTAAACTCACTCTAAAAGACTCTTTAAGGTTTTGCGATAACTACTAGCCAATCGTATATTTTTTGTGGGCTGTTTTCAAATCAGACATCAACTTAAGCAGCTTCAACCAGTGACAGTATTAAATATTAGTATTAGCGTTATTGTTATTTTTTCAAAGTTTTCATTGAAAAAAATTTGATTTTTTAATAAAAAGAATGTAGGTCTCATTTGGTAACTTAAATATTAGTAACTAAGTAATAAAAAGGACATTAATATAAAATATTTTTTAACATGCTATATGGAAAACAAAATTGTTTAATTATCGTTTCCCGTGATTGAAAATGAAGGCAGGGTAGAAAGAATAAAATATATGTCAATACTAAAATAATAACTATACACAGCTATAAATGTTTTAATTTAAGTATGCACCACTTTAATATTTGAGGCATCATTTTAACTATATTTAATTCTTCTAGTTTTGATAACGTAGCTACAAAATAGTTACATACTGAATTATGACTATGAATTTAGGTATCATTTATTATTCATTTTATATAATTTTAGAATTTTTCATTTGTATGCATGGAAAGATAGGTAAATGCAATCATATTAAAGGAGCAAAATCTTGCTCAAAGAGACGAAATATAATTGCAAAATATTCCGAATTTATAAAATTGGTAATTGGATTATCCACAAGAGAACAATTTCAAGTGAGTTTATTATGCAAATAAATAGATATATAAATATGTCATGGATATCAAATAATCCTTTTGAAACCATTTTTTTATGTCTTTTCCTGTTTTCCATTTATACTATTAATTATAGAAAATGAGATTTGTTTTGAAATTAAATTTTGAATAATACAATTAATATAAATGTTTATGTTTTCTCTGTGACCGTTATATTTACCATTTTTATATTTTTCTATTTAGATTTTCTGTTATTAACAATAATAATATAAGACAAACCAAATTAATATTTTCAAATCGTGAAATGATGATTGTACTCAATGAATCCTAAATTAATTAAAGAATATTGTTAGTTAAAATGTTTCCATAATTCAAAACAAGACGCTCATTAATCCAGAATTAATTAAATAAAATTAGCATATAATAATAAATACATATATAAAATTTATTATTAAAAATAAAGGGCACAGATCCAGGATTCCATATTCTGAATTTTTTTGGCGATGAAGAAATGTTGCCAGGATGACGTATTGTGACGATATCGATGACGTAAGTACTAGGGTTGCCAAAACAGAATTTCCTGCATAATTTTTATATGTCGCCATATCTATGACGTTATAAAAACCAGGTCACCAGATACAAAAGAAAATCTGCCAAAAAAAATCACCAAACTTAGAATATGGCACATTGGATTATAAGGCATATGTGCCAAATAAAGACAGTGGTAGAAAAAAGTGAAAAATAAAAGTAATTTTAAAACTAAAGGGAAACTTTTTTAAAATATATAAAATGTGATAGTATGCATATTTCAATTTAAATAGCTTTTTTTATCATTAATATTATATTTGTATAATCGATTTGTTTACATATTTGCAATGAAAAAAATAAGTCCTTTGTTTTATATGAGTTTGCATGTAATTAGCTTATTTAAATTCGTGTGTGTGTGTGAAACTACTTTATTTAATTAATGTTGATTTCAGTAGAAGCAATATATATATATATATATATATATATATATATATATATATATATATATATATATATATATATATATATATATATATATATATATATATATATATATATATATATATATATATATATATATATATATATATATATATATATATATATATATATATATATATATATATATATATATATATATATATATATATATATATATATATATATATATATATATATATATATATATAAATATATATATATATATATGTATATATATATATATATATATATAGATAGATAGATAGATAGATAGATAGATAGATAGATAGATAGATATAATTTAAGTATTGTTTTATGTAAAAATATTTTTGATTCTTGTTAGTTTTAGCCATTTTTATATAAGAATATACATTTTGTTAATTTAAAAAAAGTCAATGAATAAATAATCATTTGCTATAGAAGAGTAACTTCGTTTTAAATTCAACTTAACAATGAAATTTGAAATAGTTTCCAGAAACTTTTTTGAAATGCTACATAATATAATTTTTTGACGACGTTCGTAACATGATTTATTACCTTGATTTCGTTTATCACAATTCATTATGATTAGTCATAAATAAGATTCATTATGATAAATCCTGGTATAGTCGTGTATTTAAAGAAAGACGAATAAAAGCGAAAACTTATCACATTTAGCTAAGTAATTTTCTATATTGCAATTTCTAATCATAAATATTGCAAGTTTTTAATAAAAACCCTCCATTTTAATATTTAATTTTTTTTTCAGAAAAAAATGACTATGAGTTAGCTTCTTTTTAAAAAAGTGAGTTTTGGGTTTGAATTTTAATCATATAAAAAACAAAAGTGTGCAATGTTTTAACTAGGTTTTTTAATCAATTTTAACATTTTTAATAATTTTCTAATCATTTTTCACATTGAAAAAAATAGGTGGGAATTAGCTTCACTTTAGTAACCATGTTCGTATTTGGATTTTAATCGTATAAGAAATTTTTATCAAAGGTAATTTTATTTAAAGACAATTATATATAACTTCATTTTATCAGCTAAAGCTGCTTACTTTTCATAAGAGAAACTGCATATATCATTTAAATAAAAAGAAGTGAGATTTATATTTTTGTGATTATATTATTAAACATTATTATTGTAATAATAAAGAAGATTTACAAGAATTGAGTAAAAACTTCTATATCAATATTGACATCATCTATTTAAGTAGATTATTAAAAAAATACAAACCAAAAGAATATTCATTACTGAAAATTTCACAAATAAAATGATGGCTCTGAAATTTTACTATGCCACTTCTAACACAATTCAAGTTAATTGGTTGGTTCATCACTCAAAAACAGCATTTTTGCACTTGAGTGCTTTTTTGACTGAAAACTAGAGCTGTCAATATATATCGAAACTCTAAAAGATAATTCATTACTAAATATTTCACCAATAAAATGGTGAAACTTTCAGCAAATAATTCTTACTGGGGAATTATTCAGAAATTTTACTATGCCACTTCGTAATTCTGCAAATTTATTATGTCTCTAAGGTAAATTCAGGTTGTTTGATTGGTTTATCTCTCAACAATCACTTTTTTTTGCACTTGAGGGTTTGTTCGACTGAAACTCACAGTTGTCAGTACATATTGAATCACTATAAACATCGACATCCAATGGAAAAATTAGAATACAAGTAGTTAGAATGGACCTTTAGAGCAAATAGATATGTCTAAGTAATGCCTTAAATAGTCGATAATGATTGTGGAATACATTTGTCTCTGAAAGCACCTTAAGAAGTCTCAAATGTTCTGACATTTATTGAGAGTATCTTGTTGGGAAAAGCTTTTAAGTCCAATATATCTTGAGAGTAAATAAAAATAGTTACAGAATATTCTATTTGTAAAACTGAGATGAATGGCTCAACTCTGACTTTTCGAATAACTTTGTTTCTGATGATCGAAATTCAAATGAAACCAGCACTTCTTTCCAATAATCTCGAAGAAGAAGCAATGTTTCGAGTCCAGTAGAAGACAAGAATGAACCACTGATTAATGTCTTTTCAAGAACATACACATTCATTGTCAGGTCTTAAACTAAATGATGAAAATTCTGGTATAGAATAGTCTGTTCCAATGTATTACTATAGAAAATATGACGAAGACGACGAGCAGTATAAGTTATATTCGTGCTGAACATCTGCATCAATAGCTGAATACATATTAGTTTTGGCTCTATTTTACAACTATTTGATCGTCATTTCACTGAAATTTATAACTGCTTATTAAGTTTATTTTTTGTAAACTTCAGAAATATGTTTTTAAAAACAAAAATAATGTCTACTTTTTATTGCAAATATATATTCTTATTGTTGATTTTACATATATTATAAAATTTCAAGCGGTTTAATTTTATAAAACCCTTTGGATTGTATTTTTAAAAACTCTAACTATTTATATATTAAAATATAGATCATAATATATATTATGTACATAAAATTGTTGTTGCACCAGCATGCTTCCCTGTACCTATCTCTGAGCTGGGCTCAACCAGATAAATAGAAGCAACCGTGTGGGAGCTTCGTGATTTTGAAGCAAGGTCAAGCAGAAGACCCCCAATACTTGGCCTACCACCACCAGAGGTATCATTTCACTTGAAAGACATTGCGACAGCGCCCAATTTTAACGTTCCCCAGCTCTACCATTAGTGAACATTCCAGATCTGCCATTAGGTTGGAATTCAAACTCACTACCTTCCAATAATCAGAAAGACGCCCTAATTAACCAAGCCACCGCGGTTTTACATAAAATTATGCATTTAATCAAACTATATGCATATATAGCGTGCATGTGCTTATAGAAATGTACAGTGCATTCAATATTTTGAACAATAGTAATTTTCATTTGCATTGTATTTGATTTTTCTAAAATATTAATTTTGAAAAAAAAGAGAGAGAGAGAGAGATTAAAGAAAACTGGCAATGATAAGAATAACATTTTATTATTGCCAATTCTCATTAGAAAGAACAATTTAATGAACTGGAAATGTCACACACACACACAACTCCAAACAGAAACAAATAAATAAAAGGAATTCGTTAATAAAGATTTTTCAAATCAGAGAGCCAAATATAATTACCGAAATTCTTACCACCTGTTAGAATAATCAAAAGAAAGATTTCTCAATTACGTCACAACTGTGAATCAGTCCGCTTTGACTCAGTCTCTTCCCGAATGACAAGTTCGAATTCAAGGAACAATGAAAAAGATAAAAAATAAAATCGTGTTAAAAAAAATCCCCTTCCAAAAGTCTTGATGAGTATTGGGTAGCAGAAGCCTGTTCTTCACTCGGAGGTGGACCCCCAAGTTAGTTAACCTGCCTCTCTTGACATTTAAATTACTGGTCGATAATATTATGATATCACCTCTACTGTTTCTGTCGCGGTGGGGTACCATTCGTCCGGTGAGCCCTCCCAAGTCGAAAAAGGCAATCGTTTGCTCACTCCCTCTCTTCCTCACCATCTGAAGCTCAGAACGAATAATGACCTTTATTTTACCAGCTATTGAGATCCTTTTTTCCTTAAATAAAAACTTTTTTAGTTTTCTTTTTTGTCATCTTTTTTGTGATTTGCTTATGTAATATAGTATTGTGAATGGCATTTCTAAATTCATTTACTATGATCAAAATGTTTTGGGGTCATAAAAATTGGAATTATAAAATGGTGACAAAATATTCAAGCAAAACAAGCAATGACATTGTTAAGACAAACTATTCAAAAATTAGTCAACTTAAAATTTTAGTGTAAACATTGTTTTCTATAGTTTTGTTTTGAGTAATTTTGATATCGACAGTTGTGATCTAACAGCTGTGTAAAACTTTTTATTACTTTACAAACATTTCGCCTTTTTATAGGAAGATTTTCATTTATAATCCTCTATTAAAATCTTCCTAAAAAGAAATAATCCCGACTAATAATAATTATAAAAATCTTTCTAAACATGTTATAATATAACACATTAAGAAATATTTTCATAAGTAATGTCTATCGACTTTCAACGAAGAAAACTCGAAATGAACCAAATATTCATCTGTCAGTGCAGATACAGAAAGATAAAAGTTAGCAACTATTTCACATTATTCCAGCAGTAAAAATCGTAAGGATTTCTTACCTAATGTCCACAACATTCGTTTTCTAAATGAAAGTTTCTTAGAAAGTGAGCAGTATTTGTCTCTCGAAAGAAGAAATCCGAAAACTTCCAAAGACTTACTTGGCAGATGTATATGTAGATAACCCGAAGGGTAATTAATATTAGATATCTCACAATTCAACTTAAATTTTTTTATTATGAAACTATTCAATAATGCCTGAAATTTTACATTAAAGTGGTATAATGACATTATTATACAATATATATTCAACAAATGAAATATAAAAACCTAAACAATTGTAAGCATTTTATACAGACTTTAAATAAATATTTTACGAAAATTACATTCACTATTTTTTCGCCGTCTTCCTTTGACTGCGGTTTTCCAAAGATTTTCCTTTGTATTTTAGTCAATTTAGAATATATTTTTTATGGAATCAGCTTCTCACAAATTACAGTTTATCAGTTTCTTGCCAACAGCAATGAAAATTCCAAAGCCAACGGGTTCATAAAAATATCAGTTTTGTGATCAGAGATTAGTAGGATAGATTTTCGATTTCATGCAAGATTGCTATTTTTCAATGGGACATTCAATAGTATGGCATGATAATATGAAATATAGTGTGTCAATTCTATATATATATATATATATATATATATATATATATATATATATATATATATATATATATATATATATATATATATATATATATATATATATATATATATATATATATATATATATATATATATCAGAATTGACACACTATATTTCATATTATCATGATTAAACAAATACATGAGTGAAAACTTTGTAATTTATTCTTGTTTAACTTATTTAAAATATATTGTGCTCAAAATTTTTCTAATACTACTGTGCACATTAAATACTACCTTCCAATATGGTCACTTTTTTAAAAAAATTTTTAAATATATCTATGTTTTGGGAAAATAAGAATTTATATATGAAGAAAATGTTATATATCAAAGAAATATTTTATATCAAAGATATTCTTTATTATTGATTATGTGAGGTGAACTACATTAAAAAGAAAATAATTACAATGTATATTTTTCTCTCAGATAAAATATATATTATATACTTTAACACTGTATAATTGTACTATGTTTAAATTTGTTATAAATAATTTTAAATATAACTGAGGTAAATGAAAACTATCACACATCATTTATTAAGATGTTTATTGATGATGGAATAATTTGCAATTAAATAAATTCAAGAAACTTATAGTAAATCCGAATAACTTCACTTTCTTAAGGTGGATTATAAAACACTGGTACTTAAAAAGTACACTGGTAAATAAAAAGTTAAGCAAAAGGATAGGCAGTTTGAAGCTTAGTTAAATCCAGATAATTATTTGAAATTCAAAATGGCCAAAAGCTTTTAGAAGCTGATTCGTAGCGTGTGGATATTGTTACAAACCCAATGAAAAAACAAAGCTAGTTGTTGGTATTTTGAAATAATATAATTAGACTATTAGCAACTGCTCATTCTGAAATTTCATAATAGTTTGATAGAGAATACCAATGATTTTTAGCGTTAGATTTAATATCATTTTATTCAAAATATATATCTTTCTTGTTATGCAATTGCACAAATAAAATTACAATTCAGTTTGATTATTATTAAAACGTCATTTAGATTTCATTTGCAAATTTATTATTTTTTATTTTCATTACTCTTATTTATTTTCATTACATATTATAAAGTTTCACTTTTTTCTATATGGATATTACTTGTTCGTTATTAATTAGACTAGAATTATTCCAAAACTCTCTTTTACTACCTGTGTAATATACTGTCGGCTATATTATGTTTAATTTATTGACAGCTTTTCATCAATGATTTGGAAGAAACACCCTAAGAGAAAGTGTTTTCCAATTCTGAACAATGGCTAGGGAAGAAGTCGATACCCGGGCTAGGATCCTCGACTTGTAACTTCAACATCATACCTGTGGAAGAAAATTGACCAAATAATTGTTACAGCACATAGATTCAATCAACATAAAGATCTTAGATAGAATCAAGAAACACACAGAGAAAATCCGAATCAATTTTCTGTCACAGCAATATCGTTACGCAAATGAATTGGACATTAGGCTAAAAGTTTGAAGATTGATCAAATCTTTTAAAAATGCATCAATTTAATTTAAAATTGCTAATGCATGATTTTTTTTATCAAATAAGTAATATAATAAAAATGTTTTGTGAAAAAAACATATTCTTTCAATCAATTTACACTTTTAATTCATTACACCATTTTTTTCAAAATAATTTTTTTATTAAATGGTCAAAAAATGTGGAAGGAGATTACAAAATGAGAAGCAGTTTTGTAATTTTAAATGCTAAAACTCCAACTAAAAAATTGACTACTATTATCTATCCTTTACAGTAAATTTTAAAACTTAATATGCTATAGTTTTAATTTAGTTAATTATTAATATTTAAAAATATATAATTTCACTTAAATAAAAAATTAATTAAATAACTATAGCATTTAATAAAAATACATTCCAAATCAAGCAATTTATTTATTTTATTTTTATTTAAATACTCTATAAATTTTTTCACACACACACATATATATATATTACGTATATTTCCCACCATTTTTATTGCACAAATAAATTTATAAATATACTTTTACATCAAAATTAAATTTTTATTTAAAAAATTCTGGGAGCAATAATGGTGGAAAATTCCTTTTAAATTCTATAATTTTTTAATCTTTTCTTTTCATTATTTAATTATTCATGAATGTAATTAACTGTTTAGATCATTAACTAGTGTAATAAAATTAATCTGAAGGAATTTACGCTTATTATATATATATCTTCGTAATTAAATATCTTAAATAAGCACTTTTCCAAAACTTGAACATGTATGGAATTGGGTAAACAATGACTTTAAGAAATTATGAAATTATTGAAGCAATAATTTTATAGATTCGCATCCATAATTAATTCTAAGAGAATAAAGTCATCAAAACCATCGCAGACTTAAAAAATTACTTATCTTCAGAAAAGTGTTTGTCATATTCATAATATTTACGCAATAGCAAAAATGAATGCATGCGCATTGGATTATTAAGGAAGGGAATGTTTTTTTTTTTTAAATAGCATTTTAAACTACTTATAAAATGAAATGTATATATCTCAAATCTTTTTAACTCATATAGTTTTTTTTAATTTAATGACTTTTAGTTAAGTAAAGATATCTGCATGAACAATTTCATATTTTAGATTTTATTTTCAAAAAATATTTTTCCTATTCTTGTCAGATTAGTTTAATTCTATTTTCAGCTATCAGTAGAAAAATAGCATGCAATTATTATAAATGATTTAAAAACTAAATTTACAACTATAGAAATTTAATGTACAACTAAGCTTCAGATTTCCTTTCAAAGGATAGATTTAAACTCTATGTATCTTAGGTTATTTCATAAAAGGCATTTATATGAAGCGAGACATAAATTTTATTTAATTTCACCTCATACTACGCTTATACTATATACGAAATGTTCATCAAAATCTTTTGTTATGATAACTGTGAAGATTTGACATTGTTTTTAAAGAAAGTTAAATACACAAAATATACACACTTGTCCATAAATTAAGGATAATGCAGTTCAGGCAAAGAAAGAGACAGAAGCAAAACAAATGTGACTTATTTTTAAAGTCTTTTTATTAAACAAAAGGCAAAGAGCAAAAAAGATGCTATATGTTTGACATCATTAATAAAAATTGCGATTTTTACTCCCGAGAACAAATTTCAAAAAAGAACCTATTTACAAACACCAATATAACATGGTTGGTACGATGGTTAATACAAAGAAAGCCCCCCTCCTAGACGATGCAGACCGTAAAACGCCTAGGCATGCTGAGTATCAAATTATCGATATGATCTTGGGGAATATTACACCACTCACACACATCAAGCAATGCTCTCCGAAGTTCCGGTAGACATGTGGGAGTTGACGGGCTGCAATTCATCGGCCAACCATTTCCCAAACATGGTCTATTGGATTCAAGTCCGGGGAGTATGCAGACCAGTTCATACAGGTGATACACTCCGATTGAAGGCATTCCACAACAATGTTTGACGGTGAGGACGGGAGTTGTCATCCATAAGCAGAAATTCTGCACCCTTGGCGCTCCGAAACAAACGGACATGTCTTTCCAGAATGACATCCCGATAGATGTGACCAGTTACGGTATTAAATTCTGAGCATGAAGGATAGTTCTATAATACAGAATAATTCCTCCCCAAACGAGCAATCCTGCACCACCGTATGTTTTTGAATGTATGCAGCACCGTATGCACCACCAGTGAACGACACCACCGGTGTCGTTCAATGGTGTTCTCTTGATGGTAACGGGTACCTGGCCCTCTCCATATGAAAGTCCGGAGAGAATCTGACTGAAACTAAACCTGGACTTGTCGGAAAACATCACACAATACCACTGCTGCTGTGTCCACAATGCATGCGGTCTATTCCAGACTAACCGCAGGCGACAGTGAGTTGCGGTAAGTGGAACACATCTGACAGACGTAAGAGCATATGGACCAACATGCCCTAAGCGTCTGAACACGGTCTACCTTGAAACTGTCGTAATAACTGAAGAGAGCTGACGAGACAGGTGTGATGCTGTGCTCCGTCTATTTCTTTAGGCAGAAATTGCTAAATACCGGTCCTCATTCGGTGTTGTAACTTGGAGGCGACCTGTGCAGTAACGTCTACTCACATTACCATAATCTTGGAACCGTTGCCAAAGCCTGGAGATAACACTCTGGGTGATTCCAAGTTCCTCGGATACTTCCAGCTGGGTATGTCCACATTCCAGAAGGCCGATAATTCTACGACGTAAAAAAATCGTCCAAATGCTTCCTTTGCTCCATAACTATGCTGTTATTGCACTGAAAGGCTTTTAAAGCGCTTGTGAACATTTTTGCTTCGTTGCAACCATTCATTATATACCCATCCCTTTCTTACACTCTCGTCATTGTGACGTACTATCGGCGCCATCTGGTGGTTTCTTGTAATTTACATAATTATTCTTCAAGGTGTTTCTGCTAATTTTACATGTGAAATTTTTATTTTACAGTTCATTTTCTGTGTGATTCTCTGAAATATCCTTAATCTATGGACATGAGTGCATTTGAATGCTAATTTTAATTTTAAAAAATCTAAATATTTATTTATTATGTTATTATTTGAATATTAAAAATAACTGTATCAATCAGAAAGTTTTTCAAAGATTTTACGAATTTTGGTATTTTTCAATTTACTAGACTACGCGCGAGCTTCTGTAAATTATGAATGAAAAATTTTGCATTGCATTAAATTTAGATTTAACAAAGACATTTTTAATTTAAATTTAAGAAATGTTTATCCATGATTATTTAGGTTGAAGTGATAAATATCAAAAGATAAAAATTCAAGTGGCATGGATCTAAACTGATCCCTTTTTGTTTTTAAAGTCATCATTAACTGTGAAAATATTGTGAGAGGCAGATTTTATGTATGAATTTAATTTCGATCGTGTACCACACATTCTCGAAAAAGTTCATGTCTGATCCAACCATCCAACTCACTGATTCGCTTAAATTAATATAGAATGACCTATAATCAAATCATTCGCAAGCTGTTAATCCTGTGAAATGTCTTCATCATCTATAAAGATTTGCTGTTTTATTTTGGTTTTTATATGATTTGCTGTTTTATATGATATTCATGAATAACAACACAAAATAGTTGAACATTTCCAATCAATGACAAATTCTGTTTGACCTGAAGTCCTAGCCCTATACATAGGTTGCCCAGTAAAGTTATTACACTCAATCAAGTCAGGAACGGTGAAAGTTAGTGTTAGGAACGGTGAAGCTGTTATTATGAAAAAAGGTATGAGCAAGTGGTCCATGTTACCTGATGTGGTAACTTACATTACTTTAAGTGCTAAAATTCTGAAGTTAGCGCGTAGCTATTTCGAAACTAAATAAAATACAAGAAAAAAGTCAGCTGCAAAGTTGTAGAGAGGACGTTTAAATATTAAATAAGTATTTCTCTCTCTCTCTCTCTTTATGCTTATTTTTGCAGATCAGCCAGAGCTAACATAAGATTCAATGACAAAAAAGCACAACAGATTCAAATAATTATAATGAAGGTGATAGTTCACTGTTTTTTTAAAGCAGTTTTGATGGAATATATTGAGAAATTTAAATTTATATATTTATAATCTCATGCTCAGGAAATCATATAGTTTATTTATGACATGAGATAAACGGAAATTATAATTAATATTAGAAGTAATAATATAAAAATATTATTTATTTTAAAGCGCAATTTTCTACTATTTCGAGAATTAAATCTATTTTTTTCCAACAAGTGTAAAATTAACTTATATATATATATATATATATATATATATATATATATATATATATATATATATATATATATATATATATATATATATATATATATATATATATATATATATATATATATATATATATATATATATATATATATATATATATATATATATATATATACAGCTACTACTAATATAAATTAATCTCCTTTCTAATCAGGAAATAAGAAAGTTAAGATTTTTCCTTCTTCATGGGTCTTTGCTATATTGCTTATCAAAGTCGATTAAGTACCTTTCAGAAGACTTTGTAAACTCGATAAAAATGCATTTGCTTCTTTATTAGCAAATAACATCTTGTTATATGCATTGTATTTTTTTATAGTGTGTTCAAATAAAAATATTCCATTTATACTTTTTTTAGTTTATTAACCTTATCTAACATTTTATCAAAAAATGTCATGAAAAATTAAAAAAAAACAGAATTACAGTACTGCATTTCAATAGAGCTCTAACTTTTGAAGGGATAAAATTAACAGAAGTAAAATGTCAATGAACAAACATTTACAGAATTTCCATTAAGGGAAATAACATAGGATAAATATTGCACTAAAAATTGTAGAAATAGGTGATTCCTAAAAATTTCAAGTGACCTTGATTATAAAAGTCCAGTTAAATACAGGTGAAACAAAACTATGTAAACAGGGTATAAAAATGTATACACAGATAATAAAATGATGTATTCTGTAGAAGAATATGATAAAAATCAAGTAAAAACAAAACAGATTGCAATATATACATGTATAAAATCCATGCCAACTGCGTTGTGTAATATCGCATTTCTTCATAATACCAAAAATCTGCATCGTTTATACAGTGTTTTAAGTTTACAGTATGTGTGATATATAGTATATATATTGAATATTTATATAAGCATTTGTGTATGTTATAAGTGTACTCGAATAATTAAAGTACTGCAATTTGCATTAGGTAGATCAGTTAATATATCAAAGTAGCTTAGTATGGACAACTATAGTAATCAATATTATGAGAAATTATTCAATGAAACTTACAATAATTATAATACAATAAATAGTAAAACTATTTCAAAAAAGCGAAAAAATTAATTATAAAATATTTACAGACTTTCTAAGAAAGGATACTGGAAATTTATTTCACTATAAAAATTACCAAATCAAATATTTATGAAAACTGAAAGCAGTCTTGATTATAAACATTCAGTTATGTTTTATTTGATATTTCGTCTTAAAAATCGCTATGTCTTCAGAACATGAGTGTAGTTCATTATTTTTAAAAATCTAACTTGAAATGGTTTTCTTTGAGGAAATCCAATCCGAGAATAAATTCGTCATTTATATCAGCGACATATGCCATATGATGGTACACATTGCACCAAATGCAATGTTTAAATTGACTTTCCCATGCACTTTAATCTTATCACCTGTCACAGTTTGGAGGGTAATGCAGGCGTCAGATGGGTTTCCACCAAGTTTGCGAGCCATATCTGTCCTAATGATAGTTACGTTGGCTCCAGTATCGAATTAGCCATTCTGCAGGGAACTTCGTTGACATGTCCCATAACGAAAAGTCCGTTAATCTGCATACTTCTTACCGGAAGAAATATTGAAACAATTTGAAATGGGGCTTCTGACTCTCTGGACATCTCCGCCCCGCGAAGTGGCCCACATAGTAGTTTCCCTGCTGTGGTGGGAAGGTCTTCCACCATCTTTTCGTTTCGGGCAGTCTCTATGGACGTGTCCGACTGCACCACAAGTCCAACACTGAATCTTCATGTTTCTGCCACCTTTACTCAATTCTAAGCTACGGACTTTTCGCCGCAGATCTTCGAACCCCGCTTTCTTAGATTACAATCCGTATCAGTAGCAGAGACGGCTCTGATTGAGTGCCGGTCTTTACGCGCGGCCTGCTGGGCAGCCTCTATCTTATGTGCGTATACTAGGGCAGATCCGATATCTTTGACATCGGCGAGTCTAAGTGTTTTCTGTATCTCGGATCCCGCACACTATCGATGAAGTGATGGAGAGCCAGATCTTCACGTCTCAGCTGGGCAGTCCGAAAATGCTAGATGGGAAAGTCGCTGAATATCGGCAGCCAATTCTTGCAGACTTTCACCCGCTCTTTGATAGCGGGACTTTAACTTTATAGTCTGCTATATTCTTTAGTGCATATCTCCAAACCGCAGCTCAAGCGCACTCGATAGGGCTTGGAAATCGTGCCTCTGCTCCTCGGAAGCGTCTCGAGGATGTCAGCCGCGTCTCCTCTTAAAGAAGCCGCCAGGTGAAAAGCTTGAGCTCGAGGATTCCATCCATTAGCTTCCACTTTACCATCATAAACTAGGTCTTGTATACTTGCCAGGATGATTTCCCATCAAATGTTGAGAGTTTAATATTGGCTAGGGAAGGCACAAATGTCACGTTGGGTTCCTCATGTTTGTTTGATATTTAGCTATATAATCACTGAAATTCCCGCTGTAACAATCACAATTATACAGCTACAATTCGTCAGATATAACAAGAAACAGCTTCTAATCACAGGTCTCAAATACCTCAGACAGAGAACAACTAGCAGTCACAACTAATCGTCTTCACTCACTGATTGTCTTCACAAAAACTCTACTGACTCTTCCATGTCGGGCTGCGGTATTTATACCTGACTTGGCGGAGAAATCTACCAATTTCGCCAAGGCTCTGGAAGCTTCTAGACTATCTCGGAAAATATTGGTCCTAGAGCTTAGGTGATGGATGTTTCCAAAAGTATCGATTTCTCGCCAAGTCGCCAAGAATCTCGCCAACCGTCGCCAAGTCGCCAAGAATCTCGCCAACTGTCGCCAAGTCGCCAAATCATTAGGAAATCCGCTTTTAAACTACAACACGTCTAAATACCGCAATTTTTGCCCAAAATGTGAGAATAATTCCGAATCTACACTGAGATTGAACTTTAAGACAAATATAATCATTGTTTATAAATTTGTAACAATATATATATATGTAGAATTATCACACACATCTTGAAGAATACTATGCCAATTACAAGAAACCACCAGATGCCGCCGATAGTACGTCACAATGATAAGAGTCTAAGAGAGGGGTATATAAGGAATGGTTGCAGAGAAGTAAAATTGTTCACAAGCGCTTTAAAAGTCTTTCAGTGCAATAACCGCATAATTATGGCACAAAGGAAGCATTTGGGTGATGTTTTACGTGGTAAAATTATTGTCCGTCTGAGATGTGGACGTACCCAGCTGGAAGTATCCGAAGAACTTGGAATCACCGACGTCTCCAGGCTTTACAACAGTTCCAAAATGATGGTAATATGAATAGACGTTACAGTACAAATCAACCCAGATAGACAACTTCGAATGAGGGCCGGCGTTTGGCTGTTACAGTCAAAAGAAGCAGACGGAGCACAGCATCATATCTGGCTCGTCAGCTACCGGTATGACATTTTCAAGGCAGATGGTGTACAAACGTTAAGAGAACATTGGTCTATATGCTCGTAGGCCTGTCAGATGTGTTCCACTTACCGCAACTCACTGTCGCCGGTGGTTAGCCTGGAGTAGAGAGCATGCATTGTGAACACCGCAGTAGTTGTCCTGTATGTTATTTTTTGACGAGTCCAGGTTTAGCTTTCAGTCTGATTCTTGCCGGACTTTCATATAGAGAGGGCCAAGTACCCTTTACCACCAAGAGATTCGTCTGGTGATGCATACTATGTATTAACCATCATGACAACCATGTTATATTGGTTTTTGTAAATAGGTTCTTTGTTTTTTTTTTTAATTTGCTCCAGGGAGTAAAAAATCGCAATTTTTATCAATGGTGTCAAACATATAGCATCTTTTTTGCTCTTTACCTTTTGTTTAATAAATAGACTTTACAAATAAGTCACATTTGTTTTGCTTCTGTCACTTTCTTTGCCTGAACTTGCATTATCCTTATTTTATGGACACGAGGGTATACATGTATTACCTTTCCTGAAATTCATACTATTAAACTATTAAAATTCCTTTGTACGTGAAATTCTAAATAAAAATGGCAGTTTCATTTTACTTTTGGTTAAGAATAATATATATATATATATATATATATATATATATATATATATATATATATATATATATATATATATATATATATATATATATATATATACATATATATATAGATTGCCCATCAAACATTAATTTTGTCTTATGCATTAGGGGAGTTGATATTTCCTATGTATTAAGATAATCGAGAGAGAACCCTTTTCTCAATTGATGTAGGCAAAAATGTTTATGAAATTTATTTCATAAACATTTTTATTAATTAATCTTTATTCTATATTATATTAATTAATATAATATACTTATATATTATATTAATTAATCTTTATTCAAAATTACTATTTAAATAATTCTATTTATTTAAAGTTGAGTAATGCTTCATAGAGAAGATATATAAAAATATTACACTTGTTATTTTTAAAGAATATTCCAGTTAAGAATTACTTCGCGCAGTTTATGTGAAAATACGTGCACCGTACTATGCATTCTTAATTTTAAAAAATTACTTGTGAATTGATATAAGATGAAAA
This sequence comes from Latrodectus hesperus, assembly GCA_037975125.1. Taxonomy (NCBI): domain Eukaryota; kingdom Metazoa; phylum Arthropoda; class Arachnida; order Araneae; family Theridiidae; genus Latrodectus; species Latrodectus hesperus. The sequence continues at coordinate 47,558,493 of CM075861.1, read as the reverse complement.
TTTATCATTTTATTCACAGTGGTGAATTTTAAATTTAAAATCAAAGTTAATTTTGGCGTATTTTTAAACATTACGAGACTTATTGCTTTCACTGTGAGATATAAAAAAATTAAGGATTTATATTTTTTCCTACAATCAAATATGACACAATATAACGTTGACTATTTCATTCTGGTTTATCCAACTTCCAGAGTCTGATTCAGTGATAGATGAATTGAATGACATTTCAAGCGTTTAATAGGGAAAATTGCGACGCGGTAAGTCCTTAAAAACCTCGTTAACGAGCATCCGCTCGCCAAATTTATTGATTCGTTACAAAACATGATGTTAACGTTTAGCAGAAGCTCTAATTATTGCTATTGTAGTGTGTCTGGGAGGTCACACATGGCTGGTGGAAGGTGATGAATCACATCGCTGGCAACTAAATTGTCGAAACAGCATGGATGCGAAAAACGCTAATGAATTCCAATTGGCGACGTATTCAGCAGCAGGAAAAAATAATGGGTTATGTTAGATGTTAAACTTCAGTTATTAAGATCTGGCTTTCAAGATTTTACGTTGATTATTTTTTCTCTTCTTCATTACATTTTTCTGTTTTATTTAATTTATTGGTATAAAACTTACATTTGCCCTATAAGTAATATTGTGCCTTTTGGAATGGAAGATCTGAATTTATTCTAAGTGCCTGCAGATGTGGATCCTCTTTACTGTGTAGATGGATTTTTAAGGGTTTCTGGTCTTTTTCGTCTTGTGTTCTCTCAAAACGATAGTTTTATAATAGCTTTCAATTATTGTACTATTTTCTATATATTGTCCAGTTTGTTGGTATGGACTCTTATAAAAGTTTTCGGGGGTTTCTAGTTAGAATTTAATACGGCTCATGGCCTATTAGGTGAAAGCAAAACCTAATGTCTTTTCCAAAAATCCATCCAGCATACTTTTACATATTCTCATATCTTAAAGAAGAACACCTGTAAAATTTTCAAGCAATTTTTCTAATATGCTCGCCATGACCTAGAGGAAAAACATCACTGTTCAGAGCGGAAGTTCACGAGTTTGATCCCAGCCCCTGTTTAACAACGGGAGATGGTTGTTGAGCTTCTGCTTTTGACATGCACGTCTGTAGAGGTAGTGCTTGAGAGTTTTCCTCACGTCCTTCTTCGTAAAATGTGAATACAGCTTATTATCTACAAGTCTTCCCAGAAGGCAATTCATTTGGTGGATATTAAAATGCCTTATAGCAACGTTAGACTGAAAATAAAACGGTGTTCCGAAAAAGTAGGAAAATAATATCTGTCTCATATTATTCCAACCAAGGATTAAATTTGTGACCTTTCCTTCTCAAAAGACTTTGATGACTTTAAAGACTTATCACAAAAGACATTAATTCATGTGAATACATTAGGGAAATCAATATAATAAATAAAAATTAAAATATCTAAAGCAAATCAATCATTCTACATATAATTTTTACAGTAACACTATTTCAATCGCACTAGGTTCTATAACTTAATAAAATTAACAATTCCAAAATGAATTCTATGAAAAAAAATTTCAATTTTAAATTCTTCATAGTATACTGTAGTAACCTCAGAAAAGTAAAAAATAAAATAAAATGAAGTTCCAATCATTGCATAAAATAATTAGCTAATTATTCACGAGGAAAATACAAGCATTGTTTGACACCTAAACCTAATCACGTACAAAACAGTATTCAATTGACTTAATGAGATAAATATTTCCGAATGCCACATCATTTCGATCGAAATCTCGTTCCATAATCTATGCGCCATCACAGCTGAAAAATGCACTCGAATCGTATATCCCACACCTCGAACACCAAATCACAAATTAATGACGTTTGCTACAGCGTGTAAAGTATTTAAGAATGCAAATGAGGCGATTAGAGGCAGGGACGCCACATCTGCTTTTGCCATAACAATCCTTTTAATTAGTTTTTAGAAAAATACAATAACACAAAACTGCAGGTGGAATTGTGGTCTTCAGTTCTCTCTACCTCGTTGACTCTTCAACCACGTGACCGGAAATCGAATGAGATCCCTGCCTTGAGACACAAAGGCGATATTTTTATCTTATAAATCGTTTGATGAGAAAAATAAGGATTGAATTTGGCGATATAGCTTGTTATCGCTGGATTTAACTCTTTAATTTACAAATGATAATATAAAAATAAAGTTAGTTTTCAAAATATTGGATTGGTCGGAATTATTAGAATTCTTAGTATGTATTTCCTCTCTGCATCGTACTTGCACAGTAGAAATGCTTTATTACTCTAGTAACCACATTTCTTTTTAAATTTTTAAATTTTTAAGCACATAATACTTATTGTTAATATTCTTCAAATTACAATATATATATATATATATATATATATATATATATATATATATATATATATATATATATATATATATATATATATATATACACTACTGGCCATTAAAATTGCGGCAAATTGAACAGCAACCGTTACATTTCCGATGTGTTAACACCCGTGGCTCTACCCTATCTTCGAGGCCTCCCTAATGCTTTATTTCAACAGGATAATGCACGACCGCATGTTGCCCGTACTGTTCTGGACTTCCTTGATACAGAACAGGTTCGACTGTTACCCAGGCCAGCACGTTCTCCTGATCTATCACCAATTGAGAACGTGTGGTCAATGGTTGCTGAGCGATTGGCATGCCATCACTCACCATCCACTACTGTCGATGAACTGTGGCATAGTGTTGAAGTTGCATGGACTGAGATCCCGTATATGCATACAAAATCTGTTTGACTCCATGTCTAGGCGGATTATTGCTGTTATTACATCCAGATGTGGCTGTTCTGGGTACTGATTTCTCAAGATCTATACATCCTAATTTCCTGTAAATCTAATCACTTGTTCTTTCCACTAAAATGTATGTGTCCAATAAATATCGTTCTGTTATTTGCATTCCTTCTTGGTGTAGCAATTTTAATGGTCAGTAGTGTGTGTGTGTGTGTGTGTGTATATATATATATATATATATATATATATATATATATATATATATATATATATATATATATATATGTGTGTGTGTGTGTGTGTGTGTGTACATTTTTATATTTTAAATATAAAAATATATAGTGATGAAGATACTCTAATAGTTCTTTTCGAAAACCATAATACTGATGTGACAGTCCATCTGTTAGTGTAGCTTAAAATTCGCGGGGGAGAAGATGCCGCCAGCTCAGGTGTTGTCCTTATTTCTTGGTCTTAAAATAAAAATTATAATTATGATGTAGTTGGTTGTGCTTATAGATTTATATATAATATAATATTATATATTATAGATTTTTATATTATATAATAATTTTATTAATATAGATTTTTGCCGATCCCACTTACCCTACAGTTCAGTCGTGAAAGAATTTGACCATCCTGTTGTAAAGAAAGACTGTTACAAAGCCCTTGAGAATTTTTTTGACTGACAACAGTACTTTTAAGAAATAGTTTTTCGTATTCACTTGTGACAAGGAGAAAACCTGGAAAACATGCAAGCCAGTTCACAAATAAATAAGTCTACAGAAAACGAGAAAACTACATCCATTTCCTGTAATTCAACAGAGGCACCAGGACTTTCTACTCAGAATAGCATGGTTCTATTCATAAACTATGTCGAGATCAAAGTTCATATATATTAAAGATAATATTAAATTTAAAAAATAAGTCGTGGTTGAAGAGTCAAGTTTATAGTAGTAGTATATGTCAAAGATTATTTTTGAAGCTCTATGATAAAATGCTTTTAGCCGAAATTGAAAAGAAAAATTATTTTGTTTCAGACCATGATAAGTTTATTTTCTTGTGTCAATTTTGGCTGCTTAATTCCCTCACAAAACCTCGTACCAAGGGTACGAGGTTTTGTCAAGAAAAATAGATAAGGATGCTGCAGGACATGGTCTCATGGTCAAACCATTGAGTTTAGTAAAATGTCTCTATTAGTGCTTGCGCAAATTTTCATTAAAATCAAATATTCTTCTTACAAATTTTGACTGATGTAATTTAAAACAAAATAGCTTGTCGTTAAAATACCTGAATTTCAATTACATCCACGGAATTTTTTATTATTTATGTAAATAGTTGTATTAATCATTAACTATTATTTTAAATCCTAAAAATAATGTATATAAAAATATTATAATCTTGTATTACTGTATAAACTCTTATATCACTAGTTTGGATATAAGCAAAACTTTAAAATGATCATCAGTCTACTTTTCGACTCTTTGATTCGTGACTTGTTTCATTCATTATCTATTAGTCAACAAGTCATGTTATCACATTAAAAATCTTTGTATGTCATATTTGCCGAACAAAAAAATCTACCATTTAAACATACATTAGATAAGTCGATTTTCATTATTTGTCATTTGATTGTTATTTTTTTTACTGTTATATTCTTATTATTTATCAGATATTCACGGCAAGATTTATTACTACAAAAAATATTTTCGTGACGAAAATGTGCATTTATTTTAAAAAAAATTAATTTTATAAATAAATTTATATAAATACTCAATTTAATCTCATTTAAATTAAATAAATCAAATAAAAATAGTTGATACAAATGTATATTTGTTGAATATTTAGATAGTTTTTAGGATTGTTTAAATCAAGAAAAATAATCATTTATTAATAATCCATTTCAATTAGATTGCCTCATATAACGTGAAACAATAAGAAAAGATATATATAAATATATATATATATATATATATATATATATATATATATATATATATATATATATATATATATATATATATATATATATATATATATATATATATATATATATATATATATATATAGATAGATAGATAGATAGATAGATAGATAGATAGATCGATAGATAGATAGATAGATTGATTGATTGATAGATACAAAGATAGATGTTAGCTTCGTGATTTTATTACTTTTCTATATAAATGAAATATGCTAATCCAATACTGAATATCATTGTAAAACATTATTCAATATTGAACAAATAGCTTTTTCATGTAAGAGACTATTTTAGTTTTATTCCAATGCTGCCCAATTTTTTTAAACTATAGAACACTATAACAGAATTTCTACAAAGTTGTTTTTTTGTCTGGATTAGGAAAATGACTTGTCATAACATTCTGTAGCATTAAGCATTAAATCGTGTATAATGAAGGCATATAATCTACTTTAGTTGGTGACACTGTAAAACTCCATCTAATAGGTATTTGACTTCAGAAAAAACATTCAAAATATATTATTTTTTTCAGTCATTTTGGTATATAATTTATGTCTAACAGAATTTTAAATATCTTAGATCTAAGCAAGTCTCAAAATGTAATTGAAACTGAATAGTGGATATATTAATAGTTGATAGCCATTGTAAGCGACTTAGCTCTCTGAAGAACTTTCCATCAATAGTGGGACGTAATCATGTTTCTCAAAGATGAAAACCCGAAAACTCCCACTTCTATATGCTTGCAGGCTGAAATCAGAAATACAAAAATGTAGTACATATGCTTCAGTCATGGCTAGAATCACTAGGAACAATATTTAGGACCTAACCTGAGACGTTTAACTCGGAAGAACGGGATTACTAGACACGTGTGAGCCTTATAATTAAAAATTATTGTTATCGGCTTTTTAAGGCTCATAATTTTAGTTTATTATGTTAGAGTAATCTAATACGAAAAATCTAACAAAAATAATACACCATCCATGTCCTCAAATTACATTTTTTTTTTGAAAAATTTTATGACATCAGGCAGAAAAATAATATCAACAGTGATATAAATTTTCATATATTATATGAACATGAATTTCACAACAATATGGAAACCATTTAAATCTTCTGTGACTGAATTTTATAAAAAGTAAAATATAATGATTATATTATATAATAGTATATTATATATATACGATTAAAATATAACTTATAAAAAATAACGATTATATAAAATATTAACCACATATATACTCTAGCATCAATGTTGGATATTAACAGCTTAATATTACGCGGCCTTTTTTTAAGCCTAACTCAAATTTTTAATTCTATTTCAATCTACGTTAAGGAGTTCTCATTTTAAAAATATACCGAGTATCTCTGTAACCACATTGTCCACATTCCAAACATTTTAATTACACAGGGATGTTTGGGTGTTAAGTATGAGTAATTCCACTATACCTAATCAGTTTTCTTTTTATGTTCAACTTCTTTCTCATGGATTAATTTTTTTCCTTTTTGGTTTATTTAAAACTTTTAATAATTTTTTACTATAAAAATTTGGTCAAGAGCAACATTCTTCTCAAAATTTTCATAGTACTGATAAGATAGAAAAAGAATCTGCACATCTTTAAATCAACAAAATTAATTTTCCTTAAGTAAGCAATTTTGATTTCATGGTCCTCAAATGTATACCATAAACATCAAAGCAGGCAAAAAGTTTTAATATAAAATTTGGTTTGAATTAAACATATACAAGTATTTAAACTGCTTTTGATATACATCAAATACTAAATCCTTTGCTAAAGGAAAGATTACGAAATTTGAAATAAGGGAAGTGTTTCACATCAAAAAATCTGCTGTATCTATAAAGTGTTAATATATAGGCAGAGAAATTACATTTTCATAAACTTCAGATGATTCTTTGTAAAAGGAAGTACAGTTTAGAAGCTTTTGTCTGCAGAAATATTTGTCCGGAAACATACTGCAATATTTACCGTATTTCGAACAATATTAATTGAGAGTGTCATTGAAATTGATTGTTTAATTATTTTATAATATTTGTTCTGGAGTATATTCATTATTGTTGACTAAAAGCTACTAAACATAATCATTTGTCTAATAGATTTGAACTATGGTGTTGCGATTTATGTCTGAGAGGATATTATCTATGCCTCCAGACTTCCACACCTCTTTAACGGAAAGGTAGCAGACTTAAGGGACGCTTAATGACTATGTGAGCATGATTGTCTCTTGAGAGGCGTCAGTTGTCAAAATTACCACCTTGGAGATGAGAATGATCTTCGTTTAACAAACTATTGGAGAATGCATAATTCATGGAAGTATACGTTTTGCGTTTACGAGTAAATGTTAAGCGGTATTTACTTGTCTTTCGCTCTTGTAAAAGAGAATAAAACAAAAAAATCAATTTGGATAAGTGTGTAAGTGCAAGGAAGTGCAATTGGCATCTACTTCCACATTTATCATTAGACGAAAATACAACCTTTAATTTTCTAATTCAGAAACGTTTGGTGATTAACTGTTAATTCCAGTTGAATAAGCCTTGGAGTATAAATTTAATGTTGAAACATTTGGTGATTTACTGTTAGCTATGGGAAAAATTGGACATGATGTATATATTTCAATTCTGAAATGTTTGGTGATAAACTGTTAGCCCTACTCAAAATGAGACCTGATGTACAAATTTCAATTCTGAAACTCTTTTGGTGATTAACTGTTAATTCCAGTAGAGTTAGTATTGTAGTACAAATTTCAATTCTGAAATGTTTGGTGATAAACTGTTAGCCCTACTCAAAATGAGACCTGATGTACATATTTCAATTCTGAAACGTTTGGTGATAAACTGTTAGCCCTACTCAAAATGAGACCTGATGTACATATTTCAATTCTGAAACGTTTGGTGATAAACTGTTAGCCCTAGTCAAAATTAGGTCTGCTGTGCAAATTTCAATTCCAAAATGTTTGGTGATTAACAGTTGGTCCCAATCAAATTATTCCTTGGTTAAAAATATTCGATTTTGAAGTATTTGGTGATTATTTATTGGTTTCGAGTTCTGTAACGTTTGGTATTTAACAGTTGGTTCTGGTTGAAATTATAACTCTTATGACCAAAAAGTAAATATTTAGAGTAACAAAATACCAAATCAATTAAAATTGATTGAATGATATTCGTAACAAATAATGTATACCACAAAATATAAACTAAAATTTGTTAGTTTGCCTTTTTTCAAAAATTTTAATATTTTATTTGTTTGCTTATTATAATTGTACTCAAAAATATTTTTTTAATTCTCAAAATAATTCTGGTGCGCGACTGATAAAAATATAATACTTTCGAAGATGTATAATTTAAAAATCACTCATATAAAAATCTTTACTTCATGTGATTTACTTTTTTCCTAAAAATTATGTATTTCAATCATAGAATACTTCTGTTTGGTTAAACCAACTATTCATTCATATATTTTTCAAATTACAAAGTTAAAGAAGATAAGTACTTAAAAACCGGCATAAAAATGTTCTTAAAAGTTTAGAACATTCTCCACATATCCTTTGCGAAGTGATACGTTTCTCTTTTAAAATACAGACATTATTGAAAAGCAGAAAATAACAACAGATTTATAGTCTTTAAAAGTTCACCGTCATCAGGGATTACAGATACTGGAATTGTGTCACTACACGCCGAAATATCTTTCCAGCCAAGTAATCTTGACTTGTTCCTTTTGTTCTTTCAAAATAAACAATCAGTAGGTGTCACACAAAGAAGGTGATTTGGTGAGTTTTAGATTCCCTCGATTTCTTCAGTTAAGTAATTAATAGGAACGTTGTAATAGAAGACATCGAACCATTTCTGTTACGTTCCAATGGAAACGAACAATCAGGCAGGAATGGACCAGCTAATATATGCTGCTGCAATATCTTATTCGGAGTGTGTGACGTCATCCATGTGAGAAATTAGGGATTCTATTTTCGTAGAATACCAATACTTTTGTGACGCTTTGCTAGCTCCATTCATTAAAAGTGATCTAGTGTAATAAAGGTGACAGTGTTTCGAACTCAAAAAGTTTTAAGAATATGTATGCTTTTCATGCAAAATCTCGACCTTCTGTCGAGCATTTACTTTTATTTCTTATAAAAAAAGAAGATTCCATAACTTTACGTTATCTTATTCTCATTGAATTAACTGAGTATTAGATACATTTTTTTACCATTTTGGACTTATAAAAATATATTTACCTATTTTTCCTTTTAATATTCTGCATTATTTTACAATATATATATATATATATATATATATATATATATATATATATATATATATATATATATATATATATATAGGTCTACTGGAAAGTATCTGTCCGTATCTATGTATACATATCAGTTTCCAACTGATTCAAACACAAAGTTCATTTCCACACAAAGATCGACACACAGAGATCGAAACACAAAGATCGACCAAGTTCATTTACGCCAGCTGAACTAGGACGAGGCACTTACGAATTCCAACAAGGAAGAAATGCTACAGAAGCGTATAGAAATTTATTGAAATTGTTTGGTGAAGGTACAGTTTCTGATAGAACATGCAGAAGATGGTTCAAAAAATTTCATGTAGGTGATTTCGACCTTTCTGATAAGCCACGCTCTGGGTGACCATCTTTGATGGACGACGATACTGTCAAGATCATGTTAGAGCAAGATCCTTTTTTGACAATATCGGAGATTGCGAAAAGGCTTGATTCAGCTCAACAAACCATTTCCGACCATTTTCGGAAACTAGGGTTTGTGTGGAAGTATTCGAGATGGGTGCCACACAAGTTAAGTGAGAAGAATTTGATGAATGATTGAATCATCATATGCACATCTCTGCTTGCACGCAACAAAATCGAACCCTTTTTGGACTGGATCATAACTGGGGATGAAAAGTGGATTACCTATGAAAACATCATAAGAAAAAGGGCATATTGTGAACCCGGAAAACCTGCCCTCTCTACCTCTAAACCGAAATTGAGCCTGAACAAGAGAATGTTGAGTATATGGTGGGACATTCGAGGACCAATACATTTTGAGCTGTTGAAACCAAACGAAAGACTAAATTCGGAGAGGTACTGTCAGCAATTGGATAAACTAAAAACAGCACTTCAAGAAAAGAGGCCGGCGATATTCAATAGGAAGGACATCATACTGCTTCATGACAATGCCAGGCCACATGCTGCTTTGGGGACTCGTCAGAAAGTCACAGGGCTAGGCTTGGAAATTCTGTTGCATCCACCATACTCCCCGGACTTAGCACCATCTGATCGTCACTTGTTTCTGTCCTTACAAAATTTCTTGCAGAGCAAACAATTCAAGAACGAAGAAGATATCAGACAAGCACTGGTTCAATTTTTGGCCTCTAGAGATAAGACATTTTTTAAAAATGGGATACACAAATTGCCCTCACGCTGGCAAGAATTCATAAATATATAATGATGGCAATTATATTATTCAATAAAGTTTATCCAAAGTATGAAAAAATGTATTCCTTTGTTTCATTCTAAAACGGAAAGAACTTTCCGGTAGACCTAATATATAGATTAAATTTTGACAATTATTTTTTAGTTACCATCTAATACACATCAAAATTCTTGTGAAGCTATAATCTACATTGCATATTTTAAAATTTATTTCTTGAATTAATAAACTCAAAATAATTTTATTTAAAAATCAATTCTGTTTCCAAATGTTAAAACTCTTAATATCATTTCCAGGTCATTCTAAAATATATTATTCTCATTTCATTCGAGTTTTTTTTCATTTTTTAAATGTAAAATAAGCTTTTTGAAAGTTTATTTTACATTTAAGAAATGAAAAAAGGCTCTATGTTTGTGACATTTTTTCCCTTCTTTTTGATATGTGATGTAACCCCTCCCCCCTGCAAAAGATTGTAAGGATTAAGATATGTAGAACTTGGAAGTTGGAATGATCTTGAATTTTTATCACATAATTGCTTTTTGTACCCCTGTATTGCCCTGAAAGGTTTCTAAATAACGTTTTATACAAAATTTACAATTTGAATTAAAATGTCCTTCATTAAAATTATCAAGCCTTAAAGACATCTTATATTGATAATCAATTGAAAAATATTTGGATTATTTTTGATTAACAACAAAATTTCTATCTCACGCTATGAGAGGGTTAAAAATGGATTCTAGAAATGATTATATTTCCCGCCAGATATCAATCAGGAAATCATTGCATTTCCTGCCTGATATCTAAAATTCAACTATTTTATCTCCCCGATAGAACTTTAATTTAAATATTTTTAAATAATGCAAATGTATATTTCGTTATTGGTATTTTTTATTAGTTCTGTCATCCTTAGCAATATAGTTATTCTATTCCCATATATTTAGATTTTAAAGAGCGAAACACTAAATCATACATTAATTTAATATAAAATGGCTGTTAAAAGAATTTTAGATTATTTCTGCTAAAATTAAATTTGTAGCATTGCAGAGTAATTAAAAATACACTGAAAAGTATAGAATCAAAAACACTCTCTGGCTTTCACTTATTTTGTCTAAAATTATTTTCTATAAATTATTTTCGATATTTTAATTCAATTGAAATCACAAATTTTTAAGACTTACAATTAGTAAACACAATGAATTGTCAGTTGGGTCTAGTGTAGAATCCAATATCTTCCAGTAACGAGAGCTGCACTTTTTTCCAAATTCACCACAGTAATCTCTAAAAAATGAATTTATTAGATATCGCTGTAAGATTTATTATATAATATGTTTATACAAAATAAATATATTATCTACACATAATATAGTAAGCATGTATGAAATTTTAAAACTTTCACACAAACATTTTTGAAGTACACTGTTATAATGAGTAAATAATAAGATGAACTCGTTAGTTGTAAGTAAGATTAAATGCTTATTTTTCAAATCTAAGTATACTTTTTTTGAGAATATTAGAGATCGCGGTGGCCTAGTCAGTAAGCGTTCTCATATTGGAATATTGTGGATTCGAATTCCAACTCAATCGAAGATCCATCATATTCACCAAAAGAGACACATTAAATAAGTCGCAGTCATACGTCCTCCTACTGAAATGATACTTCTGGGAATGGAAGGTCAAGTATTAAGTAGGTCTTCTTCAAGGATCCAGCGTCTAAATTACGAAGAAACCCATCCAGCTGCTTCCATCTAACTGGTAGAACCCAACATTGAAATATGTTGTAGTTGCTGTTGTTGTTTCTAATACCAGGTGGTGCAGCTAAGCCAAACCATCTCCATAAAACCAAAAATCATTAAAAAGTCTAAAAATAAAATAGGATTCTCCAAAACCTCGTTCACTGTAAAATTCAGACAGTCAAGAATATGTCTCGGGAAGGCCTGATCAGCTTTGCACCAGTGACACTCCAGAAAGACTTTCTGGCCCTGTTGAAAAGAAAGGGACCTAATGTGGCCACTCAAAAAACGTGAGAGAGCAATCTGCTGTATCCTAAGGATACTGAGCTGGTGCCACAAACGAGGTTTTTTCCCAAAGTACCAAGAGTGGGCAGGCGGATCTCTCCAAATTGCATTTAATTCCATCTTTTTAATAGTGGAGATTTCTGAAAACGTTAGAATATCATTGCCCTGTAAGGTGTCAACAGTGGTAGACTTAGCCAAGCTATCTGCAATTTCGCTACTATCATTGAAATAGGTACATTGAAGATGAAGATGCGTATGCAAATACATATTCGAAAATGATACTTGTTTGTATCAATTAAATTTCATGACCGAAGAAAATCATGACCGACCTCATAACAATAACATTAATATATCGGTAGAGTTAGATTATTCTGAATAATTAATGCGACTTGTGTGTGTAAGGAAAATATGCAGTAATATATAATAACAGTTTCTGCATGAGATTAATTATTCTGTACCATATAGAGTCATATGCAAGTAATTTCTTTCAAAATGAGGATCCTGTTACAGAGGTAGATTGCATATATAATGCCATCGTCATACACAAATCATACAATAAAATGATTGAAACTCGGAAATGTTGGAAGCAAAAATGCAACACCTCTCTCCCGTTGTTCAATAGAAGCTTGTGTTGAAACAGGGAACTACTTCTCCGAAGATTGTAGTACTACCACAAAACCGAAAACAGTAATGTTATTATAAAAGTTTTAAATTCATGCTGTAAGTTAAAAATCCAAATAAATTACAGATTATATTGCATATCTCATTTTATTTGTTTCCCTGCGATGGTTTTTTTCCTGCATAAAAAAATAGCATGACTGGCTTTGCTTTGTTTCAAAGTTGGCAAATGTCCGCACCTGATGTGGACATCAAACTGATGAACTGTTGAACTGAAAGGCAAAACTCCAACTATTCAGTCACCTAGTAAGTTCTTAACAAAATCACTGCATACACGAATTTTCGTTCATTCACTTGGTTTATTTGAAATTCAGAACATATTTGCATATTCCTGCATGAGTACGTTTTGTAGAAAGTGTTGTAAAAATGTATGCAGAATGTGTAATATTATTTGCAGTTACGCATTCACTCAAATTAAAATATATATCTTGGTTATAATCATTGATTTTTATTTTTGCTCAGATACAATGCTTATATTCACAAACCAAACTTTTTTCTTCTTTGCACTATAACTTAATTACTTAATTTTCGCTGATGGATATTAAAATTTCAAAACTTTCCATTCAACTGCATTAAGATTAAGTTGTGAGTTAAATATGTTTGTTAATGACAGATGGATAAAGTGTGTATGCAACATTGATATATACTTCGAGAAACATTTCTGCACATTTTTTTTGCATACATTCACTGGAAAGCGCATAATTAAAATATGACTCAGACACCTGAGCTTACATTCTTCTCTTCTCATTTTATAACATTAAAAGTGCAATATTAGATTCATGGATATTGAACAAGTGCAGATCCTCTCAACGTGTAGGTCTCTTATTGGATGAAGGAAGATGAAACGAGTTCAATTCTGTTTCTAATTGGTTCTCACACAGGCCACGAATGTAATATCCAAAAGAAGTAGAATGTTATTCTCTGAAGTATTGCTCTCTTGTTTTGTAAAACACATCAGAACTAAAATAGGCTATTATAAACAATCGAAATTGCTATTTAAGCCGTCATAGCATACCATAACTCATTTGCAAATTTTAATTATGTTTCCGTTTCTGCGATTGAACTGAGTAAATATTTACAACTGATTTTAGTTAGACTTAAGCGATTTGCGAGCATTATAATTCATCATCTTTCAAGGTTCATTTAAATTGTCAAGCTATTCTGTAAATTTTCAATCGTATTCAAGTCTGAGAAAATATCAAACCTAGTTATTATAGGAAATTGAAGGAATATCATATATATAATAATAATAACAACAATAATAAACTTTCGGCACTATCTAGGACACGACAACAACAATAATAATAATAACCTGATACGTTGTCTTTTTTACTGGTTAAATACCCACACAACTCCAAGAAGTAAATGAAGAAATTGACAGGATTAAAAAATGTTCTAAGATGACAGTATGAAATTTTTTTAAAAATTTTGTTTCCTTAACTATGGTTATCTTTTTGTATCCCGGCCATATAGTATATATAAACCATAAATGAATCTGAATTGATTATATTGTATCCATAGTGTGAATTGATTATATCACTTATATGTTCTAGAATAAAGTTTCTGGGGCATTGGCAGCCTAGTTGTTAGGATATCAACCTTCCATCCGGAAGGGCGGGGTTCGATTCCTGATGCCGCCAAAGATCCACTGTGTGCATGCGATATACGTGCTCGTTAAATCTGTGGAATCGAAAGTCCTGTGTTCTGTCTTTGAGTAGTTACCATGGGTGTAATGGTCTGGAGAAAATTTCCTCCCCCTTCAGATCAATATTAAAATTGCGGGAGTGGTTCCTCTAGTGGTGCCATCTATCTGAGGATTTAAAAAAAGAGCAAAGGCGTACTTTCACCTTCGTGGTGCTCTGATTAAATCGAAAGACACTCCTTATAGACTTAAATTCGCATTGCCAAGGCATAAAGAGCTTGGCTTGTCCAAGTGTCATAAGTAAAAACAACAACAGAATAAAGTTTCTTCTGGTGCCGTTTGACACAATGTAAGCGATTCCAAAGAATTCTTTTGCAGGCATTGGCATTAGTTCGATTTCAAATATTATACAATGACTATTCAAAGAAACCTTACAAAAGCTTCCTACAGTTTACTAGCTATCCACTGCACGGAGTCATATCAAAATAAATATCCAATATAGGGTTATAGATAATACCCAATATTTCATACATAGAATACCAATAATAATGGATACCAATAAAGATAGATAGAATTACCATGGTTCACCATATATGTAAGAGTTTTATTACGTTTTTTAGAGTGAAGAGATTCAGATAACCTCAATTATTACCAAACAGTGAGATAGAGGTTTTATATCTGTTTCTTACCATATGTGTATGTTTCAGATTTTGTTAGAACTTTATGTATTTTCTCCTAAGGCCAAAGTGGCCTAATTTGTTAAGGCGTTCGTTCTTGTAATCGAAACGAGAACGAAAGAAGGAACGCTTGAACTTTCGAAGTCCAACCTAATGAAAGATCCGTCATTATTCACTCATAATGACTGAGACATGTAAAATATGTTTGATTTCAATGTCCTCCAAGTGGAAGGACATCTCTGCGGGTGGTAGGCCAAGTCTAAAATTCTTCTGCTTGGTCGCTTCTAAATTACGAAAACCTACTCACTTTCTGGGTCCTAAATGGCATACCCACTGGGTGCCCCACTAGATATAGTGCCGGAAGGTGTAAAACCTAGCAAGCAGACATAGAAGGAAAATATGTATTTTCCCCATACATACTTGAATATAGCCCACAATCTACCAAACGTTTCCTCGTAAGACAGTGTACAGCAAATATCAATTGTGTCCTACAACACTTTCAGCTTTGATATTACCTACAACGTATTATCAATGTCAAAAGTAAAGTAGATATCTCATTAATACATAGTATTTGTACCATACTTTATTAGGAATAGAATTAATTTGATAATGATCATTGTCGAACAACAAAAGATGTATGTTGAGCTTTTTGCATGCTGCATGTCATATTAAAAGGAAGGATTGGGAGGCTTTAAGGTTTCCTCCTTTGCAACATTTATTATGACCCACTATCATCATAGAAGTTTTCCCAATGATAAAAGTGACATACATTCAAAATTATTCACTGACCAGTTTCGAAAACTATGCAGATACATAACTTATTTATTAAATTAAAAAAAGGAGATAATTATCACTATAATAAACATTGCCCAAAATCAGCTTAATTATCTATGAAACTATCCATTTAATTGCATTTTAATAACAGCTTATTTTTTAATATTTATAAAATATATTTTCGCGTTATCTCTACTCGAAAATATCTTTTGCAATTTTATTATCAAATTTTGGCTGTTTGAGAGCGTCAATTATTAGTCATGAGTAAAAAAAAATTGAATAGGAAACTAAAAAATTCTATGATGAAATTTTCATGATGAATGCCACTCGTAGTGATAAAAATAGCTACAATTTTTCCTCATTCGATAGTAATAGATATCTTAAAGTTACAATGCGTGCTATTTTTAAAATGTTGTGCTGAATTATGAAGCATTATTCCGATTTGATTGAAGTCCATATTTTCTTTTTCTATAAATCTACATCAGCACATCTAAATTTAGAATGTTTTTTCTTAATTTTGAAACTTCAGTATACATTTAATTTGAACTTAAAGAAATATCTACAAAATTGTTGAAATATAGCCGTTTTTATGAAAATTAAAATTAAAAAAAAGATTATTTTATAAACAAATTATTTTTTCATTATTTTCTATCAATTTAATCTCTTGTTTGCTTAAAGTTGTTTGATTGATTTATCACGTCACTCGGTTGATGGCCACTATGACGTGGTTGAAGTAGGGTGTCGTTCTCCTTATCGGAAGGTAGTGAGTTCGAATCCCGATTTAACTGATAATCCATCTTTATCCTATGAAGAGAACTGGAGTTCGTTAAATAAGTCGTGATAACTATGTTCTCCAAGTCTTTTGGAGATGGCAGGTCAAGCTTGGTCTTCTGCTTTATTCCATGCTTCTAAATTACGAATTCCTACCTGGTTGGTTCCACCTAACTGGTACAGCCCAATTCTGGCCTTGGTACAGGAAGCATGCTGGTTCAATAACATGGTCACTCTTCGTACGTTTAAATATTCCTAACGCTTAAAAATTCTAAATCATTGCCATTTATTGTCAAGCTAATCGAAACCACTAATTGCCGAGGTGAAGTCTGAAATCTTGACCATTCAGCTATGAGATACATATAACTGATAAGCTTATTGTTTAACTGTCCATTTTGGATATGAAGGCTGATTACCGATGCCAACAGCTTAAAAGGGACTCCGAGTCATTACAAATATTCCCAATTAGATGGGTGTCGAACCCACGAACCGTTGAATTGAAGTCCACTTCCGATTATGACTCAATTGACCACTATCAGCTATGAGATAGGCTTAATTAGTGGAGAAAATATCACGCTAGCTGTATCTGATAAGTCTGGATTAATATTCTTGCGAGTATTTGAGCTATTACCCACTAGATATCATATGTCTTACAGGCAACATTAATTCATAATTTAAATGTCGAACAGAAAAAAAAATTTCCCCATCAATTAGACAATCTTTTAGAATATTTTTATAAGTTGCTCGTGATCTCCATATTAATTGTAGATTTTTACGAGCTAAAACAATGACAAAAATGAATCTTGAGTGTTTTTAAGGTTTGTGCATTCACTGAGCATTATAAGATATTAATAATACATAATATACAATCTGAATGCCCTCCAAAATTCAATGAAAGAATAAAACTGCATTTTTTTTAAAACAAAAATCAGATCTGGTTGGCAAGTAGTTTTTGTTTTTAGTAAAATGATAAACCCAATTATTATAATTATCATGGTCGAGTGCTAGAGTCTACAAGGGGAGAAATGATAGCACATTGTATTGGTGGACACTCCGTGGACCTCAATGGCTAAGCTTTTATAGCTTAGAAACAGGGATCAAACAGAAGACCCTCAGACTTTGCCACCCTCAGATGATATCATTTCTCAAGAAGGATATTGTGACCAGGCGCCTTTAGCGAACAAGAGGAATCTTCAATAGGGCCAAGATTCGAACTCACAACCTTGCGATAACGAGAATGAGTGGTCTAATCAGTCAGGCCACCGCTTCTCACCCATTCATTTACAGTTATTATTAATATCACATCGGGTGCATATCCAAATATTCATGTCTAATTCATAAGAAAGTGTTATGAATGCTCATGAGGACATAATCATGAACGATCAGCGATGTTTAGGGCTTATAACGCACGATTACTCAGTGTTAAGTCAGAGTTGCATCGATGCAAAATAAATGAGCATAAATTGGGGAGAGGAATGATAAAGCTGACTGTAGCAGACAAAGAGAAGTGCAAAATTAGCTCAGTTGAAGAATGAGGAGGTCTTTTGATAAAAGTTGACACAACATGTCACAATCTGCGTCACGGATTGAATCAATCAAGGATTTCCTGTTGCTGTAAGGAAATTGCCCATTCACAGAAATACACAACCAATGACAAGTTATCTTTACGAAAAGGTTTAAAGTTTACTTGCATTATAGTTGAATAATAATTTTAGCGTAACGAGGTGACAAGGCAAGTGATGAAATTTTTATTTAAATTTATTCAGTTTATTGATAAGGATAAATTTTTAATATGTATACAATTTTAAATACAACTTTCAAATTAGCAAACATGACAACATCGTTGGCGGACACCGTCACAACTCATCCCTAGGGTGCTGTCTCTCTGAGAACACTTTATGAAATCAAAAAAGCTAACAACAACATAATCAGAAGGGAAAGGAATTGTGACATCGACAAAAAAAGGTGTAATCCCATTACACCTTTTTTTTTAACCCATTCATATCTTTAACTAAACTTCTTCTGAATGCATGTATTTCCTTCCATGCTTCACGTCACTAATATATGTAACGCAAAAATACACATTTCAAAAGTTTTCCAATTCGTTGACCTTTTCTATAAGATTCCTGAATCAATTTTATGATCGAATTAATATTTAACAAAACTAAAACATATACAGTACTATAGTATATGTACAACTAGAACATACATATGAATATTTTACATTCAAATCACCATCATAAACGTAGAAGATTTTGTTTAGGATTAGATGGCTTATTTAAAATATAAAGAAATATTAAATACATGATGAATATTAGCTTAGATAAATTTTGTGTACATGTTTGACACAATATTGAAATTTCCAACAGTTTATGTATATATATATATATATATATATATATATATATATATATATATATATATATATATATATATATATATATATATATATATATATATATATATATATATATATATATATATATATATATAATTTTTATACTATTAATTTACCAAGTGATTTTGGCATCTCTACCATCATAATCCTGTGTTTCCACATTTATATCTGTAATATTTTAAGAACAAATTTCTACCAATTTATTTAAGGTTTCTGCAGGAATTTCACTAAATTATATTTTTAAAGCAGCAAATTTCTCAACAATACTTTTTCGGCCATCGTTTCTAGCTTTCAATTGACCATCTAATTTATTCCGAAGATGCTGCAGTCTCTAAGATGCAACACATAAAATGTGTCATAAAATAGCTTGGATGGGTTTCCATTCAAGGTCTCATGTTAACAAAATAGTTTCAGTGGTTTTCGAGCGAAGAAACTTCTGGAATGAGAGACTCGAGATTGAATGTTGTATTGGAGGCTAAGGCCTGCATAGGGCTGTAAGGCCAGTTAAGAAGAAGATATATTTAAAGACACTTAAAATCCTTTAACATATTTTCTTTTCTTATTTTACTTTCTTTCTAATTCTTTTTCTTCTTTTTTTATATTTTCCAGATTTGTTATTTTTATTGTTCTGGGATGTCTGATAATTTTATTTAATTTTTAATATTCTTATTTTATTTATTTCAAGTGTAACATAAGTATTTATTAATTTTTTTGATGCATTTGATTCGCATTTTTGCATTATATTTGTTGCAAATGCAGTAAATTAAAAAAGAGTCGACATATACTTTATTAAAATGAAATTGATTTATGGGGCATGAAAAAAATATGCTCGTAATTTATTCAATAATGAATATACTCGTAATTATTCAATAAAATTTTGTATTTATAATCATTCTTATTAATTTTATTTAGTCAATCTGATTTACTCTCTGTTCTAACGAAAAATAAGCACATCGAGCAAAATTTTATATATCGTTTTTTTTTAAAAAATATTTGAAATATGAGTTTTGAATTTTATTTATTTAAATGATTTTTCACTACAAGAACTTACGTATTAATTAAATTATTGCAATTAATTGATTGATCTAATTAAAATTGCATTAACTGATTTCGCAAAAAGTAATTTTTAAATTGGTTTGTGTAAAGATAATTTTACTCGCGTAGCTCGTAGTCCTATATAATCTCATGCTACTTTCTATAAGAAACTGAAAAAACGTGACATAATAACTTTTTTCAACATGTCAAAACAAGAAATATCTCCCTTTATTTTTTAATAATTTTTGTTGCAACTTTGCATTATTTTGACATCGGGAAATATCGTCTGCGCTCGTCACACTCCGAAACAATTACTTTGTTCGAAAAGTATCATTTAAAAACTGACTACCAAGAAAAAGAGAACTCATTGTTTGAACTTCCTTTGTTACAATATTTATTACATCAACCAATAGCAGCCCAACTTTCGCAGTCTTTTTGTTCGCATGAATCGATCATGAAATGACGGGGGCGGAAACGAAACGTTCGGGGGGAGGCACCGAAACAGCATAATCACACAAACCGGCTTAACTCTTTTCTTTGTTCATAGGCTACGCTCCGCCCATCTCCTCCATTGGTCGCCCAATGCTCCCTGCTCGGCCAATGCTGCGGCGGAGAATCGCATCTGGGCAAGCATGAAAGGCGTGCATTGGATGAGCAGGATCAACTGCGAACTTAACAGCGAACTAGGCAGCCAAAATCGCTCAGTACCAGTCGCTGTGTTCTCTGGGTTTGCACATGAGCTTGCCCAGTGTCTAGCTGATCGTCGACAGAGGGCGCCAGCTCACATTTTCCATGACATGTGCTGCCAGCTTCCTTGAAGGACAACTGTTGTCGATTTGATTTTTTTTCCACCTCGGTTACGTGAACTTGTTTAAGCATCTTCATTGATCACAGAATTTGAAAAGAGAGAACAAGTCTTTTCTACCTGCTCTTATAACTTATCACTGAAAGCGTAAGTCTTGGCTCTTGTTTTTTATTTATTCTGTTTTACTGTATATGTTCCATTGAAATAAAATAAAAAAGATGCTTTCAAAAAACTTGATTTTTTTTAATATTTTATTATTATATTTCATTAGAGATATTTTATAAATTGTTCGATTTTCTATAGATAATAAAACATGTACATATATGATTCAATTTGTTTTTATTCAAATGAAATTTAGTTTAATTTATTTTCATGGTACAGTTGAAGTTAGTGAAAGATGTTTTAAGGCTGACAATGCAATTGATTATATTTATATTATAGAGTAAATTAAATGTTTATATATTTGATGAATTTATTTCAATCATGATACTTCACTAATTAATTTGTTTTAATTTTCTCTAGTTTATTTCTACATTTTTCAATTGATATTTACTTTACATTTTTACAAATAATCTGTTTTCTTGCCTATTTTTTCTGCTATGAAACGCCTTCATTGGTAAAGTCAAATTGCAAGTTTCATAATTTATTATCGTTAAATATATTGTTTTTGCAAGAAGTTCACTAATTGTAACTACTTATTGATAATTTTGTAGCAATAAATATCATTTCATAAGATACATATATATTGTTTATTTTATAAATATGATTATTTTATCACTAGGCATTATTCTTTCTATGCCAAATGATATAATTTCTCTCTAATTAAATACATATTTCAAATATAGAGCTATGCATTTATGATAAAGTGCATCGATTATGATTAAGTATATCGATTCTTTTTATTCGTAAACAGAAAGCTTGAGAAAATATCTGGTTTCTGTAACGAAAAGAATCATCTTTGACTTTGTTCTCTTACAAATTTCTCAGCAATTTTTTTAAAAATTTAACAACATTCAAAATATTATATTACTATTTCATTTTTATAATAATTCTTTATGAAACTATTCTGATCAATTTCTTAAATTCCCAACTTATTAAAAAAAATCTAAAAATTCAATTACTTCATTATACTTTCCAGTAAGAATAAATTTCTTATCCCACAAAAAAAAAAAATTAAAGTAGGATAAATTTGCAATATTTCTAAATATCAATAAGCATTTCGAGAGAATAAGTGATAATATTTTTTGTACTCACTGTAAAAGTTTATGGTAAATCACTTTGGGATTTTTATTGCTTTTTTAATATGGTGTTGCTCAATTTATTCTTCTTAATTTCATTGCTTTAGTTATTTCTCTTTTCCTTAATCATTATTTAAACTCTTGATAGAATGTAGCATTCTATATGAATAAGTGAGAAAAAGCAGAATCATTATTATATTTTGTTTTATAAATTCAAATAAAATTGCTTTTCATACATATTTTGCACAGCAAAATAAAATTCTAAACTAAGAGCAGAAGAACATTTTATATATTTAGAGGATGAGATTTACCGTCAATTATATTTGTATCATCTTTCAAATTTTGATAGCAGTAATAATTTTCAGAATCTATCCTTTATTAGCAAAAAATAAAAAAGGAATGAAATAATGCAGAAAATTTTGCACAGATTTTAAAATTTTTATTTATAACTTGATTAATTGACTGATTTAGCGGGAAAATTAAAAAGAAAGTGTAAAAATGATTTTAATTGTTTTTTTCATTCACTGATGTAGAATACATTTCCCTCTTTAAGACATATTTTATCATTAAAAATTAAAAGAAAGTATTTGGAAACTTCGAGAAATCATACAGAAAATAATTTATTAAAATCATAAGTGTTAGCGGAGGAACTACTTATTATACTGATCTAAATTCATCGCACGATATTAGTTCTTATAAAAGGTCTAATTCCTATCCAATTTCGTAATTCATGTTGTAACTCTTTGATGACCCGACATCTTGTCTTGTCATTCAGTGGAACGAAAGCGCAAGTCAACACTAAGAATTCAATGAATAACAGGTGCTTTAGAATAAATTGAGTGAGCGACAGGTAAATATAAGTATTATAATACTAGGGTAGCATAGTAACATCATATAAGGAATTTTTTTAATTATTAGACAGATATATTTAGTTGGCTGATTATCTTAGTTTTGGCAAGCTTCGATTTTTCCTTTATTTATAAATTCTAGTACTTGAATGAATACAGATTTGTCTGATAATATACGGTGTCCATAAGAAATATTCAAAGCCATGTGTATACGAAATAAATTCAATGCAAATTATGCTGGGTATCTTACATTGTCAATTTTATCTTTTACAACAATCATTTGATTTTATATATAGTTGATATAATTAATAAGTCATAATCTGAACTAATTCATGATCAATGAAAAAGAAGTTTAAATATCTAATTTTTTTTTCCCAAAATTTTTCCTAAAATTCTGTTAATAAAAGAACCTAGCACTTTTTTTATTTAAAGGATTGTATATATATATATATATATATATATATATATATATATATATATATATATATATATATATATATATATATATATATATATATATATATATATATATATATATATATATATATATATATATATATATATATATATATATATATATATATATATAACCAATGCTTTGTATTAGCTGTTACGAGAATTTTAATTGCAAATATATATTGAAATGTATTTTTTTTTTTTTACTTATATATAAATTATATATTTATATATTTCAATGAAAATCAAAAATTTTCTGTCGAACAAATAATAATTTTTCAAAGATCTCAGACTCTTATCTTGATGAGTAATTTCTGTGTTTATTTTTAAGTTTACATTTATTAGTTACACGATAAACTTAATGCCATGTAGCACGATATTGTATAATAAAAATTTACAAAATAAATTTCTCACAATTTCGTTTTTGAACGATATAAATGTAGGACATTTTCGAATGGCATACGTAGTAAAGTATGATTTCATTTTTTAATTGCTATATAATATAAAAACGAACTTCATGGCAGGCTGGTATTCCATTAATTTTAGTAAAATTAACAAATCTTAACAAAAATATTTTCTATTTTATTTTATTGAAATTTTTGCTTGGTTAAATTAAGAAATTTTATATCAAAGGGATTTATTATATAAGTTATACAATTTATAATTGTTACCCAACCCATAACTAATATTTTGTAAAAGTAAGATATTACTCTCTATTCAAATATTTCTTAAAATAAAAATAATAATAAAAAAATAAAAATAATTCTTAAACTTAAACAGGCAATTTTGACTATATACTAAATTTGCGTGGTAGTCTGAAAAAGAATTATTTTTCAAGTTTTCTTTTATCACAGAAAATAATAGCAATTACTTTTTGAATCATAAAACGATGGAATTTTTTTAACTATATGAAAATCTAGATCAACATTCCTGGCAAAGATTTAAATAAATCTAAGTTAATTTGATTACAAATTTAGAAAATCTCTATCTGTCACAAAAATATGTCATGAAAAGAGAAAAGTTTTCCAAATTTGTAAAATACTTAGTCAGAGTGAAATGAAATAGCTACATAAAATAATGATGATAATATATTATGCCTATAAGAGCCATATTTATATATTCATAACGAACTACCAAATTTGATATACAACCTAAGATAAACGAGAGACAATGTCTAGTCATTTTGAACCAAGGTCAACTAACTATCCCTCACCGCTGAAATAAGATCGAACTCCCCAATTGAATGTTAAAAAAAAGCATAGCACTTATCTAATGGGTTATAAGCAAAACTTACATAAGAGATTGTAGATTAAAAAAGAAATAGTTAAAGTTGAAGAATAGGGTTTTTAAGAAAAATATTTTGAAGAATATCTCACTAAGTATTGCAGTTGTTGCATTTTCCATCTCATCAAATATCAACAGTTTAAGTACTGTTGTTCCTTTTTGTGTTTCACCATGTAAGAGGCCCAGAAGCTCAGCAATTTCTTACCGCTTCCCATAAAATAGTCAGCTCACTGTGACCTGGTCACGTGACGGTGACTCAAAACAACGAGGCTCTTGGTGACTGGCTAGTATTTCATATCCATTTAACTTGAGACGTAGTCCTTCTACACAGCTATACATGTAGGTCTCACCAAATATTAATGATTTCAGTATTGTCCTTTCTTTCTCACCAAATTACAACAATTTGAGAAGCGGTGCTTACACCTTTTCTGTTTAACCAAATGTCTAAAATTGGAATATTGGTGTGCTATTGTCCTTTATATCTCACCAAATTTATGCTCAGAAATATCCCACCTCTTCGCTTTTAATTTCAACTCATTTAACCACATGCGCAACTATATAACATTTCTTTTATCTTTCTCAATAAATTCAAATTAGAGATCCAGAAAAAACTTGTAACATCTGCCACAAACGCATGCTTATTCTTGCTGAAATTGAAGACTATGATATGCTTTCAAACAATACTGTATGGTAAAACTAAATCATCAGGATTATATTATACAGCAGAATTTTTGCTGTTTTGTAACGTATATTGCCTTAAGGGAAAAAAGAGAAAAACAGAAAAAACATCATGATTACTAATGATTATGTTAGTTGGTGGTGACTTCTCACTACTTGGAAAAGTTGAAAAGGAAATGACACAGCCAAAGCAAACTAGCCAATGACTAGCTAGAGTTAAAAATGCTAAAAATAACTGATAATTTATACTGTGCAAATATTTCGAATCCAAGAAGAATCCTTTGCATGAAATGTAGATAAGAA
Source organism: Latrodectus hesperus (assembly GCA_037975125.1). NCBI lineage: Eukaryota > Metazoa > Arthropoda > Arachnida > Araneae > Theridiidae > Latrodectus > Latrodectus hesperus. The sequence continues at coordinate 47,532,662 of CM075861.1, read as the reverse complement.
AGCAGTTATAGATCATTCATGCCAAGAAACATTAATTATGCAACCGTAACTATAAAATTATGTCAAATAGAAAACAAGTTTAAAAAAGCAAAATATAAATTATATATATATATATATATATATATATATATATATATATATATATATATATATATATATATATATATATATATATATATATATATATATATATTGCATTTTCGTTGATATATCTGAAATTACATTTCATCACTGAAAAAGTATTTGCGTTATATCACTATTTAATAATCGCTGACATCCCGTTGCTGGTTTCTGTAAATTAAATTATTATGTTAATGCATATTTGCGGACGTAAGAGAAAATATTTTTTTTTTCAAAATAAGGAATTTTCTGACTAAATGCAATAAAATATATATTTAAAATTTTGCGTTTAAATTTTTAATTTTTTTGAATTCAAAATGTCACAAAATTTGTTAAATTACCTTCAATACTTCAAATCTTAAAGTTTTTATTTTACTCGAAGATCTTATGATGCATGCATCTAAATATTCATCATTTTAAAAAAAATGACTTTTTGAGAATATGTTTATGAATGTATACAATATATTGTAATATTTTATGGACAACTTTAAGCTGATTTATAACTGCATTTCGATTTGTGATATCGTAGGAACATCATAGAAAATGAAAGAAAAAAACTTTGGTGTAGGTAGAGAATTTAAAAAAAAAGTCCTTTTATTTCTTTAAATATTATTTTAACAACTTTACGACATATATAAGAATTCGCTGAATTTCACTCATAATTTTATTTATAAAAACAGAAAAATATTTTAATATTATAATTATCTACTGTATTTTATTTATATATTATATATGATATGATTTTAATGTTAAAAATATAATAGCTGACCAAATCTGTGGTTTGATAAAATTTTAACTTAATTTTCCTGTATTTGTAATCAAAATTGTTTACCCTTACATTTTTATTACATTCTATTTCGCAGGAAAAGGTTGCTTAGTAGAAAAGCTCTTCATTGTTATAATTCAATTAGTAGTTATAGAAGTAAGTCAACATATAAAGCAATTTCTGTCAAGAAAAATTGCGCTTTGTTAACGGGAAAAAAAGGAATCCAGTTTGGAAAAACCAATTCCATCCAACTGAAAGATTGCGATGAATTGTTCAAAACTGCAACAATGTTCGGAACTATTACTCCGTTATGGACGCAAGTGTTGTCGCCACCTGTGGGACATTTTCATATTCTTTTGAATCGCTTTCTAGATTAAAATGTCATAAAACGATGAATGATCAATTTTGTTGACAGTAATTGGAAATAACGACATTTGATATTGATGCAGCAGCTGAAACTTTCCCAGTTTCTTGAAGAAAACGTTTTAGTAATTAAACGAGCAATATAAGTATTATCACATGTGCACACACGCATAAACCATACGTATGATGTGTCTGTAACAGTTTAGAACAGATTCTTTCAAAAATCGATTCCAAAAGAATATTAAGTAATCATAACCGTGACAGGTCAATTTAGTTTTTCCTAAAATATCTTTTGCTTATATGAAGAATTTTATAAGTGATTAAAGTTTGAATAAACCAACATATGTGATTATAGATTAAAATATTATGCATTTCTTTTCACAAAATTCATATTTTTTAGGTAGTATTTAATAAATCATTGCTTCAACTATTCAGATTCATTTCTCTAATTTTCTAAATTTTGTATTTTTATCCTGCTGTGAGCAAGTTCATAAAATATTTTCAATACGAACTGTATTTTGTGCAGTTAACTGAGCCCATTATGATGTTTTAAAATTATCATTTAATTTTCGAATTCTTGTTTCAGACGAATTGTTTTATGACATTCATTACGCAATTCCATTGCGCATTCGTTTGCAGTGAGCATCAAGTAACCGAACATAATTTGGCAACGGTAGAGAGCAAACGATTTTTAAATCGAACACGTAAGTCAACTTACACTCGTTCCAAGTTTGATAGTTTAACAAATGTGATCTGTTTGATAGTTTTGTTTGTCGGAAATGTTTTTCTTTGAAGTCATAATTATAATGAAAGTAAAAGAACTTTAAAAAGTTGCTGTCATGGTAACGGAATACTAAAAAAGCACTTTAAAAATGAATTTTACGAAGGAATAATATAATTATTCACTAACAGAATTAGCAATTTCTGGAAAGAATTGTGTATTATATGAGAAAGACAAATAAGAATTCCGTATTATTTAAGCTTTGATCTTGTATACAATTAATTGTAAGTAGTTCACACATTTTTTAGCAAGATATATTTGAATATTCATTGAAAGCAAGATTATTTTCTGTAGAATGGAAAGTATGATTTTTTACTCTAAACTAAACTCTGTGGCACGACCGCCCATGTGGGCTAAGACCTTCAGTGCCCATCTCCGTTTTCTTAATTAAGAGGCTCTGGGGTACGAAGCAGATGCCCTGATTAGGTGGTGAGGTTAATGCGAAACCCCCAGTGTTTAGTTCCCAAGCATGCTTGGTATTCAGTTTATCGAAACCACTAAAGGTATGAAAGGCTAAGTCAACTTTGCCCAGCCCGAGGATCGAACCTCGGAACTGTGCATTCTGAGCTTGAAACGCTAACAATAAGCCACCGGACTTCATATTATTTTTTAATTACAAAAAATATTTGAAGTAAAAGTAAAGTTTGAGCATAAGTACCAGCTTACTTCCCTGTACCTATGCTAGAGTCAGGCATCCCAGAGTTCAGCTATAACTGCTATAGCAGCTGCTGAGAAGGAATATTCGTAATTTAGAAGCAGGGACGAAGCGGAAGACCCTTATACTTGACCAGTCACACTTAGCAGTATCATTTCACTTGGAGGACATTGCGACCATAATTTATTTAAAATGGCCGCCTGCAGAGAACGCAATGGCTCCTCGAGTAAGTTGAAATTTGAAATGAGTAATTTCCGACAGTTAAAAGAAATCTCTAACTATTTAAGCCACCGCAAACTCTAAAGCAAAGTTGTAGATGCGGAAATAGCTTACTCTAAAAATTTATAGTAAACCAAATTTGAAAAAAAAAAAAAAGCTTTTGAATAATAGTAAGGAAAATATACAGCTCATTGTATATGAAAGATTATAAAAGAAACAATAATGTGTGAGTTCAAAGGGTCAAGGGCCTTATCAATAATCTTATAGACTATGTAATCATTAACACGTTAAACCTATTGTAATTCACACCACGTGACACCCCACGACGTTAAATAAACTGAAAAGAATAAGAAAAAATAATGTAAAACTGCCTTTGAATATAAGTTACTATTATACCCATGAATAAGTAAATATAACAGCTTGATTTGCTCAAAAACTGTTATTAATAAATGTATTCTCTATTAAAAAAATACATTAAAATTTATTTCGTTTTATTAAATTATTAATGAATTTGAAAGTTCCATTGAATTTTTATTTCGATTAAAATAATAAAATATAAAATTTCCATTAAATATAGTAAAATAATGATTTTTTTAAAATGTTCCAATAATCCTTTTTAAAAATGTTCTTGATATAAAATTTTAACTTTGATTGGTATTAGACATTTTCTGAATAAAATAATTCAATAGAATGTTGTGGGGATTTTCATCTAATTTACTTACTGATTGGCTGAAAATATATTTTAATGAAGCAGATAGTACTATCACAACAATTTAAATTTATTACTTACTTATAATTAATTATTCAAAGCTATTGTTTGAAGTATCTAATAAAAAGAGCAATTGTGGGAAAGTGTGGTGCTGCCATCTATCGGCAACATTTGAAACGTCACTACGGAAAAACTTTAAATACGTGAAGGCTTAATATTTTAGAAATCTTATTAATGTAATATATTATAATAACATTTAATGAACTTTAATTTTTTCTTATGTATTTTAATTCAAAATTACAAATTTCTATGAAGTTGCTAATATTGCATAACTTGTTATTTTTTTTAAACATGGGAATAAAGTTATGATAACGTAACTTAAAAAATATCAGTGTATGAGTTACATAATTTTAGACACCAATTTTTAAACTTTCACTGCTTTCCATATAAAAAGTTTGATTTCAATAAAATGAATTTGTCATTTGTTAAAATAAGCAGATTTTACATCAAAATTTTAACTTTGATAAAGATGCCACATTAATCGCGTGAATAATTATTTTTGAATTTCTCTAATGTTATTAGATATGCATAAAATTATTTTTAAAAAGTAATATTTTAATACTAATTTATTCTTTAAATTTATTTCGCAAATATATATTTTCTACTGTGATAAACGACAAAATTTCAATTTAAAGTAACCTCAATATTTACAAGGTTAAAAGCATTGCTCTGATAAAATATCACATTTTTTTAATAACTACACATAATTACCAATATTTAACTGTAATTTAAATAGTTTTTTTTAATATTTAGTATAAAAACAGTTTTTGAAATGATATTTTCTCTTTAAATTCTATTACATAAAATTTTTTAAAAAACTATAAAATTACTTAATATTTTATATTTGCACCTACATTTAGAAACATTTAAGAGCATTTTAGTGAAATTATTTTAATTTCAATATTTTATGTGCTTTGTGATATTTTATGTGCTTTCGGTGATGGGGAAGATCAAATAAAAAATTTTCAAAATGAAAATTAATTGTAACCGTAGATTCCAATCCTAAGAAAAAGTGTTCCAATGTACAAAATATTGAATTCTTCTTTTTTAATTTTATTGTTTCCGCTTTTATTTTTCCATTAAAAAAGAATGAAGTATAGAGGCTGTTAAGTCTTCAGCATATTCAAAACGTTTTGTTTTTCATTGTTTAAAAATTCACAACAAATTTTTTAATATAATTTAGAAGCTACTTTTAATATTAAAAATTGGTACTATTTTAACTGAAATTTTGATAGTTACATTGTTTTCAAAATATGAATTTTACAGTTAATGTAACTTCTGTTAGAAAATTATAAAATGAAAAATATTTGTCACTTTTTAAACCATAATGATTTGTACGAAGTTGAAAATTCAGTTCTTTTAACATTAATATCAGCGAAACGTTTTTTACATTAAATATTCATAAATTAAATTACTTTGTTTATACAGATGAGGCATATTTAGTTCTAGAAAATGTTATAGCATATTGAAATCTTTATAATGAAATTCATTCATGAGCTACAGTTTCGTTAAATTCCTTAACGATTAACAGAATGAACAAGAACTATATTTCGGGTTTAATAAGACCTTTTTATTTATTTATTTATTTTGACTATAACAAAGCAATATGAGTAATCTCCTTAAAATCTTTATTTTCTTCAACAGCACATTTTTTATTACATCAAGTGTTGAAATTATGTCGACATTTTTATAAAATATAATTTAGTTATTTTAAAATATTATAAATATTACATTTAATTAAAATAAGCGTGTACTGTTGCCGTATAAAATTTTAAACTTTAATGCAAGATGTATTACATGTTTATGAAATATATTAGAAACTTTCTTTCATAGCAAAATCTATTTCTTTCTTTCTTTCATAGCAAAATCAAACTCGTTTTCACTGTCATAGTTTTAAACTGGAGAAAATATATTTTAATTTAAGAAAGTATATGAATTATGTTTGTATTAAAATTTTCTTTTAGTACTTTAATTCAAAATTTAAATTTATTGTAGTAAGTATTCAAATGTTTTAATTCCCAATTCTTTTTACTGTAATAAGTATTCAAATGTTTTATATTTATAGTAAGTTAGATAATATTTTTAAAAAATATTATCGTTATTACTTTAATTGAATTTCTAGCAGTTACGGTAAATAAAATTTCCTAATTTGATAAACATGTAATGCTACAGTCTTATAATATTCTTCAGAAAATTTTGTTTTTAATTTTTCTTATTTCATGTTTCTTATTTTTGATGCTTCTTTTGTCATTATCATCCGTTTTATTTTTCATTCCTCGTTTTCACTATCCTCCAGTTTTGTTTAATACTAAAATTGAGCGATCAGAAATGAAAAAAATAATGAATAATGATAAAGAATAATGAATTTTCTAAAAAGAAATACCTATTGTTACGTTTTATTTTGGCATTTTTTTTAAAAATAACCTTTCTAAGTATGAGAAAACTTTAAGTTTAACTTCTGATTTGAAAAAAGTATCAAAACTTCATCTAATTTTGCATTCAAATTATAATTTAAAGGGAAAAAAACTTAACTTAGTGCCACGACGGCCTATTTGTGAGCAAGGCCTAAAATTCTCTCGTGTGTTTTCCTGTTAGAGAGTCCTGGTGTACGAAGAATATGTTCCGGTTAGGTAATCAGCCTAACGCAAAACCTCCAGTATTTAGTTCCCAAGTACGATTAGTACTCAGTTTATTGACCCATTGAAGGAATGAAAGATTCAGTCGATCTTGCCTGGGCCCAGTGATCGAACCTGTGAACGCTACCACTAAGCCACTGAAATTCCAAATTACAATGTAGGGAATGAAAAAATATACGTTTTTTGCTTGAGTCAAGCTGCAACCTAATGTTTAGCGTTGTCTTCAGTTCAACAGTTGGGGGGTTCGATTCCCACGAAAAATATGAATGGTCGTAGTATTTTGAGGAGATTAAACACTTTAGATTAAAATTCCCGGTTCACCGAGTCTTAATGGACAAAAGCGGTTATAGAGCGTCAATCAATATAATGCATCTTCAAAAGCAATTTCGTATGATATATATTATTAATCATTCTAATTTAAAACATTTTTATTCCTGAGAAAAAGATTCTGATTTTCCTTATCATCCGTAAACGTAAACTTTGAAAGTTTGATGAATGACTTGATAAATTTTTTTGAAATGAACTGGAAAATGATTTCATTTTAGGGATTTCATACTGTCATCCTATTTAATTTGTCTAAAATTAGTAAATACGTCGAAGTTATTGCTACAAATATACAAAAGGAAATGATCATGGAAAATCGAAATTCATGAGTAAGACCCATTTATTGAATAATTACTCGCATCTTTTAAGAAATTATGTAAATTAAGAAAAAAGGAAATGTTTCTGGAATTTTCTTTCTTTTTTTAAATCAATAATATTTTTCTCAATTCAAGTTTTTTATCTATATATTTTTTATTATAATACTTTTTATTTTTTCTGCTGTTTAATCACTTCTTTTTTGATACTCCTTTCTGTTTTTTAAATTTATTTTTCTTTTTACATTTATCTATATTTATATAAACTTTAATCCCTCATTTATTATTATTTTTTACACCTTTGCAAAATTATAAAAGTTTAAAGGAATATAATTATAAACATTTAAAATTGCATTTATGACGGCAATCCTTACTAACATTTAAAATCTAAGAATTTACTTTTGTAAGCATATAGCTTTTGAAAGTAAAAGGAATCAATGATTTTTTTATTGTGTTACATAAAAGTAATTTTTTTAATTATTGATTTATAATAATCAATACCAATTAAATGAAAAAATAATTTCTTCTTTTTCTTAATAATTTTTAATAATTAATTACCATTAATTTATACCATTTGATGAAATGCATAATTTAAAACAATATCTTTTCATAAAAATAATGACATGACAGATTAATATTATAAAGTTAAACACATTATTTGTAGTCAAAAAGTTATTGAAACTTTATTTTTATAAATCAATAAATATCATAAAAAATTTATATAGTTTTTCAAAATGTTGTAAATAATCACTAATTAATGCTTAGGCATATTTTTAATGCTAGTAAAGTCTTTGTTAACTGAAATTTTTAATCATATTTTTTTCACATTTATAATAACTAAAAATTATGAATGTATTTTAAAAATTATTCTAATGAATTTCTGAATTTATGATAGAAAATAAAAGACAGTTAGTTTTGTCATAAAATTGACTGAAATTATTGTCCAATCATTATTGAGGTATGGTCTAGTAAGACGTAATTTATTACCTTGAAACAATTAATGTGTATTTATTTTATCACTTTTCAAAAGTATTTAGTATGAAATAGCATTTATGTACAAACACCATTAAAATTTCAATGTGTAATTAATTAATTATGAAATACTTATTAACTTCATTAATATGCAAATTTGTATGCAGATATCTTTAAAGTTCATACAAAGCCATTTACTAAAGTTTTTACATTTTTTGAAACAAGATAAATTTATTTATTTATTATTTTGTTTATTTCAATTATTCTAGATTGAAATACAATAATCCTTGATTGTTATGAAAACTTTTCTCTCTCTAAAACTACATCTAAGAAATTTAATATTGAAAATTTTTAAACGACGTAGAGTTGTAAAGTTAAATGATTTTTAAAAACTAACTTTTATTTTTCAAAGCTAGTTTGAGAAAAGTAAAGATCAAAGTAAAATTTGAAAAAAATTTAGATCAAAGTAAAGTTTGAGAAAAGTAATGATTAAAATAAAGTTGGAGGAAAGTAATGATTAAAGTAAAGTTTGAGAAAAGTAATGATTAAAGTAAAGTTGGAGGAAAGTAAAGTGCGTTAAGTTCAAAATTTACCATAAATAATGCGAAATGTTGCTTTCGTTGCTAATATTCAAAGAAAAAATTGAATTAAAAATATAAAGGAATTAAATATTGATTGAAGAACATAAAAAGCTGAAGCAATTAAATATCTATTGCATTTAATACATGATTTTAATTAAAATTGTTTTATAAATTAGTTTAAAATCTTTCAACCAACTGATTTTATTGAACTAGGATTACCGAGAAAGTTAAGATCACTTCTATAGTATTTTGCTAAAATTATTTTACGTAAATTCCATATTTTATGTCTGGAATTACATATTTTTTCCTGCTGTTTAATTAGTGCGTAAAAATTAGTTCATTAATGGATTTTTCGAAAAAATTTTATTTTAAAAGGAAAACTTTTTTTTTTTACTTTGATCACAAATTTTTTCATCCTACAATTTTTATGCATTGATCTTAAAGGGCTTGAAGAAATTTGAAGAACGTAGATACTTCACTGGATCATATATTATAAAGTTTGCATAAAATTGTTTTAAAACGATTTTAAAATCTTTTAGCGAACTATGCATGAGGGCGCTGTAATCATTCTTTTGGTATTATTAATTAACTGCTCATACTAACTTTTACTCTGTACAGTTTTTGTACATTGATCTTAAAGGATTTGAAGCACTCAGATCATTCTCTGGGTAAGTGAAAATATCATCACTTTATACAAAAAGGAAATCAACTAATATAAGTTAAGAAATCTTTTTCTCCTTGAATATGAAAGAGCAAGATGACTGTGGAACGAGAAGACGCAAAATAAGGAACGGTCATTTATAGCTGTGGAGAGATTGCTCCATTAGAAAACCATTGCCATTTAGCTCAATATTCAAATCTCATTTTCTTTTTTCCCCGTCCAATTTTCCACCGGAAGTAGAATTTTGCTTATTTTTATCTTGTAAGAAAGCGGACTTAAAATTGCTTATTTTCTGAGGAATTATATATGAAAAATGCAAAATATCTCAATCGGCTTGATATTTTAAACTCCATCCTGCTGGAGGTAATGAAAATCTGAAATCTGGTCTTAATATATTTTCGTAATTAAAATGCAAAGAAAATGTTTGGAGTTTAAAAACTGCCCAGAAAATTGCCACTGGCTATTATTTATTCATTTATTTTTTTGACAATTAACAACTCATTTCCCCTCTTTGAAGCATATTCATCCTATCATCATCTTCCTTCATATATTTCTATTCTCGCTTCTATCTTTTAATTTGCTTAAATACTCATTCAATTATTTTTGGTATGAAGAAATTCATTAAATTATTTTGAGCTTGGATAACACATTGACACACACAATATATATATATATATATATATATATATATATATATATATATATATATATATATATATATATATATATATATATATATATATATATATATATATATATATATATATATATATATATATATATATATATATATATATATATATATATATATATATATAAACCTAATCATTATGTTTACATTTTTTTGTGAAAAGCATTTTTCTTTTAATGAAAAAATATTTCAAAATTAAAAAAATCTTTAAAATATTAGTTTTATTTTTAAGTTTTAAACCAAAAAAAGAGAAAACTGCTACACACACACACTCACGTAAGTAATTCTATTTGAATCTGCTAAAATTTTTGATTGAAATCGATAAATCAATATAATTTCAATCAATCAATAATATATTAAAATTACATTGTGTGATTTCAGTTTTTATATGGATAAGGGTAAAATCATTCTCCTTTACGAATTATGAGTGAAAAAAATTCTCAATATTTTTTTAAATTCAGAATTCAAAGTATTCAAATTAAAGCAAAATTGGTAAGAAATCAAGTTTTCAGGTCTCCACAGTCACTGGAATACGTCATGCTATCGATAACTCCATTAGACTTGTTATCGATAGTTAAAAGATGTCATAAAGCTATATTTTTTAATATTCATTGCAGACTACTTTTCATAAATAGTATCTTATTTAGATGTTTCAATGGTGGAAACTTTGAAAATTCTCATACAACCAACCTAACAAATAGGCAAACAAAAAACGTAAGAACAGAGTCTCTATACTATCTTTCAGCAAGAGTTAGAATCAAACCATTGACCTTCCATTTTGAAGAACTTGTAATTTAGAAGGAACTTTAGGGTGCGACGAAGACTCCGTTTTCAGAATTCAAAGGTTAGGTTTGTTTATTATTCAGCGGTCATTTTTGGTGTGTTTATTACAAGGTCTAATTAGAAAAAGATCTACAGTTTAAAGTAGATTCCAACCACTATAAACATCCAAGCTCTAGGAGGAAACTGAACCCACGAACTGTTGAATCGAGGACCAGAATGTTAACCATTCGGCTTCCAGTTTAGCGTTTAATTCAAAGAATCATTATGGATTCGAAAGTTTTATTTCTAACGAAAGGTTTTAGAATGTTAACTTTTGTATGTAATCTGTTAATATTATCAGTAGGCAGTTGAATGTCTCCCTTATAACAACGCCTTTTACTGAGCCTGCTGAATTTGCATTTTATTTTTCCTTCTTGTTAGTTCGAAAATAATTTATTTCCATGCTTATTTATCATAATAATAAAGTTAATAACAAAACAGTTTTACTTTACAGATATTTTTTTATGAAAATTAAGTTATTTTCTTGAAAACCATATTTTTTGTGGGATTTTTTTCATTATATTTAGTTGGGCTTTTTTTTTATTAAAAAATAATATTTTTTAAAAAAATTATATCTTTATTTTCTTATAACCCTTTATTAACTTTTTGTATAAGATATCGGAATTTTCAAAATTTTGGAGAATTGTTGATAGTTTAAAGTATATTCGAGGAAATCTAGTTTTTTTACTCCATTTTTTTTAAAATAAGTAGTTAGAAAATATTTCCTGCTATTTAAAACTATTTCTACGAAAATCAGTAAAGACAACTTTTTTAAGGATTTTTCTATGGAGTTTGAGCCTAATTCTTTAAGTTCTGTGTGTGAGCTATGTTAAACTATGTTAATTACTTAAACTAAATTCAAATTTATAATCCAATTTTTCATCTGTAATAGAAAAAACTAGTATTTTACCACAGGAAAAGTGCGTTTTGGAAATAAAGAATTAACTACACTTAATTATTTAGTTGTAAAATATTTATTCATAGAGAAAAGTAAATTTTTTTATTCATTTTAAAACTAATTAATTTAAATTTAGGACTCTAAATATTCAAAAATAATTGTTCTAGGTTCAGATAATTCCAGATTATCAAATTCTAAAGTTAAGACCAGTAATAATATTGGTTCTGTGCGCTCTTGCAAAACAACTGCAACTGCAACCCGTTATCTCCAAATAGATAACGGGTTAAGTTAACGTGTCACATGGGTAGAAAACTGTTAACTTACTCACTCGGACAAACGTGCAAGTAGAAACAACATCCATTAATTGTTTCTCAACAATTTTGGGGTTTGAACCCGGGATATTCTACTCTAAAGAGCGTGATCGAATTACGAAGTCATGTTGAGTGTAAATCTAAACAATATGAAAAAAAATATTTTTTTTAATAATAAATTTCTTTTTATTATTTTTAATGATAAAATTTTTTAAGTTTGTTAATCAAGTAATTATATTTAGAAATGATTATGTTATTAATTGAGCATTCTCAGTTTATATAGACCAGTAAAATATTCTGACTAGTTAGGTAATTCAGAATATATACTCATTTGAGGACAATATGAGAAATTAGGGAACATTGATAACATACGTTGTTATTGACATATTATGATTTATTCTACGAGATTTTAGAAAATTCAAGGAGAAACGTATTTAGTTTAATTGAGAATATTTTCATAAATTTTCGGCTAGATTATTACTTTTTTTTCCTGGTATAATATTTACCTTGAGTATTATTATAAAGCACAATAGTAAAAAAATCTGAAGTGTAATCATACGCTTAAATATTGAGTACAATTTTACTGAGGCAATAAAAAATCTTAAAAATTATGTATACAATTAACTAAGTGTATTAAGTATAACTTCACTGATACAAATTAATTAAATATAATAGTGGTAAAGTATCTTAAAAAACTAAGTATAATAGTAATCTTAAGTGCTGTGTAATGCTGCATTTGTCTGACATGCGATTTCAAATTAAATTAACTCGCAATTTCATAAAATGGATCATTTCTGATATAATAATATTCTTAAGTATAATTTTGTTATACAATAGTGTAAGAATCTTAACATATTAATAAACTGAAATTTTGTGAATAACTTTATTGCTGTAAATTATAAATTGTAATCTTAGGTGCTGAAATTTTTCTTGCTTAAATAAATTAAGCATTATAATCCTAAATGATTAATGGAATAATTGTACAATGAAAAGAAATTTCTATTAAATGATTCCTAATTTTTTTAAAAATATTTATTGGTTATATATCTCATACTTTTACTAAGACTCAATTTTATATTCTAAACTAAAATTTATTTTCATAATATAAAAGATTTTAAGATTTTTTTGTAATTTAAAACTTATGAACGATTAAGTATTTTTATCGTCATTTTTTTCCTCCACTTAAAATTGTTAGACAAAAACAGGTAGCTTCATTTTTTTTCTTAATTGCAGAATAACTTCTATAAACTGCAAAATCTTATCTCTTCTTAATTGAAGAATAGCATTCAGAAAAAAAATTTTTTTTTCAAGTTTTTTTTGAAGACGTTTGAAAAACACAATTTTTTATTGCTGATTTATTATTCCTGGAAACACAGAAGAGGGTTTTTGTTGTTGATGGTTTTTGATACTTACTCGTATCAATATTAACTATTTCCACTTCGCACGAGACACAATTTTTCTGATAAAGCACGATTTTGTATACATGGTTACAGGAACACACAATATTCGTAAATTTAAGGGGGATGAAAAATATTTATTCTTTAAAAAATTTTTTAATGGAAAATATCTATCTATCAAAAAAAATGAACTCTTTTATAGCTAAACATCCATATTATTCTCAGAATCTCTGATTTTCCAAAATTCCTATTTTTAATAGTTTATGAAATTTATCCTCAGGCGATATATCTGGAAATCTGAGTTGCCAATTTATCCAAAAAGTCATTTACATCATCTTGAAAATAGTATTTCAATATAAACGTAAAATTGGGGTAAGCTTTCATGGAAGAAATATGAGAACATTTTGAACATTCTTTTATAAAACTGTGCTCTATTTCATAATATGTTCTGTTTGAAATTAATGTAAGAATACTTATTTGAAGCTTAGTTTGATATACATAATAAACTGATAAATCACAAGTACAGATTCTTTCAGAACCCCCTTTGTATAATATCGAATATGTGTGTACAAGATACAGTACACCTTCCCTCATACTTGAATATTCTTAATATGCGAAAGCGAAAAGAGAAGTATATTTGCTTAGATAGTGAGTAAAGAACAATCAGAAGAAATAAAAATGAAGCAGGCGATGGAAAGTAACGATGATGTGAATTGGAGGGCAGACTGTTTCAACCATATTAGTATAATCAAGCTTTCTCGGGGTAGAGCTGGTGGAAAAGTCAGACGTCGGTCTCCTGGATAGACAGGTGCAAACATTCGGGATCCTCCCTCCCCCTCGTTCTTCCCATTTTCTCAACGCCCATACCCTCTTGGCTACGAAGCACTGTGTCATTCCACCACTTAAAAGGCATCAACACCATAGATTCTTTTTTTTTTCTAGAATCTTCAATTTCACGCTTTGTTGATAACGCGCCTTTCTACAGCTTTTGCGTGCCCTCTTCTATTTTCTTTGTTTTGCTTCGAATATTTTTTTTTTCTTCCTTTCCCTTTTTATTTTTTTCGGAGTGAAGAGTGCTACTGGAGTTTGTCCCTTGCACAAGGTACAATTTAGTACATGATTTGAGCGATAGATGGTGCTGACGTTTGTTTTAGTTTATCTTGATGAAATGGCAGTTGGTTTCCAGTAGAACGAAAATTGCACACGAGAAGAATTCAAGTATGATTTAAGAATCAGATTTGAATTCCTTGTAATGTATAAAATATAATAACGTTTTTGAATTAATTTTACAAGACTATGTGGATATTTTTTAAATTAAAGCAATAATGCTGGTTATAAATAATCGAATTGTGTTTTTGATAATTTAGTCAACAGCGATCAAAATGTGTATGATTACAATGGAAACAGATAATTTATTTTATTCAAACAAAACAAAAAAATTTATTATTCACAAAATTGTAGCTTGCATTTTTCTATTTAAAGTAACGTTTATTAAAAAACATTTAAGTGAAATAATTTTCATTCGTTTTTTTTTTCTTTTTCCCGAAAATACTGTCAAACTTAATAAGCAATTAATCCTAAATACCTTATTTATTTCAATTATTTAATTTTGAGTTTTCAAATCTGAAACTTTAAAAAAAAATTTTTTTTAATTTTTTATATAATTATCGTAATATAATCACTTTTTTTTTATCATCGTAATGTAATCACATTTTATTTATCATCGTAATATAATCACACACACATATGTATATGGAAAAGAGAACTCAAAATTATTCACAAAGCAATTGTCATGAAACAAGCTTATTGTTTAATACGAATATTGATTAGGTTGTTTTAGCTGATGTCATATATCCGCAATAAATAAACTTTATTTAAGATATAATAGTTACATTTAAAATATACATTTCGTTTTACAATTTTTGGTTTTTTTATAACTTTTGTGGGAAAAAATTTATAAAATATTTCGCTGTCGTTTTGTCGATAGTTTCATGAATAAATTCAATAGATTTATTGAAAAATTAGAAAGAGATAATTGATTAGATTTATTGGCGATTTCCCATGTGCAAAAATTATACTTTGCTTAAAAGTTGTTCTACTACTTCAATTTCATATGAAGGACAGAAACAAACAGAGAAAAAAAAGAGAGAAAGAACGAGGGAGAAAGAATTACTCTCTATTGCTCAGCCTAATCCTTCATAATCCCCAGCCTCAAATCAATTAAATATCATTGAAAGTCGAATATCTATGGGCAGACGGCGCCAAAAAAATCGATTTAAAAAAAATTACCGACGAAGAAAGACACTTGCATCAGTGACCCATTACCGTCTCCAAAATGCGACAAAAAGACGCCGGGAGGTCAAAACCCACAAGTTCGCGTGACCGAAAGAAGTTTGACAATTCCCTAATATATTCGAGTTGTCTCTTCCCGTGAGCTTAAGTCCCTCCAGAAGCTCATGAACTTAAGGAATCCTCATTATTTAAATGATTATTCGCGTTGCCAACGGGCTTAATCTTAATGTTTAATCGCTATTCTGACAGCTAAAAATCGTTTGCGTTTTCCTTCTCTCGTATATTTTTATATTAACACAGAAGATTGCGCAGTATAAATCTGTTACACACAAATATTACAGAAATACAGTTTCTCAGTTAAAAGTTGTTTTTAAATCGAACTCTTATTACATTCTTATTTTATCTAGCATTTATAATAAAATGTAAAAAGTGTATATTTAGATGAATTGGTTAAAATGTTCCTGGTGAATTTGTTAATTAATTCTCTCGGCTAATAATTTTAGTTTAAATATTTCATAGTTATTTTGACAGTTAAAACTTCCTTGCAATATTTTTATCAAGCAAATAACTCAAAGATATGATTGTGTAATAAAAATTCCTTTCTTTTAAATATTCTGAAACTCCATAGTTTCTTAATAAAAACTCACTTATCAAACTTATCGTATTCTACATTGCAATCAGAATTAATAAATACAAGCGGCTAAATAAATTATTTATATTATTTCACATAAATTCTTTAATTAATCAATATTGCCAAACAGTTTTACCTAAGTATTTAACTGATATTTTGACACCAAGAATCGCGTCTTTTTTTCTTCATCATATAGTTTTATTAGATGGATAGTTATAATATAAATCTATTACACATCCAAATATGTATATATATAGCATAAAAAAGTCCATCTATTATTTGCAATTCGGTTGTATCTGTTAATTCATAACATGCTTTCTTTTTTTCTATTGCATTCAAAATAAATAAGAATTTTGATGAATTATTTAAATTGCTTATGTTTTCGAGCTAAGTATGTGAAATTCGAAGTAGTTGGATATTTGAGAACAATTTAGAAATCAATTATGAAAATATTTCCCTTAAATACTTTAAGGAATATCTTGAAAACAATAATAGATTACGAAAAAGATGCCTTGCTATAAACATAGAATCAAAATCTTGCAATGAAAAATTAAAGTAGTATTTAAATTGTTGTTTAACCTATTGTTTTAAATACAAAACTGACAGAAGTACATTTTTGAAGAAGATTAAAAGGTAATTAGGTATACTTTTGCTGCCTTGATGAAAAATTTCAATCAATTCATATTATAGTTATTAATATTATATATAATATTTTGAGTTGTGTAATTTTAAAAATCTATTTGTGGTGTGTTTTATTTTTATCATTGCATATAGAAATAAGTGCGAAAGTTTTACATTCATTAAATTTTGTAATTCTTTTAATTTAATAATACGTCCATATTTTCTTTGATGAGAAAATAGGTTAAGGAATTAATGATATAAATTACTTTGTGTAAATTACTTTGTTAATAAAACACATTATTTTGTAAAAGTAAATTATCGTTTTAAGCACATTTATACCCATAGAATGAAGTATAATATTTTTGATTTGATTTATAACAGTGTTCACATGAAAAATTTTAAAACACAAAGATTTATTTAAAATTTATGCACGACTTTAGAGCTCATTAATTCTTAAATCGTAATTTATGTTGTGCATGGCTTATGATGATAAATTCGTTTATATAAAGTTACTCACAAATGATTGAAATATACACAAAATTCTAAATTTTTCTATGCTATACATCTTAATCTTTCTATTTATTAGAACAATGATTCTATTTTTAACTTCTTTGTAAAATTATAGTAATTGTGAATACATGAATCAACTACAGACATGAAATTTATATCTACAACATTTCATTGTTAGACTATTTGCATTTTCAAATATGGTTTAATATATTTATTTTAAGAAAATCTCTTGTGAACTTGCATATAAATTAATTCGTTAATTTTCATCCATATTTATTTATCTAGAAAACATTTTTAATCTGGGGGTGTAGTTCCTAGTTATAGAGCATCGATCTTCTGTTAAGAAGAGAGGGGTTCGTTTCACAGTGCCGCCAAAGATCCACCAAATCCGTGCTCGTTAAATCTGTGGAATCGAAAGTTCTGTGGTCGGTCATTGAGCAGTAACCATAGGTGTAATGGTCTGGAGAAAATTTAATTCCCCTTCAGATCGAAGCCAAAATTAACGGAGTTGGATTCTCTGGTGCTGCCATCTATAGGAGAAGTTTAGAACAAAGTTGTACTTTCTACTTCGTAGTAATCGAAAGACGCACCCTACTGACTAAAATTCGCATCGCATCCAAATGTCATAAATAACAACAGAAACACATTTTCAATCTTCTATCTAGAAATACTATGATAGACGATATTTATTGCATATTCACTTATTTCATATGCCAATCTACATTACATATTTTTAATTTCAATAGCAGAATCATTATCGTTAATAAAATAATACACATTGCAAATTCACTTATTATATATGTTTTTCTTTTAGGTTCCACCTAGGAAACTTCTGTCAGAAAAATTCTGCTCAAGGTAAAGGACATATTCATTAACTTCTCACAATTATTACTTCTTTTTTATGACTTTCACGATTAATTGCATATTGTGATATGACATTTATATTTTTTAATGTCTCTTAATAATTTCTAATATGTAAGGCTTTTCCTGGAGAGAATTAATTTTTTGGAAATATTGTATTTATTTCTTTCATTTAAGACATTTACAGTTAATTTTACTTCTATAAAACTAATAATTTCCTTGTTAAACTGCACTGGTAGCATTCGGCATCAAACTGAAATCGACCATGATAGTCATTTATTTCCTCCTTTTAATGACTTTATGGCTAAAAACAATGAATAAATAATCATTATTGTATTGAAGAATGAAAGAAACATAATATTTTTGGGAAATTAACTCGTGGCACACGTGCCCAAAATGGCACGTAGTAAAATCTTACTAGCAAGTCAGAAATTTAAGAAAAATGTCATTTTTTTGTTTTCCTTTCAATTTCTGTTATTCAATGTGAAATTTATTTTTCATTATTTCTCACTGAAATCATTGCAAAAATTAATTATTAAAATGATTTTCACGAGATTAACTAAAGAAAATAAACTAGTAAAAGGAATAATAATAAAATAAACATGGTAATCATAGAGAATAAAGTTAATATGAAAATGTAAAACAAAGTCAGTCATTCAATTCTTATTCAAATTCATAATATTAACTTAAAATAAATACGAAAAAGAATAAAAAGCATGCTATAAAATGGTTAGATATTAAAAGTATTTTCAGAGTTTTGGTATTATCCTTTTTATATATGTTTATACAATGTTTACAACTATAGCATATCGTATATTGTCATATTAAAGTTCGTAATTTAAGCATATGAACTTTTGCTGGAGGGTTAAATGAAGAATATATACAGGGTGATTCTAAATTGTTTTTACAAATTTAGAGGGGTGATAGTAGCCATCCATACAAACAATAATTACATAGGAATATAGGGTCGCCTTACACTCTGAAAGGCAAAAAAGAGGAATGTAGAAACTCATCAACAATCTATTATCGCATGCTAATTTCTACAGAAAAAAAGAAGCATTTTAGTCTTATTGGTTACCGGAGAAACATAATCAGAGTGTATGTTGTCCTTTAAAAATGCAATCAACACGTTTGGTCTGACAACAATGCCAATAAATCCTTCGTGGACACCAGGAGAAATTTTCCGTGAATATCTGGGCAGGTAGAATCGAATCAACCTGTATATGGCTATTTCTTTATTAAAATCAAGTGTTTTGGTAAAAATATACATGCTTATTAACTTCAAGAGAACTAAATAACAAAAAACCACATAAACACATATTTATTAGAACCATTTAAATAAAATAAATCTGGAAATATTCCGTAATTAAATAAACTTTATAGAGCTCTGATGAAATAGTATTGAAATATATGAAATTAAAGTTTTTGTAATAAATATTTTTGTTTAATTGCAAAGGAGGGCGTTAGTTAATCCTAAAGTATTATCAGTTCTTAAAAGCAAATTAAGAAAAAGAAATCAGATTAATTAGTTGGAGTATTCATGTATGTTAATTAATTATTTACTTTACTGAGATTAAGTGCTTGTTTCTGGTGATTTTAAGAATTCTACATTTTTATTTTTAACGTTTCATTGCACTAACAATTACGCTCATTACTTTAAAAAAAAAAATGGAGACTCACATACGTCTATAACACTTTGCTTTCGACTAACTTTCCTTTCACGCACCACATGGCTGAAACCGATATTTATACTTCTTTGGTTGCTCCTAGAATATTCTTTCTAGGAGGTTTCTAGGACATTCCTATAGTAATCCTATGGTAACTCAGCTCCTATTTGTCCTATCGACATGAAACTTCGAAAAAGATACATGTTTTAAAGTATATGTTATCCTCATATTTTATTAGCATCAATACGTTTATTGGCACAGATGCCGTATAATCCAGGATGCTAAATTCTAAAATTTTTGGCGATGAAGAAATATTTCCAAAATGACGTATTGTGACGTGCACAATGACGTATATACTAGGGTCGCCAAACTATGATTTTCTGCATAATTCTTATAGGTCTCCATTTTTATGATGCATTAAAAACCAAGTTGCTTCATACATATAAAAATCCGCCAAAAAAAAAAATCACCACACTCAGAATTTAGCATCCTGGATTGTACGACATCTGTCCCCGTTTATTAACATGTTATCTTAAAATATTGTAATATTCATTGAAATAATCTGCTCATTTTTTTTTTAATTTTAATATTTTAAATAGAAATGTGTATAGTTATTTATATTTTACATCAAGTATAAATTGATTTGTTGCGTCAGAAGTAGCAATCTGTGCTCATTAGTATATTATTTATTTTAAAATTTTTAACGTGAATTAACAACATATATATTTTTTAGAAATGATTGCAAATATAATAAATGTTACCAGTATAAGAAAATAATTGTATTACTTTTTTTTCCCTACCGGTAACAACATTATTTTTGTTTTCATTTGACATTGACATGAATTTTTCTAAAAATATCGAACGCAAAAAAAAAGTTTGCATTACTCATCAAGGATAATGCACAGGAAAAAAAAATGTTTTCTTCATTAAGGAAAATAACGAAATATCAGAACCTCCGAGGCGTGTATATGCATTTATGCTCGGTAATAACAACGAAAACTCAAAATATTTCTCAACAAAACTCTTACGAGTCCATCCGCTCTCAATCCTTTTGTTTATTTGCCATTAAGAAGATATAATAGCGATTGACTTATAATGGTTGACATGAAAAAAATAAATAAATAAAAGAATAACGAAAACCAAACGATAACTCCATAACCGCATAAGACCGAACTTCTTCGGTAATTTAACTGCTTCAAACTCATTATTTTATCATTAGTTACGGTTCGCAGAAAGGCTTGAGTATAGGGATGGTAGTGATATGAAAAACGGAGAGATAATAAAAAGATTCCTTTCCAAAGAACGCGGTAATTGAAATTTGTATTTGTGTACGAATTTCACTCCATTTTATTTATTACATTTTTGTTCTCTCGTCCCGCCACCGTGTTCGGTACTCGTATGTAAGGCATTTAGAACGGTTGTAAAGATGCACCCCTATGAGTGAAAGACCATGTTTTTTGGTTGGCGGACAGATTAGGAACAAGAAAAGAATTCGAAATAGAACCTCCGTTCTTGAGTGCTAGTTTGGATGCGTTTCGCTTCACTTCGTTTTTCGTTTTGATTTCGTATGTTATTTTGCGATTCGCGCAGACGATCTTGATTACTCCTCTATGATTGGCTCCTGGAAGTCAGTAATTGAACTCTTCTGCCAAAAGTGGCAATAATAATTTAATAATAAATCTTGGACTTTTTTCTGAATGGTCGCCAAGAAAGCAATTTAACCGTCAGCTGGTATTAGCACAATAGTTATGCAGTTCGTTTGAATCCCAGTTCATTGTTCTTAATTGTGGCAATGAACTGGTTACAATGTAAGTGATTTATTATTTATGAAAGCATTCTTGGTAAAACATATCAGTAGGAATTTGTTATGATGAATTGCTATAATAATTGGACAAAACTTTGAATATAATGTTTGAAAAAGATTAATTTTAATACCAATTCATCGAAATATGCTATGTTGACGAAATAAAATATGGTCATTGCTTTTATAATAATAATAAAAAAAAGTTTCTATTTAATACAATTGACATCATTTCTCAAAAATAAAATTTCTTCACCCGAAAATGATTTCATCACCTGCAAAAAATAGAGCCCATTTTCATTTATTGTTAGTAAAAGTAATTGTGAGACACACTTTCATTTGTTAAACAAATAATTAATAATTTGACATAATAAGTTTACAAATAAAATCAATTTCAAAAAATTATTTTGTTTGAGTGGCAATTAATTTTTTAGATTTCGTTCTAAAAAGAATTCCAGAGATAATTCTAAAGAGCAATTGGAGTAAATTTAGGATACAAGTGATTTGGATATGAATATTGTGAAATGTTGAAAAGTGCCAACTTTTATACTTAAGTATTTCATAATGCTTAAAATAAAGAACTGTGGCAAAATAGATTACATGCTTTTAATCAGAGATATAAGACTTTTATCAAGATTTTACATTTCAGTAAAGAGTACGAAACTGAATTTCTCTTCCAGTAAAGAAACGAAACTGAATCTAAATCAATAAAATGTTTAAAATATAAAAAGCATATGTATTTTCTTTTAATACAAAGATTTAATATTTTAATATAACATTATATTAAATTTTATGTTCATAACTATTTGAGCGGTAAAAAACTTTTTTTCTAAATTTAACTGCATTAATTCTAATTTTACCTGCACATTTGTTTTTTGAAAATTTTTGTTTGATTAAAGATGTATTATAGTTCTTGAAACAAATTAGTCTTTTTGCAAAAAGATAATTTCATATATATAACAATCGATTAATTTACTTAATCAATGAAAAAAATATTAGAGAAAATATAAAGATTATTGTTCCATAATTAACAAATTTCGATGCTGATATAATGTAAAATCATGTTAAATTAATATAAATTATAAAAGGAAATGTGTGGTTTAATGATTATAAATGTAATTTAAAATTGAAAAATTTTTTAAAAATTAATTTAATACATACTAGTTTTCGATATTTTTCTGAAGTATGGATTGGTTTGTTGTCGTTCAACGGTCATTTTTTACACACGAGGATCTCCCTCTTAAAGTGAATTCCGAACTACTACAAATATCCATTTTCCAGACGGGATTCAAACCAACGAATCGTTGAACAGAAGGTAAGAGTTCTTAAATTCGGCTCTATCTCAACAATAAACCAGAGAGTATATATATATATATATATATATATATATATATATATATATATATATATATATATATATATATATATATATATATATATATATATATATATATATATATATATATATATATATATATATATATATATATTAGCTTAATTTGTGAAAAACGTTTAGTTTATTTTTCAGTTATAGTAGCTTTTAATTTTCTTCTATTCAGCAAAAATATATTACATTGAGAAAATAAAAATTGTGATTTTAAATACAAAATTTTGATTACGGCTGATTTTCCCTAAGTGGCAACCAAATAAAACAATATTCACGGAATTCTGTTACATTTTATGGCTGAGAAAATTACAATGAATTTAATTAACTTTTTGTCAATCAACGAAGAAATACTTCTGCATAAAAGCAAGCAAAAAAATGAAGTGAAAAGCAAAATTTAACAACTTAATTTTTATAACAGCCAATCGCAGAACAGACTCTGTGTGATATTATCTGTATACTGTAGTTAATATTTTTTTTTCCTGCAAAAACTTAAATAGTTCTGAGAAGTGTTGAAGGTTTCTGCGTACAGTTTATTTTAAAAGAACTCTCTCCATTTGCCATCTCGTGTCTGTTAAAAGTTCAACTCGGCAGACAACGAAGACAAATATCCAAGCAAGAAGAACAATCCACCATCAATAACCGCTTGTCGTAAGCGAATTACCTGTCCGCAATTAGTGTGCCTCCGCCTTGGTTTCGCAATTTATAGCATTGTCTTTTCGAATCTAAAATAGCAATTAGTGTGGAATAAGTTCCGAAGGTCGCCAAATAAGCAGAGCAGGATTCTGCAGTGGTGTATTACATTTAATTTGATTCTTACTGCTTTTGACAATTTCGAATTGGCAGTCAACTACTAAAATAGTCAAGGAGTTAATGTAAACTCTTATAGAAGGAGATATAAATCTAGAAAATATTTCAAGAAAGTTTTTGACAAGTTTTTGCTGGCTATGATAAAAGCTCTATTAATTTATACTTGGCCAAAAATCATCAAAAATAACAGCTAACACTTGGATGCGTTTGTAAGACTCTGTTTAAAGGTAAAAACAATTGGAAAAACTTATTCTTCAGTAAAAAAGTTGAGTATGATGATTATCAAGTATAGTTCCAAGTCTCAATCCATCATGCTATTCATTTTAATTAAACATTCGAAGAATATTAACTATTTATGATGCTTATAGTGTTGACGATAAGCAAATATTTCTGTAAGAATCAAAATTTAAAAAATGTACCAATTGATTGGCTAATCAAAATGTGTGTCAGTTCAATTTAAATTTATTGCTAGTTTACCAACTTTTTTTGACTTGCCATAACTCAAAGTTGAGAGAGAAAAAGAGAGAGATACTAAAAATATTACTCGAGTGTTTGCAACACTTATAGATATAGGAAATGATTTAAGGAATTACAAATTTCTTATAAGAATTCTATATATTCAGTGAAAATAATTTAAATTTTGCTTAATGGATATTCTATTCATAACAAGAGAGAAAAAAACTCAGTCATGAATACACATAAAACCTTTTAAGTACTTAGATTCTTCATACAATTTGAATTTGGAAATTCATCACCACATAACTTTCAACAATACATTTTTTATTTATAATAGAAAATAAAGCAGATTAAAATTAAATTCTATTTTTCAAACACTTGAGAAATAATTTATTGGAAATAAAATATATATTCCAAAGAGATATTCATTTTATAATTATAACATGTTTGAAATCTGCAAAATAATTCCTAATTTATGTGTATACCAGTAACACACACGACTACATGCTTTATGTATTATTTTCTCCCTAACTGGAGTAAGGTACTAACAAAAAATCCGAGAAATATTTTTATACATTATTTGCAGATATAAATAGATTAACACATTAAAGCCTTAGTTTTGAAAATAAAGCACTAATTAGCGAACTAAAAGAACCATGATAGAGCACACACACACACACACACACACACACACACACACACACACACACACACACACACACACACACACACACACACACACACACACACACACACAAGCAGTGCAATTTCTATAATAAAATTTATTCAATCGAAACCAACTTTTCTAAGGTATAAATTTTATAATTTTTAAACGAGCTATCTTTCATGAGTTCGAAAATAGAAGAAACAATCTTAGCTTTTCTGAAATCTGCTTAATTTGTTACAACTAAAAGGTCTAATGATATAATTCACAATACTCTAAATAAAAATCAGATAAAAATTTTAATGAAGAATGTAAGGAAAGAATTGCAAAAAGAAAGCATAAAAGTAGAAGATAAAAATTATACAATTTGCATGAAAGAAATTTCTCATGTTCACAAAAGATTTGTACAGATTTTGTTTTTCTTATCACTCTCAGAAAAAATCAAATCTATAGAAATCTTCTACAAAAAGAAATATTTAAAATTCTTCACAAAACTTAAAATCAATTATTTTATTTGATTGTTTTGTCAATCTAAGGTTACTTTTACACAAGTCGAGCATTTGGTGACCTTTTGCTGAGACTGATTACTTATTGCAAAAGTGATATGACACAATTATAAATATTTTAAATTCTTTTTCAGTTAATTAAAATTTTTGTTGACATCCTTTCCAAAATAACTGTTGGATTTAAATAAATATTCATTGAAGTATTCAAAACATCCTTTCCTTAAGGCAAGAGATTTTTAGCATTAATTTAAATTCAACAATTTGTAAATCAATTTTATTTCAAAAACATTTATCGATTACATTCAATAGGCAAAAGATATTTACTTTTACATATTTATATACAAAATCTTTTTTACTGCTTCCTAAATCAACTTTAGTGTTATTAGTAGAAAACCGTAAATTAAATATATCATTTATGTATATGTACTCATTTGTAGAATATCTTATGTTTATATATATTTTGAATCACCACTAAGCGTTGGATTTCTATTTGTCTATTGCTACGCTATCAGTCTCTTCCATTCGTGGGCTTATCCAACCGAGAACAACAATTTGACAAGAATTCCAAATCATAAACTGTCAACTTTTCAAATTTAGCTCTTTAAAATAGGAAAACACCTATAGCATACCTAGAGAGGTCGGTTCTGGGTGGTTTTTAAGGCATAGACTTTGAATCCTTGTTTTTCTGTGAAAAGTCCTGTTAAAAAGTAACATTCAGAAGACAACACCTTTTAAATACTATTTTATGTTCAATTCAAAGTTAAAATTATCCAAAATTATGTGCAATAGCATCTTCATTATGATTATATTTTTAGAACGATATTGTTTTTGAGATTATTAATATTTATGCTCTGTTTCAATGATCGCTAAACTTATGAAACCTTAGAGCTACTAGGCCATTTTTAAATCCTATGTGAGCTACTAGTCAAAAGAATAAATAAAATTTAAAAAAAATCTTACACTTGTTTATTGATTACATTTCTAGAAAATATGAAATCATTGTAAATTAACAAAAAATATTAAAATTGTGTCGTTTTGTTAATTAAAATTGAATGTAACAAAAAGATACTGAAATTCTATTGTACATAAAAAGAAATTGAAAGAGAAAGAGAAGTGTAGCTAGATAATAATATAAATTTCTTTTATTAGAGTTGTTAAATTTAGTGAGCATAGAACTCTTTTAAGTCATCAATAATGTTGAGAGAGTAGGCAGTCATTGTCATTCGAACACCCCCAGTTGCTTCTATCTAATTGGTAGAGCCCAATTCATGGTTAGGTACAGAGAAGCATTCTGGTGCAACAATAACAACAACAGATGCACCAGTCATCAGGAAGAATGGATGGTTTAAGATTAACCAACTGAATTAAGATTAAAATTAACCAACTTGATTGGAAGAATTAGATTAACCAACTTGAGCGTTAAAACAATTATGAACTTTAAAGCTACTCGCAAACTCGCAAAAGGTTTCGTGAGTGCAATGTAGAACTCTTTAATCAGACTTTTCTTGTGTGAGCTGGCAAACATGTATTTGGCAGTTACAAATAACTCGCGATTGACATTTTGGCAATCACTGATCTTTACCGGGGAAATGCAGAAGTCACTAGTCAGACTGCTCTTGTACGATCAGCCAAAAAGGATCTTGAGAGCTACTAGTAGATCGTGATTGACAGTTTAGTGATTTCTGATCTATTTCACCGAGTGAATTGTGGAAGTCACTAATTAGATTGATCCTGTACGATTAGCAAAAAATGATTTTAGGAGCTATTAGTAGCTCGCGATCAATGTTTGGTGATTTTACTGATCTATTTTAACCAGTAAAATGCAGAAGCCACTAGTCAGACTGCTCTCATTTATCAAACGAAGCCAGGCATCAATTATTTCTATGAGGAGAACTAATTAATTCTCTCGTGAGTAAGAACGATTGATTTTTCTTCACGCGGCGATTTATACCTGCAGAGCAAACACCATTATCCCCTCAATCCCACCGCAAACCTGCTAATTTATATGGTGCCCGTGGAGCACTCTTTTGTTCTGGGCTCGGAATCCTAAACTTCCCGGATTACCTGGACCGCATCGCGAGCACGCGCGGAGCAATTAACCAGAACCGAAAATCGGCAATGGCCAAAGAGAGGAAGGAACAAACAAAACAGGAAAAAGAACATCGACAAACTTAAGCCAGCTTTGGCTTTTGGGAAAACATTATCAGTCATAATCTTTTTATCGCCAACAAAATCGGGTGAAGTCCTGCCTGGATTTTTGGTCGCACGCGAATTCGGTTTTTGTTCATTCGGAGGCGAACAATGATCGGACAGGGGGGTGGGAAGTGTCCGGACCCCTTCACAGATCTCACGCAATCACCAAATGATCTATTTAAACAACAATCCCTCCTTTAATTATCCATTGTGCTCGGCCGTTTAAAAGTCTCAATCGCTGGGGTGTGCAGGTCGCCATTAGCATAGTCAACGTCTCGCAAGATTCTTGTCTCTTTCGGTGAAGCGATTTAACCTTGAGGAACCCTCTAAACCGTCTGGCTGGTGATCATAAAAAATTTTTATATTATTTTTACAATCCTGAGAAACTGAGTAAAAGATTTTGCGACAACGCCTCTTATCGACAACTTAATTTCAGGGCGTAATTTTGTTCACTTAAATGCTGATCTAAAGTACTTTCGTTGTTCCCAAAAACACATTTTTTTCTTGTATTTTATGGGATATTCAAATCTTTCCATGTCAATCAGGGAAGAGACATGGTACAAAGCAATCGAAATAAATATAAAAAATTCTTGCTCAGAAGAGATCGAATTAATTCATGGACAGTTATCGAAGTTACAAGGAACAAAAAAATCTAGTGCTAAAAAAATTAAATGATACTTTCTAAAGAAAAAAACTAAGAACTACTTGAAACCTAAATCTACTTTTTTAAGAAAAAAATTAAAGGATATTTTTAAAAATTGTGAGATTGGAAAATATATCATGATTATGTACACATGTTATTATGTTGTTAATGATTGCATAAAGGGGATGATGGACATTGAAATGCATTTTAATATAAACTGTATTTCGCTTAGACACTTCGTAGACATTGGGCTATTTTCAAGAGTTTCAAGGAAAGGAATGCATGATTTTCGGGATGTGTGTCCAGAAAACTACCAAGCACACATTTTGAAAACCGTACATGTAGAAAGCAGATGTACAACATCCATCATCCTTTGTTCAACACTGGCTGGAATTGAACCTTGGACCTTTCTCATTGAAAAGCAGTGTCTTATCATTAGGCCATGTTGAGCTTCCTTTCTTAAATGAAATATTTCTGGAATTTTTTAATGCAAATATAGCAATGTTTTATTGTATTGACGCCTACCGTTTTTTAATGTGGCCAAATTTCGTGGGCAAATAAAAGCAATTCTTGAAAAGTGAAAGTACAAAAATAAAATTGTTTAGAACATTTAAATCCCTTCAAATAACATTTAAAAAAATTTCCGGCACTTTTATTTTTTTTAATTTTGTGGTGTTGCCACTTTGTAAAAAATAACTCTCAGTTTTTACAGAATGCGCTTTGTGTGTAAAATATTATTTGATGAAATTTTTAGGTACGCACATTTTCAAATCTTTTTCATGATGTTCTCGCAATACAAATGCATTTTTCATTTGAAATGGTTAAGTTCTTTCAAGATGAACTTTTGAGCACAAATATTGTCGTGATAATTTTTGAGATTATTAATTTCAGCGACTTGCATAACATGTAGTGAAAAAAAAAATTCAGACTATAAAATTTCTGTCTTTTGGGAAGTCTAAGAATCCGTATAGTTAGAACCAATTAAAAATGGTGCAGTCATAAGAAGGGTGAGTGTCCGCCCAAAGTAATTGAGGGTTCCACAAAAATGATTCATTTAGGTTGGCGTACGTCGCACCGGTGATGGACAGCTGAGGAAGCAAACCAGCAGTTTCCTCGCCAAAAATATTTGTGACATGAAATGAATAAATGAACCCATTTATCAAGCACGACTCATTAAGCTTTGAAGTGAATACGCTTGGCTTCAGGTAATTCATTGATGAGAGGTAGTAAAGAAAATTCGGAAGTGGTTTCGTGAGATTTGAATGAATAATTGTAATTATATAAAAAAGAACATAGAATACTCAAAAATCATGGAATCATCTTATGTCTCTCTCTTTTTTAAGGTTTATAACTGAATTGGTTGATTATAAATTCAAACTGTTCTTGACGATATATGTTTCTAAGAATCTGCCACTCAATATTCTTTGTTCAAATATATTCTCGATTTTTTATTAGCAGAAGATAATTGAATGTGTGGAATTGTTTCTATAGTACAGTTAAAAATGATTTTTCAAACATCAAAACATGCTAATTTAAAGAAACAATTGAAAAACAGATTTCCAACTCATATAATTGTTATGAAAGTCTTATTTATTTGTTCCGTTTTTTATAATTATTTAGATAATTTAAAAGTTATTTAGTTGTATATTAATTATTTCAGTACATATCTGATTCATTCCTAATATTTAATAACAAAATATATTTCATTTAAATGAAAAACTTGTTTTTATAAATTGTTCTTTAAAATATTTCTTGTTGTTTGCTTAGACTTTTTTCTCACTCACTCTTTCTAAAGTATTCTTATAGACAGAACTTGTGGAAATAAATACGGTGTGGTAAATATGCAACATTCTGAACATTGCACATAAGTAGATTTTGTGGCAAATTTATCTGAAATATAGGAACCTTTTGAATTTTTTAAAAGTTTTCTTTCGAAAAATATGTTTTGGGCAGACTTTTTAAAAATCAATACCGGTGATAAATTAGCAAATTTCTAAGATTTCGCTAAATTTTGTAATAGTAAATTGATAATTTTACAAATATATGTCGAAGATTAATGATTGCACTATGCTTCTAGAATTCATGGATATTTTATAAATTCTTTAAGTATACTTTGGGCAGTATATTTGAAAAGACATACAAATCGGTACATTTGCAAAAATCTAAAAATTGTTACATTTGTGAGAAATGTTATTAACCATACAGTGGTTGTTTCTTTCGTTCCATTTGAGATCAGATGTCTACATCACTTTGTTTCACTTCTCGGCATAGATGCTGTATAATCCGGGATTCTAAATTCTAAATTTTTTGGCGATGAAGAAATGCTGCAAAGATGGAGTTTTGTGACCTACCTGCGTTATGACATAAATACTGGGGTTGCCAAAATAGAATTTTCTGCATAATTCTTATAGGTCTCCATCTATATGACATAATAAAAACCAAGTTAGGAGCTAGTAGAATATATCCACTAATTGGCGAGCTTTGTGATTTCTCTTCGTCACCATGCAATTCTTACGCTTTTGCCGCTAAAAAAATTGTATATATGGCACAGGAATGACGTAAAAAATGAGTAAAAACCGAACCTAGCTACAAAAAAAATCCAAAAAAGCAACAAATATTCAAATTGGCAACACCAAAGGGAAAACTTAAACACTATGGTTTTCCCTTTGGTGTTGCCAATCAAAACAATCCCACACTATAATCAAAACAAATGACGGCAGATTTGGTAATAAATCTCTTGAGGGGATATATCGTACTTATATCCCCAATTTGCCTGATATATAAGAAATCCGTCAAAAAATTTACCAAAGTCAGAATTTGGCGTTGTGTTATACGGCATCTGTGCCGAATTCTCATTGGTTTAAGATCTCTATGACGTGAGATAACATTTCATCTACGTCTCCACATAATTAATTACGACATTGTATTAAGATGGCATCGTAAATCCGACGGGTTTGGTGTAAAATCAGATACCCTTTGTGTTAGCGATAAACTTTAATTTCTGGTAATACTATCTTTATAATACTTTTGTGTAGTGACCATTTTGTTAGTCACATCTTGTCACCTGACTTGGCGTCAAAAACATCGCCAAAGAATCAAGAAGTACCCAATTGTAAACTTTTACTAATCCAAATTGTCGATGAATTTGCTGCTTTCCTTCAAATCGCATTCTTTGAGAGGCAGCAAACAAGACTAAGCTTATCATCGAAATTCTGAAAATATTGTCGAAGTTCATTTTGTTAAAAAAACAATTTCTTATATAAGGACCAAAGAATCGGTTTGGGAAGCTTTTTTCCATTGATTCAAGCCATTGACACGTTGACAATAAAACAGAAGAAAAAGCAAAATGAAAAATAAAAAACAAAATATACTCGCTAATAAATGTACAAAATATGATTAATATTATGTTGACCATATCAAGTTAACAAATGAAACCACAAATTAGTGGTTAAGTTACTAGTTTGTTGTTTGTAGAACAATAGATTTTGAAATCACCTCTATTGAGCTTATCGAACACGTTGTAAATACAGATAACTTTCTTATTTTCGAGTATTTTCTCCGTTTTTGAGCCAAAGTTTTGACATTCATTTTAATAATTACAGAATACTGACATCAGCTGAAAATTTTTACATGTTAGAATAAAATCTAATTTAACATTACCTTAAGCCGACCAACTTGTCTAGTGGTCAGCGTAACTGATTACGGATAAGGAGGTCCTGGGTTCGAATCCCAGTTTGGGCATGGTACTTTTTCTCTCTGTCTATCCTGTCTTTGTCCTTTTCTTGAATGAATGAGTTGTGAATGGTTGCCTACCCTATAAACGGGTACCTATAGTATGTGTGTACTGAGGAAGTCGGACTCCACACCAAAATATGGTTCAGTTGGAAAAGTGGAGCAGCGCACCCCATATTGTCAGCCTGGCTGGCACACGACAACAACAACAACATTACCTTATAGGAAAAAGTAAGGTTAAAAGTAATACTTTTTAAATCCATTGGAAAATTAAATAAATAACCCTATGTTTTAAGTTAAACTATATTAAAATATCAGTAAAAATTTAATTTAATTTCGAATATTAAAATTTATGATAGTTTATTTGAACTTTATCGAATGACTTTATTAATATATTTTAAAACACATAAAAATGTTATGTTAAATGAATTTGGATAGTTTAAGCACTAAATTTCTAAAATCAAAATAAGTTTTAAAAATTAAGACTAAGACTTTTTCCACTTATAAACCACATTTGCAATTTTCCTTTAAGAAACAAATGCATAAATGTAAAATATTTTATGATTAATTAATAATGATTGACGCTTGAATTTATAAAATTATCTAAATTTAAAAACTAGGAAATAAACTAAAATCTGTATTTAGAAGTTCTGTAATTTTATTCGATAATATAATTATACACAAAATACAAAATAGTTTATTTTTTATTATAATCAAACATTTATTTGAAAATGTATCAATTTTATCAATAAAAAATAAAGTATAAATGGATTTCTTACTCTATTGAAATTAATTTAAATTAATAAAAAGAAATGATATCTTCAGATCTAATTAATAAACCTATTTGGTATTTAAATCCACTTATAGGGCGTCAACGAGAAATTTTCAAATAATTCCTAATTGTTTGATGATCTAATTTAATAAAATTCATATCATTAAAACAAATTCGTGTTCGTGAGGACTTTGGAGTGTAAGATATTATTTATTTTTTTATATCCCTTCGCACTGATCATGCAAATTACTTAGTGGCAGCGATACAACCCTAAGGCCACAGCCTCATCAATCGAGTGACCTTGGATCACGAATTGGCCTCGTTTTTTTTTAATAATAGGATATTAATCGTATAAAGCTTAATTGATCGCCCACGCGCAGCACATGGCGCGAAAAGAAAATCACGATTTTCCACAAGTGTGTCGACATATTAGAAGCTCACACGACTTTTTTTTCCATACTGCGGTTCTCACAGAATGCCTAATTTCGAATTATCACGGTTTTTGCGGCGTTAAATCGTTTGCTTGCCAATAAAGTCATTAGAGATAGATTATTCCATGGATATTGCGCATGCGCTGGAGATAGAAATGAGAACTGATTTTACACCGTGGAATATTGAAAGTGATGGTGATTTGCTTATTCATTATTTTGTTTGATTCTTTTTTTCACGTCTTCTAAAAGAAAATAATAATAATAATTGCTATTTTGGAAGTGATGCCACTGAACTTTTAAACTATGGATGACTTTGTAGATTTGTAAAACAGGATATATAAAAAGACACAATTTTTATAACACGAATAGATTATATCTGATAAGTGTGAAAGAGAATAGCAGTTAGGGAAATATATTTGAATTTTAAGGATTGCAATGTGAAAAACAGTAACAATATATATATATATATATATATATATATATATATATATATATATATATATATATATATATATATATATATTATATATATATATATATATATATATATATATAATATTTAATAGGCAATAAAGAATACATTCCCAGAAGGTTATATAAAATAAATAATATATAAAATAAGTTATATAAAATAATTTCAGTGTCAAAACTCATTTAGACATAGTGAATATGGTATACTTATTCGGTAAAATTTGTGAAAATATACTGTGATAAAAATCTATTATTTTGGAAATCTAAAATTGATTTCCATTGTAGTTAGTTTAAAGTTTCTTTATTATTTTGCATTACAAGAGGTCCTAAATTAAAAATAAAATATTCGAAATTTTCGAATCGCAAAAAAGATTCAACTCTCAAGAATTTGATACCTAGAATATTTTTAAATTTTTGCTAAAACTGGTAACATTTTAGAATAATCCTTTATTTTGCATTTTGAAATAAATTATAAACTCATAAATTAACTCGATTAATTATATAAATAAATGAAACTAATTAAATATAAAATATTTGGGAAAACCTTAATGAGAAATTACTTTTTAAACTAATAAAAGAAATTTTAATTACATATATCTATGTCATTTAGAGGTAAATGGTTTCGATTAATTTTTCATAATTTCTTAAATAGAGACATGTTTTCTTTCTTTTTATTTTTTTTTTTTTTGAATTTGTACTTCAATATAAAGTTCTAATTTTCATTAAAAGCTTTTTGTATCTTATTCTGTTTTATCTTTTTATTCTTTTCCGAATGATTTTAAAACCAATGAAATAGGCAATATTCTGAAGATTTTTTTATTCCACCACAAGAAAGCTTATAATTCATTCGAATTTTTATTTACAAGAGTTTATTGCTAGATACAGTACAACAAACGAAAATTTTTCTTGTAACATTAATCCTATAAATTAATTTAAAATTAATTAATTCCATGATTATTTCGTTGGTATTTTCGTTCAGGTTCTTATCCAGTCTGCGCAACGATGGATTATGCACTATCTCAAGCTCTGGCAACACAAATTAAATAAAATTCATCGTTTTGGTTATTAGGAGTTATTATACATAAGAGAGGAGATAAAATAGAAAGATGAGTAATGGACTGGGAGATAAAAAAAAAAAAGTAGAGCTGGTATGGTGGAAGGGTAGGGTGTGTGGAAGTACTTTCTTTGGGTACCCCGCTGTGCAACAAAAGCCTCTGCTGACACCCGTTGATTGTGGGCTCTGTTAAGGTGTCAGGACGTCAGCACTAATCACTGACAATCTCTGCCTCGCCGGGCACTTCAATTTACATCTCGCTCTCTACTCTCCACCAGGTAAACAAGCCTCTCGCCTCGCCTTCCAACTGCAACAATTAAACAACCTTTTGTGGCATCAGCTACCGTGGAAATAAAAATACACACATATGTATACACACACACTGATTCTTTTCTTTTCCTCGGTGCCTTGTTTCTGTTCTTTTGATTTCGTTAAAGGTTAATGCATGGCAGAAGCTCGTGGCACCTGTCAGATTGGGAGAAAAAAGCTCCTTTGGAGAGTACGGTTGAAGCTAAGGTAATTCTGCCATTGAATTCTTTTTGTTTATACCCATTTGTATGGTATAAGCTAAAGTAGTCGAATCAACACGCATTTTTGTATTGGATGATAAATATTTT
Source organism: Latrodectus hesperus (assembly GCA_037975125.1). NCBI lineage: Eukaryota > Metazoa > Arthropoda > Arachnida > Araneae > Theridiidae > Latrodectus > Latrodectus hesperus. Next base: position 47,497,266 of record CM075861.1, on the reverse strand, counting down.
TGCATTAAAAACGCACCCAGCCGTAAATGTAAGAATTTAATAGATATATCATCCAAATGACTTTTTGGGTGCTGAAATTCTTCAACTTGAGAAAAATCACTTGAAATTTGTTCACATTTTAAAGGTAAAATAGACGCAATTCTGTTTCTGATGAAAATGTTCTTTGAATTTATATAAAAAACTTTCTCAAAAAGTCTCATAAGCAAATGCCAAGAAGCCTTGAAACATTAATATTAATAGTTAATATTCAATAGATTAACAATAGTGAAGACGTTAATAGAAGTGTTTAAATACATTTATCATATATTGTTTTCGGTTCTAATTTCACGTATTTCATTAAAAGTCAAGTATACATTAGTAGACATAATGAATTTTTCACTAAAGATATATTAAAATGAATTTAAAGATAACGAGTAATATATTTGGAAAAAATAAAAAAAACTAGCTTTGATAATTTCCTTTTTAAAAAAAATGTTTAATTTGGAATCACGTGAAATAAATTTGAAAGTTGGGAATTGAATTTTACGTGGAATACTTAAAAAAAGCAAGATTTTCATTACATTTTCACAGTTGAAGTTATTTAACGCAAAAGAATTAGTAACGATAAATGCTCCTTTTTTTATTGAAATACTAAAAAGGAATCAATTAGAATTAAATATCAATAAAGATACTGTGTTGATAGTTTCAGAATTTCATTAGATTTTTAACTGCATCTGGTTAAAAGCACTTTATTGTTTTAAAGATTTAAAAAGTTTCTCATTAGAAAAAAAAAATAGTTCAAAAGCAAAAATCTCCTGAAATTTAGTTGGAAAATGTTCTCTTTTTTTTGCCAAATTTGAGCTTTTTAACCAAACATCCCGGTAAATTTTTTTTCTCACCTTCAACCAAAATATCATCGTCTCAGAGATAAAAAAAATCAGAATTACAAGTCTCAAATAAATAAATAAAATAATCGGTACCACGAATAAATGTGTAGAGGCGTCTCTTTCTAATTAAAATAAAAGTGACGGTCCCCATTGTTAATAACAAGTTTTGAGCAATTGCACCGGCACCCTTATAGATCTTTTTCTGTGACATTGGCGCCAATTTGTTGAATCAGTGGCGACTTTTCTTTATTATATTTTTCGCTTTTTGCGTTTATTGACAAAGTTGTATGCGCTTTATAATTGAGATGATTTTTTTTTCTTCTTTATTTTCTGCCATTTTTGCTTTTACTAACACTTAATCTTGTGAAGATTATCGCGTGAAACCGTGAAAGAATCATTTGTTCCTTTCTTATTTCCCTCCCCCCTACTTCTTCCGTTGAAGTTTATTGTTAAGGACATAACAATGCTCAGAAGCTCAAATAATTAGGAAACTTTTTTTTTACAATTTTTTTCGTGGATAATTTTGTCAGTTGAAGTCAAGTTTTTATTAAGTGAAATACCATGCTTCGCTAAGTGTGAAGTAAAATTCTGTGTTCTGTTATGTTTGCTATCATATTCAACAAAAAAATTACTGAGTTTTAACAAAGAAATATTTGTATTTATTTCCAAAGGTGAAGAACACTACCATAAAAGTTGCAGTCACTTGATTCTGTTGAAAACATTTATAGAATTTAATTTTTCTATAACCTCATTAGAGATTTTTGTAGAATTAATTTCATAAAGTAAGGATATTTATGGTCTGTAGTTTAAACCAAAAATAAATTGCTATTATAGCCATAACATTTTTTTTAACAGAATAATGCGGGAAAATATTTTTGAAATGTAATTTCAAAAGACCCTTTATTTTTTCAATCTTTTCTCTTCTTAATAATAATGAGGCTCTTTTTTTATTGTTAATTATGTTTTGAGAATGCATTAAAGATTACTCTGTTTCATAATGAGATTATAGTGATAGCATACAGTCATTATTTTTTCTTAATTTAAACAATGAAATACATTGAAATGTTGTTGGAATTGATGGTCTCCTTTAAATATCTAAAAATAAATAAAATAAAACATAATTGAAATGAAATGAATACACATTAAGATATATACAGAATCAATGTAATTAAATAAGCTTTAACACACACATATGTTTAAAAGAGTAATTGTAAATAACATGTAAACATTATTTGCATCTACTCTCTTAATCAAAAATTCATTCCATTGCCAATTAAGGGAACATTTACTCATTTCATTTCAATCTATTTTCAAATCTCTTCTGAATACAGCTCTCTTGAAATATATATTGTTGGGCATTAACGACAATCAATTCCTCACAATTTCATAACCAAAAAACAATTTCAAATTGAATACAAAGGAGTCCAATTTTTCATTTAAATATTTCGAATTTTAACATTTCTCTGAGCGTTTCATTTTAAATGAATGACTTAAACACATCAACCAATGAAAATGTGTGATTTTCCACATAAAATTTAATATTTCAGTCAATATAACGTCCGTTAAATGGGAATGTTAAACACATGTGAAATAATCAGGGTTTAAAATTAAGTTTTCAAAATTAACATTAAAATTGCATAGATGTTTTTGTCTCAGTAAATATAAAATTCTTTAGTATGTTAAAAATAATTTTCTATCAATGAATTAAAGTCCCATTACAAACATTTTTTAAGCATTTTTTAATAAATTAATATTTTTTCAGTAGAATAATAATGTAAAAATATATTTGCATTTATCAATTTTTAATTTCCAAAATATAACAATATCTTTGGAAAATGGATACTTTCGTTTTTGTTATTGGACAATTTCATAATATATCTTTTTCTAAACACTTTGATGCTATATAAATATATTTTCAAGGAATTCCATGTTCAATAAATTTGTAGATTTAAGATACACTTATAGTTTTTAAGTATATGTTTAACTTTTAATAATAACTTATTATAGTTTCAATTCTGAGATTTTAGTAATCTTTTTTTGCACTAAATATTTTAAATCTTCTTTTTACTTAGGAAGAAATTTTATAAAACATTAAAAAGATTAAAACTAATAATTTAAATGGGTCCTTAGAAAATAAGAATTCATCGTATATTATATATGAAAACGTAACATTATTTTCAGTCTTTTTAAGTATATGTTCTTACATATCATATATTTCAAAAAATGAAGTTAGAAAATTTTGTGGAATTTAAAATTGATATATATGCACACAGTATGTGTCTAACAGAACATAACGCAAGCCATATAAATCATTTTAAAAAATCAAATAAAAACTAAGCCAAACTGTTTCATCTTTAACAAAATTAACGCCAACTCTTTGTGGTGTTTTTAATTGAGGAGCCAATTTTTTTTCTCGTCTAGTTCACTGAGGTAGATAATTGGTTAAGGATAAAAATGTTAATTTCGTCTGATGACCACAATGCTTACAAGGCATCGATAATTAGAATTAGTGGTGGTATTTTTTGCAACCGCTTTTCTTTGGTCCTATTATTCAATTATTAGAATTCCAAGTCCATAACATGAATTCACCGGATGTATTTTAAACAACCATTGATAATAACTGTTTAAAGCTTACGTTGATTAATTGGATTGTCTGTTTTATTGTTTTTTATTCACAAGTCTTTGTTTTGTTTTAGTTCGCTATTCAAACGTAATTCAACGTGAAAAAAATTTCTTAGCTAAATGCCATCTACAAAAAATAATCTGAGGATTGCTTAGATATCTTGTTCCAATTAAACAACAAGTAATAAATAAAGGATGTATATGAACAAGTGTGATGAGCGTGCAATATGTATATATATATATATATATATATATATATATATATATATATATATATATATATATATATATATATATATATATATATATATATATATATATATATATATATATATATATATATATATATATATATATATATATATATATATATATATATATATATATATATATATATATATATATATATATATATATATATATATATATATATATATATATATATATATATATATATATATATATATTGTAACACCTAATTACAAGATCTCCTAAGTAAGGAAACAGAAATATAGGAAGAATCAAAAATTTATGCAGACATATGTTGAACCAAGTTAAAGGTCTTTTTAACTTCTTGCATTATATGAAGGTTGAAAATGACTTGCCTGTAATTAATGAACAGTTTTTAATCGTGGAAATCAGAAAAAATATTTACTTTATTGATTAAAAATGTTAGAAAATTTAGTTAGTGGCTTAAAAATTTGTTCCAATAAAGAAAAACAGCATAAATTTAGTAAAATTTGTAACTATCTATTGAAAAAATAACTAGATTTACAAGCTTATGTATCGTGTTATATTTGTTGATTATGCATACAAAACTTAGCGTAAATTAAAATGACATTAATACTGAAAAGCATAAAAAATTAGCATAAAATAAATGTATATTGTATAAAACGATATTGTAATTTGTAGAATTATATATGTCAAAGTGGATTGCTTTATTGAGGTTTGACATTTTGATAGTTGAAACCGATTTTATCATAAATTTTATAATAAGTACCGAAGAAGTAGTTATAATTGATACAACTAAAGACTTGCGTTTTTAAATTTTTTCTCACTTGAAGTCTTCGACATCGAAAAATACTATACCATGTAAACTTCAATGCTTTATACTTTTAAAAACATATTTTTCTTTTCTTATATTAAGGCTTAATGTTTTGAAATTTAGATCTTTCTATTTTTTCTAAAATGATTCCACAAAGATATTTGTACAAATATCTTATTCTTGAATTTCATGGTATATACGCAATCGTTTCTGAAAAATATTATTTTCATTTTTAATTTACAATTTAGAGAATAAATTATTAATACCCATAATTCTCAATTTTATTTGCTTAAATTGAGCATGCAGTATTGCCAAATGTAATTTGTATACATATTTTTTACTACACATAACAAGCAGATACATGAGTATAAGAATCAAATTTAGAGAATAAATTATTACTACCCATAATTCTCAATTTGTATTTGCTTAAATTGAGCATGCAGTATTGCCAAATGTAATTTGTATACATATTTTTTATTGCATAACAAGCAGATACATGAGTATAAGAATCAAATTTAGGTTTGTGATGTAACAAATTAAATTACTATTGTATTTGGTTATGCCCAAGTATTCTTATGTTTTCCACTAAATTTACAGTCAAATGTAAATTACATAAGAATTTTGATGGCAGATATATTAATTTACTATAAGCATAAATTATAAGTGAAATACAGACATCATTTGAGATAATGATATCGTGAAGCAAAACTATAAGCAAATAAGAAATTGGATATCAATATGAAATATGGATTTTAAAAACAAAGATTAATTTAAGTACCTTTATTTATATTGTATTTTTCTGCAATAAAAAACTGTTATTTTTATACTAATATCTATAACTGAATTTCAAATTATTCACAGGGACATTGTATTAAGTACTCATAAATGTTTTAACATATTAAATAATGTCTATAGAAGAAGTTGTAGAAGATAATTTCCCTATTCTTTGCTTCAGATGAAAACTATTCCATAATAGTCTAAAACAAATGCAATTCATAATGTGTTTATTATTTAATACTTATTTTTTGACAAGAATGATCTTTATCTGTGGAAAAGGAATGATTGAAAATATGAAGCATAGTTTTAATTATTTGTTATTTAAATATACAAAAACTGTTAAAAGATTAATTATACGAATAAAAATAGTCATAAAATAAAAGTAATTTTAACAATCTAAATATGATTAGTTATAAGTCCTCATAATTTGATGGATGATAAAATCTACAATTATTTCTTTAAAGGCAACAATTTCCCTTTCTTAAGAAACTGTAATTTTAAACCTTATTTATTATAATTTAATTTGGGCCTTTTTTTAATCATTTAAGTGGAATAATTTAGTTCTAAATTATTATAATGAGCCAATTAAGTTGTTAAAAGGGAAAATTAACGTGTGTATTTAGTAGCTGAGTTGAATTAGAAACTGACTTCACTTCTAATAGTTAGCAATTTTTTTAAAAAAAAAAGGTACCACAACTATTGCCTATTACCCAATCTTTCTATGTCACTAAAACGTGTCCTAATCTACCAATCCATCGCCTCGATCGTGGAAAAAAGTGTCACGTGATTTTACACGAACGATTTTCGCATAAACACTGCTCAGCTTCGATTGTTCTCGATGGTAGGTCGCAAGCGAATCGATAAACGAGCGTCTTTCTCATTTAACGCAAACAAACATTCGATAATCGTTTCGATTCGCTCGAGCAAGGTTGCCCTGCGTTTTATTAAATGACTGTTTTCTCCTGTAAACACGGCCGACTATTTGTTAGCAGTTCAAATAGGGCTGTTTTGAATCAAATCGCACTTCGGCTCTGCATTTTGGCGAGTGTAAACAAAAAAGATGAAAATCATTATGATCAGGAGGCACGAAACTGCACACCAGGCACACTTTGCTCGCGCATTGGAACGATTTTTTTCCCTTCTCCCTTGCGATTCGATCTCTTACAATTAGAACCTTTTTTGGTGGGATGTAATGTAATAGGATCACGCAATATTAATGAGATACAGTCACTCCCGCCTTTTTCTTCGCCATAGAACAAATTGCCGACAGACCCGTTTCTAGAGTTGGTCGTTAAACTATCTCGCTGAAAACATCCTCTAGGTAATAATTTTTTAGGTATTTCAGAAGTAGTGGAATTGCCAAGTTTAACTAATGACGTATTTTTGTAAGGCATCAAAAATTGTTCGTTACTTTGGAAATTATTTTTACTGACCCAATTTATTTTTCTGATATAATTAAATTTTTTTTCAATATTCAAACCTTAAAATAACATTCAAAAAGTAAAATGTTAGAAAGAAATGATTTTCCCGTAATTTTCCAGCAAATGCAGTAACCACTAAAATTATTCTAGTTTTGTTATGTTATATATATATTGTTTAAATAGTATTTTTGCGAATAAAGCATGATTCACAAAGAATATAGTACAGCAATAGGGGAATATATATATATATATATATATATATATATATATATATATATATATATATATATATATATATATATATATATATATATATATATATATATATATATATATATATATATATATTTCCACTATTGTGAATCTATGTGAATCATGCTTTATTCGCAAAAATACTATTTAAACTTTTTATAGTTTCAAACGCCGCCCAACTTATCTACTGGTCAGCGTGCCTGCCTGCGGATAAGGAGGTCCTGGGTTCGAATCCCGGTTCGGGCATGGATGTACTTTTTTTTCTCTTTCTCTATCTATCCTATCTTTGTCCTTTCCTTGTATGAATGAGGTATGAATGGTTGCCTACCCTATAAACGGGTACCTATGGCTTGTGTGTAGAGCAAAGTCGTACTTTCACCTTCATGGTGCTCTGATTAAAACGAAAGACGTTCCCTGTCGACTTAAATTTGCATAGTCAAGGCATAGCGAGCTTGGCTTGTCCAAGTGTCATTAGTAACAACATAATTTCAAATGAATTCTAAATTTTTAATTTGTGTCGTAGCACTTGTATTCATAGCGTTCATTATATATTTTGCTTTCAGCATATTTTTTTCGGTTGATATTAAAAGCAAAATGCTGATCACATTTATGGATACTCTTAACAGTTCACAAACAATGGAATTTAAAATATTATCAAAGTATAATGCTTTTGCATTACATTTTGTAGAAATCACAAATTACATTTCAGAAATAAAAAATATCACATTCATTCTTTGCATTGTTTTAGAAATTAATGACAGCATGTTTTTTTTTATTATCATCAATTAATGGCTGTTTTATTTGGCGTATTTGTTGGCTGTGAGTGGAAAAATTCTAAACTTCATCGTTTATTTGTAAACTTCATGCTTAAATTTTAGCAAACATTTGCGTTTAAATTACATGCACTCTTCAAAAAATGTTTAACTCATATTTTTAGTTTAATTTTTTTTCTTCGCCAAAAATTAAAAAAAAATATTGTCATTGATAAAAATGGTCTTTTACAAAATAAAATAGATTACGAGGAAATTTGAAATCAAATTAGAACTAAAATACGTGACACAATCAAGTAAACTGAAAAAAATAATATATTACTTTTTGGCAATAATATGTTTAAATACTACTATAATTGATTTTTCAACACTTAAATAGTAAAACAATTATATCGAACTCTTACAAATACTTGCTTATTATCGAAATTTAGCTTTGTAATTATATAAAAGTGAAAAACATTGAAAGACAAAGGAAGCTGTTCTTTATTAGGCTATATATTACATACTTTTATTAGGTTATATATCATATACTAAACGTGTATGTGTGTGTGATTTTTATTAAATGTTATATTAAAATGATTAAAGATAGTGAAAATCATTTTAACTTTTTATGAATTAAATAAAAAAATGTCATTGAGTTTATTACAAATGATGAAAACCCCTACTTTTAAACAGTTTAAATACTCGACTCCGTGATAAATTAGGAATTTTGCACCAGATCAAATTTAATTTTTCGTCATTAACCAGGAACTGATTAATTTTACCAAAATTTGCTATGACGTAATTTAGTTGAGTTGTTTTTCTCTGTCTTTTACTTGGCTGCCACAAACTTATCAGTTACTTCGTACGAATTTGTCTGTTTCAATATTGCTCACTATTCGTTTAAAAAAATATAAATGAGTGTACAATCTAATCTAACGATGATTTCCCAACATTTTTTTTTAAATTTTTGTTTTACTTTTTCCATCTCTCATCTTCTTTACAAAGAAGAATGAGCAATTAACACAACAGACCATCCTAGGAGCCACAATTTTCGATTGTCTCAAAGCTACACGTGTCCTTAGCATTGTTTCAAGAAAGTGGCAACAGATTGTAAAGGGAAACAAAACGTATTAATATCCATATCTTTTTTTTTTTACCTTTATATGATTCCTATCAAACAACGTGGGTCTATTAAGTTGTTTCCTCGGGCGAAACGACAGACGGTGCAGTTAAGAGGACCTCCATTTGGACCACTGCAATTACAAATGAATCATTTTCAAATGATTATCGTTCACTTCTGGGCACATTCGAATCATTTTTTTGCCTTACTACTTTAACTTCCATGTATGAGGGTATGTAATCTCTTTGAAATGGACACTAAATGTTCAAGGAGAGATGACCTTGCAGTACGCTCTTATAACCAAATGGCAGGAAAAAAACTTTGGTTTTATTTTAAGTTAATTTTTTTTATGATGAGTTCTGGAAAAAGATTACCTCTTGTCGTTGTGGTGTCCTAAGGGTTTGCTTCAAGCGATTTTTTTTTTTTTTTGAATGTTGGACACATGATGACAAATTTTCGTCGTCGTCAGAGAATGCTTGCGTGGATAACAAACAGATATTCTTGTCCATCTTGTTTTTACTTTCGATCGCTCAACACTTACATAAGCTGCTTAATAGAACTTTTGTCCAACAGAACTGAGTTTCACTTAGCCTTCTGTTGATGAATTTCGAAATCTTGAACAGTTACTGATGAAAATTCGCCAAGGAGTTCCATCATTTGAGAATAAGAATTCAATGCAATTTGACATTTTAGACTGCGTGAATCTTGTACCACTATATATTTACTCGAATACAAGATTGTTTTGAAAAGTTTATAGTTTCAGTATCACATATCATTTTATTATAGTATAAAAACAGCTTGTTTGAGGCACAGTTTAAATACTTTTCATATTACAGTATCAGAAAAATTGTATCATTGATATATTGAGAAAATAATTATTTGTAAATATCATAAATATGCCAGTAATTAATTTTTATATGTTTTGTTCTATAAATTTCGCTTTGAGTGGTCAAAAGAATTGCTTATAAAAATTCTGGAAATATTAATCTAAATAAATGTGGAAAGAAAATATTAATAAATAACTATTTCTTAAAACCAAAATATTTAAATTATTGAGACTCATTTGCTAATGCTAACAGATCCAATGCACTTACTTATATATATAATCTTAGATATTATGTATTCCTAGTAGTTTATTATAATTAGATCGATTCGACAATAATGTACCAAGATAATGCTAATGGATCAAGAAATTCTTTATGTATTTAATTTGTCAATATTCGTCGATTCCCTCACACAATAAAAAAATAATGATCGTTCAAATTATTTAGGATAGTTTCTTCGACAATGATTGATTGCGAAGCTAATTTACCGATATTATTAATTATTGTCAGTTTTGACTTCAAAGATCATTACATACAATTAAAATTACCTAATTATTTGTGTTAATAAATTAAGTGATTAAAAAACTTTTATGTATTAATGATGGCTTAAAAAAACATCAATATGATGATTTTGTAATTGACTTTACATTCTAAATGAATTGAGTACATTTCATAACAGTTATTAGGTAACATATTTTGAGGTTTAAACACATGAATTGGCTGTTTATTTATTTAAAAGTTTGCGAAAATTGCTGTTATTTATTTATTTATTTTTTTCAAATAATCTACAATATACAAAATTTTTCTAGTGAGTGATTATCAGTTTGCAACAGAACGATTTTATCAAACTTTTAGTGGCAACAAGAATTTATTTGCTAGCAAATGATAATAAGAAATACAAACTAGAAATTGAATTACAGTTCTCATGATGTGTTATACTAGAATACTATGCTTCCGAGTAAAATTTTAACTATTGTACTTTGTTATATATAACTTTTTTAGTCTTGTGCTATTTTCCTGTATTAAGCATGTTCAAATAATAATTTTTAAAGTTAATCGGCAGTATTTTGTTCCAAGAACAATGACAACATTTTCTAAAAGAAATATTTTATCAAATTTAATTTAAAAACGTAACACGAATTTCTTTGTCATCAGATGGCAACAAGAATAAAAGAACTGGTATTCGAATTTCAGCTACCATGAAGAGAGGTTATGGAATATTTCCGAAACAAATTTTAGCAATTTTAATCTGTTCTTGGATAAAAAAAAATATTATCAATTCTTTTTTTATACTTTGCTGTTGATATTGCAGTACATAATTTTCTGAGGTAACACGTTTTTAATTTAATTTTTTTATTATTTTATATATTTTTTATTTTAAAAAGATTTTAAATTGATAAAAAATAACTTTTTCACTTTTCTCAATTGCTTAAATTATATAATAATTTTCAATGCCCCATTTCATTAATTTACCCAACGTATATATGTATTTTAAATGAAAAAATGCTCAACAAAACACTCCTAGATATCAAATTCTTATTTGCTTGCTATAAACTCCGCACACTAACTTAAAAATATATTCAAAGTGAGATGAAAGAACACCCACACGTTTTTCTAACACGAGAAATCCAATTTACCAATTACTCATTAAATTCATTGAATATTATTGATACAAAAATAATTGTTCACATTTTGTGCTCATGAAACGAAAAAAAAAATCATTCAAAATATTGTGCCCTTCGGTTAAGACATGAATCGAGACTCGCCCTCAAATTCATTTTTGCTAGGGTTAATTAGAAATTTACCCTTTTACCCTCTAATGAAGATAATACGAAAGAAAGAAAAATTTTCTTGCCATGGTTTAGAGTCAGATATGAGGAGAAATATCTTATCGAGCTTCTTCTTCTGCCGATATCGCCACTTTGAAATTAACTTTTAATGTTGATGGGGGTGGGGATGATATTCGGGATGCTCCCCCCCCTCCACAGTTAACTTTGAGGCGTAGAAATTAATTTGGGCGGTTTCGCTTTTCTGAATAAAAGAGTTAGGCATCTTTAGATACTTTGATTGATTAATTATTGAGCACGTTCCTTTATTTATTTATTTTTTTAAAATCATTTCATATAAATTTTCTTTTTTACCACCTGCAAACTGTGTTTAAAACTGCATTTTGGAACCCATAAATATTGCAGAAATACAGTTTCCAGAAACAGAAATATTTAAAGATAACTTTAAAGAAATGTTCAGTATTTCATAAGTTAAGAAATAATTTTAAACTACTTATATATCTATGATTTGGAAATGGATTAAATTACACTTTTTTTCTTGTAATTTCTTTCAAATCAAAATTTTTTTTCTGGATATGATTCTGTAAACTTTTATTTCTGTCCATAAAATGTTTTGGTTAAATAGTTCTTAAATTTTTTTTAAAAAAAAATTCTGTAACTTTATAACAAAAGTAAATTTATTAATACATTTACTTTTGCAATTTCTTTCAAATCAAAATTGTTTCTGCAGGACTCATTACTTTTTATTTTTGTCTACAAAACTATTCTTGGTTAAATATTTCCTAAATTTTTAGAAATTCATTAATTTAATAGAAGTATGATGTGTGTGACTTTATGAATAAATTGGAATTAAGAATTTATTTGTAACTATTCTCCATGTCTAGTAACTCAGTTAAAAAATTGACATAATAGTAAATTTCTTTTAAAGGAATATATTTATTTTTTACAATATTTCCTTTTTATATTCAATCCTCATTATTTTCATATTTCAGTCTTTAAAATTTTACATGTTACATCACCATTTTTATACAACTAAAATTCTACCGAGCTATTACCTGAAAACAAACTTCCTGAATTTTACGAAAGCAATATATATGCCATATTAGTTTTATATATAACTCAGTCTTATTCATTATCTATTACCAAAACATGGCTTAATGTTTACTAGATATTTTTACCGTCTGAACCACGACTCGTCTCATAGCTCAATTCATATTGAATGGCTTGTCAACATAATTTTATCTTAGTGCTTAGCTTAATGATTTGTCCATTTTTTTCTTTCTAGTTTCAAGTAAATCAATCACCTATAATCAGGATATTTATAAGTAAAACAGCATGCAACAGAACTATTATGAATCACATATTTTCAACGTTATTTTTCTGCAATAAATACTATTTTGAGAATATTCTTGGCGAAAACTAATTTTCTTCCATCTATTCGATAAGTATTACCTAATGTTAGATTGAGGCTTGCACAATTACAATTTTGTCGTTCAGTGCATTCTAAAGCCTGAGGGTGACAGTAGCAACTCCTAGCGGGACATAAATACACTAACTGTTGCAGCTGACGTATAACTACTTCAGTCTAAAATTCTTCATATACATATATATATGATCTTTTTTCTTTTCGAAATATTAGAAAAGTTTTCTCCGTAACGATAAACATAGTGATGGAAGCGTATTATTAAAAACAGGGGTCTGAAAATACTGTCTCATCAGAGTAGGCACTCTCATTTTGCTCGCGGGTTTTCTGTCATCACATAATTTGCACATCTTTGGCCCCATTTGCAAAGAAAATGTGAAATAAACTTTAAGAAAAATGATTTTTTGGTAGGAAAAAAAAAAGGGAAAATCTTTGCATCATTATAATGCGATTTGAGACGAGAGTCGTTTAAAAATAATTATTAAAGATTAAACTTACTTATGGGGAGAATTTTGCTTCGATGGTTTTGCATTCTTTTTTGCAAGATATTTACAGCAATATAAATATTTCAAGGTAGTTCTAAATGGGTACTATGTAAAAGTATCACAAAATAATTTGAAAATAAATACTATTGCATTAACAGGTTAAATTAAATTTTTTTAGTTAATTTTTCATCAAAAATATTATAAAACCCGTTTGATTCAATTTGGAGTCATATCTTTTCATGTTATAATCAATTTTTATGTTCTTATAATATATATATATATATATATATATATATATATATATATATATATATATATATATATATATATATATATATATATATATATATATATATATATATATATATATATATATATATATATATATATATATATATATATATGTATATATATATATATATATATATATATATATATATATATATATATATATATATATATATATATATATATATATATATATATATATATATATATATAATAAATTTCATTTAAATTTGATACAGTTTATAGTGTATGTATGTAGTATAGAAAGTTTCTAATATTAAATGTTTATTTAGGCAACTGAACTTGAAAAAATAAGGACTTAATATTTTCAAAAAAGTAAACAAATTATCTTTTTGGTTTAATGATTATCTATTTAATTTTCCAAATTTTTAAGTATATAAAATATATATTTCATGTTACCTATTTACTTAATTTATTTGAACTACATACTAATGGAGAAAGGCTTTATAGAGAATACTTTTTAACATTCATATTATCTTTGTGGCAATACAATGATTAATTTATGTATGTATCTAGAAATTCAGTAATGAATCAAAATTTTCTTCATTTTGCAAAAGCTGTTATTTTTGCCCACACATGTTCAAAATTACAAAGCATTAGGTGCATCTTACGATAAAAATTAATGACAGATGGTATATTTATTTTTTAAAATATAATTATCAAAGATCATGTAAATATAAAGTAAAACAAAGATGAGAATGCCTGGTACAGTCACGAATAAAATAAATTCTTTCTTATGGTTCTACCAAGCAAAATGTTTCTCCTTCCAGTGTTAGCGACGCCGGAATCAAAATTTGAAAACGTAAATTGGCAACAATGATTCAACTTGTAAGTAATTTCCCGCGCTCGTAAAAAAGTCCGCTCAGTCTCTGCGCATGTCTTTTGAAACACAGCCGCCTTGTGAAAAAAAGGGATCGTAATAATTGGATAATGCTCGACCGACTGATTAATTTTAATGTCCTAATATAATAAATAATAACAATAATACCAGAAGCATTATTTTTAATGATTACATCTCAATACGTCTTATTGAGCGTTGTTCGCTTATGCGGCGGTTTTCCGAATCTTTCTTTTATAATAAGTCCGTCCGCGATTATAATTAAGTTCGCATCTTTATGACTTTGCCCAGAGCGCTGTTACGCGAAGATACCCACACAACTATTTAGTATCGCCGTAAAAGGATTTTATGCTGCCTGATTACCATTAAGTTTTAGGTATCACGGAAGACAATAAAAATATCCTCTTTCTGTCTGATATCTTTTTGCCTCTTTTTTTTAAAACTCCTATTGGTGGACATTAGACATGAATAGGCAGCTTTATCCTCACAGTAACTAATTTTGAAGTCTGATAAGATTTGAGTTTTATTTCTCACTTTGAAAAAATTCAAGATTCAATATTCAAGAATCAATATTCAATACTTTCCTGGCGTGTAAGATTCGTTTAAAGTTTTATATATATATATATATATATATATATATATATATATATATATATATATATATATAACATCGTTTTTTTAAATAAAATTATTTTCAATTTATTATTCAAATGTAATATTATGTAATCCAATTTCTGATCACATGGTGCTTCTTGTAAAAGTTTTGTAAACTTACCTTTTCATTGTCTTCTGAAAGGATTTTTCATAAGTAAACTTTGAATTGTATTCGATAAGAGTAAGGATGAAAAGTGAGGTGTTTTCAAACACACAGTACAAAAATAACATTTATTTTAAATAAACGAATTTAGTCATAATAGACTTATTAGGTACATAACACGTTATAGTTATGTACCTAATAACACGACGCTGTTGTAAAGATTTTGTGACTTTTCCTGCAAATTATCTTTTAAAAAGACTTATAATAGGAAAATTTAAAAATGTATTTCATTATTGGGTACTCGTGTTTCTCAAGAATACACATTTTACAATAAAAATCTACTAGCAAACCGAAATATATTACTCTTACTTTGAATTTAATAACTAAACTATAACGTGTCGTATAATACCTCATATATATATATATATATATATATATATATATATATATATATATATATATATATATATATATATATATATATATATATATATAAATTATTCTATTCATTTTTAAAAAATCTATTTAAATATTACGGCAAAACAGCTTTAATAACAATATAATCTGTTTAATAATAATTTAAAAAAGATTATTTAATTTTAAAGTTACATAAATAAGGGAAGCGTGTTAATGTAAAACATCAAAATATTTTTCTTTAGTATATGCAATAATGTCAAGATTTCTAATCCAAACTTGCAATAATTAACTGTATAAATGTAAAGTAAATTAACATATTGATAAATTTGTTGCACAGAAATATTCAACGTAAATTAACTCTCAATGCACTAAATGTTGGTGAGTATAATTTTTTCACATATATTCATTAATTTCTCGTTTCGAAGTTGTTCTGTCTCATTTTAATAATTTTCATAATTTTCATTCATTTTTACTCATATTATTACTTCTCTATCATTCTAGCACATATTGCTGTTTATTCCATGATTCATATTCATTTGAATTCATATTCATGCTTCTCTCATTCCTTCTTGCTGATATTTCTTAAACTCATTCATTCTTGTTCATATTGGTGCTACACGACCATTCTTGTTCACTCTATTATTGTTCATAATGCCATCAGTTTGGTTGAAGTTATTATTTCTAAAATTGTGGAAAGAATTCATTTTTTTGCATTTTACTTAAAACTAAGAATTTACTTTTAAATTTCTCCTAGGTTCGAATCAGAAAAAAATTTATAGTAATAGAATTTTTAAGAAAATATTCTTAAAAATTCTGTTACTTAGTACTTAATTTCTTAAAATGTATGTCTGATTCATTAATTAAGCTTTTTACATCACGTCCGGATTTATTTGGTAAAAATCTGCCATCAACAATAAAATATTATTAAGATTTTTTTTTCATAAACATAAGTTTATTTCATATTTTTTAACACACATGAAATTCATAATAAATTAAAGATGAAAATGACACATAAAATATAACGGAGACACTTCTAAATTGCAATACAAAATTATCGCCCGTCGCCAAACCAAAAATACATCTCATCAATATTAATTTTAACAGTAAATAATCGAGACAATTTTTTTCTTCTTTTAAATAAACGCAATTAAAATTTGGATCACATAATTTAAAACTAATAATAAATCAATGTATAAAACCACACTGTAAAATTAATAACCGAGTATCATCCTCGCTTAAAATCATCCATTTCTGAGAGGCCTTGTCTGCATACCGGGGTGGTTGACGGTGGGGAGGGCGACAGGAATAAGCCTGATGTAAGAACGATAATTAACGGTACATTACAGGCTGGAATTACTGGCACATAACTCAAAGAAGTAACGAGCACCTTGGACTAATTAAAGGGTATGGCGATTCTGGGTACATATTTTCCGGTTGAGATTGATCATGCTTAACCAGAGCAGGGCTTTGGGTAACACAGGTGTTCCAAGAATTTCAACTCAGGTAGCGTAGGGACACCAGGCTTAGCAGAGAATCGCGACAAATAATTATAGTGGACCATCTCGCTCTCTCCTTTTTATTTTTTGTTTCACTTTTTAGAAGGCTCATTTGGCGACAAGTCCAAATCGTTTTCTTTTGCTGCTTCTTGCCTCTAATGATACCCGTTTCGATTTTTTTTTATATACTTAATGCTTCGATCTGCTTTCTCTCCTCACCGCCTCTTCTGACCGCAGGCTATGTCATTCTTATTTTTTTTTCTCTCCGTTTTTACGAGGTTGATTAGTTGAATGAATGTGTATGAAAAATTTTCCAAGATAAGGAAATGCGAAAAATAAATATTCTGAAAGTGGCAACAGTGGCATAATTTTCAAATAAAATCGGTGGATTTATAAACTTATTAAGTCTCTTTTATAGTTTATGAATTAGTCGATTAAATATACTCTCCTCTCGATGTTTCAAAGTTAAAATAAATAAATAAAAATGCAAGATAACCCGAAGTTAAAGATGTCGAATAAAATGCATGTTATTTTATACAGCTGTGTGTATATTTAAACCTATAAAATGATTAAAACAAAATTAATTAAAGTGACAAAACCAAAAATTTTATAACTTTTTAATAATTAAATGTAAATGTACAATAGCGTATACTAATAAAAAATGATTTAACATAGTATTTCTCATTTAAAATTAAACTACTAAAAATTAAGAAATACACTAATTGTGTGATAGGACCATTATCGGATAATTAGAAATGGATACTAATTATCTATTTTTTGTATGATTCTTCGCTGAAGTAAGTGCTTGAGAATCTTATGGATTTTTCATCTGTGATAATATACTGCCCTAAAATGTATGAAAAATCTTCCCTGAAAATAGAACTTAAGAGTATAGTAAAAGCTTTTTAACAACTTTCAAATATAAAGGTATTCTCTTTTTTTCCTGGAAAAAATGGCAAAATTACAACAAGAAATTCACTAAATAGTCCAATAAATGAAAAAAATGTAGAGAAAATGATATTATTTTGATTATTAAAATTATGAAAATTGTTCACCTATGTTAAACATAAGAATCCTAAAAATAATAAAGAAATATTTTGCTTTTATATTTTTAGAAAACTATGTCATTAACTAAAAATCAATTAACAGTAATATAACTGAAATATATATTATATTATATTAAAATATATTTACTTTTAGTTAAAATAATGTTCATATGCATAACAAAAAAAAATAATAATAATTTAAGGAACAAAAATGCGGAGATTATATTTTAAATAATTCCTTAAGATTTATATATAAATGACCGTGGTAGCCTAGTGGTTAGGAAATCGGCCTTCCACCCAGAATGCCGGGGTTCGTTTCCCAAAGCCGCCAAAGACCCACCGAGTACAAGCGATATACGTGCTCGTTAAATCTGTGGAATCGAAAGTCCTGTGGTCGGTCGTTGAACAGGTGCAATGAGTACAATGGTCTGGAGAAAATTTCCTCCTCCTTCAGATCAATGTCAAAATTGAGGGAGTGAATCCTCTAGTGGTGCCATCTATCGGAGGATTTGTAGAATAAAGTCGTACTTTCACCTTTGTGGTACCTTTTTGAACGAAAGACGCACCCTACTGATTTAAATTCGCATAACGAGCTTGTCTAAAGTGTGTCATTAGTAACAATAACAATAGATTTGATGTATTAAAATAAAATGAACCTGACTTCAAACTTTCGAATTAAAATTTGTGTGAATCGAGTTATAAATAGTATAAACAATACACTATTATATATTATAAATAAAATATATATTTAAGAAGTATTAATAATAATAATAGAGAAATCTCTCCAATTGCAGGATGCTTTTGTAACTCTTTATTACCATTGAATGCTATTGAGAATTTAGCATTTAATTTCATATAGGTAGTTTTTATAACAACATATACTATTATTAATAATTAAATCTAGAAAAATATTTCATTTGAAAGACAAAAATATTTTTAAATTACTGATCTATATAACTCGTAATTAATTATAAATAATCTATATAATACAGAATATTAATTATCAAAATATATATTTCAGAAATAATTGAGAAAATATAGTTGAGTTAAACATTAGGAAGATTCAGATTATTTTTTCGATACTATTTTAATGCCTAATCTCTCTCTTTCTCTCTGTTTAAAATGTATAGTTTAAGAACAACACAAAAAGCTATGATCTTTACATTATAATAGAAGATCAAAAATCCACCACCTGTGTTATGTCCTATATTGCCTATTAAATTATTCAGTTATTAATCATTGATATTTTTGAGTATTATTCATTATATCACATTTAAAAATCTGTGTTATTTCATTTTTTTATTTATTGAAAGCAATATCTTAAAAGAAAACTAAAAAATTGCAAATGAACTTTTTGTCATATAGATTTTCTGCTAAAAGTATGAATCCAGTACATATAATAATAAATACATAAAAAATTTTTAGATGGTTTATTTTACTGAAAGATCATTGGTATAGTTAGAAATGAAGAATATAAAATTTTTACATCTTTTATCTGTCTACATACATACATACACAAATGTATATATATATATATATATATATATATATATATATATATATATATATATATATATATATATATATATATATATATATATATATATATATATATATATATATATATATATATATATATATATATATATATATATATATATATATATATATATATAACTTACTGCACAAGAGGCTGGGTCCGAGGCATCTCTTCAACTGCATCTTGGTTGCCTCGACCCCAACTGTTGCCATGACACCCTTTATACGGAAAAAGCTGAAGATGTGGCCAAAGCAGTGCTTCATGCCTTTGGTTCCATATGTCCTATCTTTTTTACCTTTTCTTTTTTTTTTTTTCTTTTTGCACTTGTCACACGACAAATATATATATATATATATATATATATATATATATATATATATATATATATATATATATATATATATATATATATATATATATATATATATATATATATATATATATATATATATATATATAAGATACAAAATTTTAACAACACTGAGTGAAGTTTAAAAATTTGCATAAATTTTGATTTTTTTCAATCAGTTAAAAACGAGTTTGTGAAGAATTAAATAAATTTAGTTACGAATGAGAAAATCATTTCCAAGTCATAATTATCTGCTTCAAATATAACAAACACTCGTAAATTTAGCGCCAAGTTAACATTCATGTTCATTTTAGGTTTTTATATTTCTTATTTTTATATTTATTTGTTTATTTTGCAGAAATGAAAACATAATGATGTGATATCCTTCATTTTTATTTGTTAAAAGTGTTTCAGATTTATGTGAATATGCTATATTAATTTCAGTCAAGTCTTAAAATTTCTGAAAATCTTCCTTTTTAGTCCATTAAAAGCAATAAAAAAATTTTCGAAATGCTTCACACATAAAAACCCAAATTATCACTTTCAGAGATAATCACGTGTGGTAAACTATATCTATTGAACTTTCGCTGCATGAACTTAGTGAACAGTTAGAATAATTACTAAATGTATGCAGCTAATCACCTAGCGTTTGTAACTGTTTTCTCATACTAACTTATAACTAAATGTCTCAATTAGTAATATTAGGAAAGGAATATAAGGTGACGCAGTTTCTCAAATGTAGCAGCCACATGGGAGAAAGTAACCGAGAAATCATTCGTACTCATCACAGACATCAAGATATACCGATGGTAATGAAAAAAAGGTAATAATTACCTCATCGCCCGCGGGGTAATTCGCATACCTGCCGAAATCGTCCAGCCTGTCACACGAAGCCGAATCGGTCGCCCACTTATAGTCAGAGATAACAATTACCTGCCGTTGTAACATTAAATTAGGGGATTTTACGACACCGGTGTGATCACAAACCTGTTTCCATAACCATCTTTTCTCCTTCTTTTATTATTTTTTGCTCCTTTCTATCGTTTGGTCCACCCCACACTCCCTTGCAGCATTTCTCTTCAATTCCTGGGGGACTGCCCCTATCCCCTCTCGTTAATGAGTCGTTATTAACGTTCCACAAATGAGGTCTACTTCTTTTACAGCGTCTCACGCATGCGCGGAATGTTCAAAAGAAGTGTCACCTGCTTCGTCAGGAGGAAGAATTAAAAAAAAGAGCCAAGGAAAGTTAGCGTGTTGATTCTTCAATCAGTCTGAGATTATCATACAAAATCAGTGGATTTTCACTACCCATTCCGATGAACAGACTTGAGGACCAATCAAATGAGATTATTACTCCCCCCCCCATCTTTTTTACCCTCTTCAAAAGGAATGGAAATCCAGCGCATAAAAGATGACATTGCTGTTGAGTCTTATTTTACCTATTATGTTCCTTTCTTCTGAAATTTATGAAAATATTCCCACGCATTTAACTTATAATTATGTACGTTTGGTTGAATAATTTCTTTTTTACTTTGTCGGAAGTATATTGCACTTGTATCTCACAATAAAAACAAACCTTTCGAATGAATTGTAAAAATAAATTCGAATAAATTGTATCAAATATATATATACATACATACATACATATATATATATATATATATATATATATATATATATATATATATATATATATATATATATATATATATATATATATATATATATATATATATATATATATATATATATATATATATATATATATATATATATATATATATATATATATATATATATATATATTATATATATATATATATATATATATATATATATATATATATATATATATATATATATATATATATATATATATATATATATATATATATATATATATATATATATATATATATATATATATATATATATATATATATATATATATATATATATATATATATATATATATATATATATATATATATATATATATATATATATATATATATATATATAATCACATGTACCTAACGTGGTGTCTTTGAGAACCGAGCAAGTTTATAAAATCACAACATACTGGATAAATGTTTTTAAATAAATTTGGAATTCTCTCCTTCACTTGAAAAGAGAGAGAGAAAATATATAATTATTAATTAAATACTCTCTTCTCTCTATATATTTTTAAATGGTATGAAATAAATTGATAAATTATACGAATAGCAATATTTCAGATGTATATTAATTTGATAACGAGGAAATTCTTTATTCATCATGTTTACTTTCTGCATAAAGAAGTTATATACGCTTTCAGAAAGTATAAATTCGAGGTTTTCCTCCGAAATACATTAAAAATGCCTTATTCTTTAATGAATAATGTTATAGTTGTGGAAATTTCATTGTTACAAATATATATATACATATATAATATATATATATTGCAAAATAAATGTAGAACTTATGGATATTTAAAACTATATAGTATCTAACAGAAAAATTAATTTTGTGATTTTTCAGTAACAATTAAGATTTTCCTTACATCAGATTATGATAAATTATGCCTTATTTTCAAGCTTATATTTTGCACTATATAGTTAGAAGTTGATTATAAGACTCTAATGAATATTATATATGAATTTTAAAAAATAGTTATAAAATTTTCCTGAGATATAAGAATTTTAAAAGCAAAAGGGACATTATTATTTTTTTAAATTTACATTTCACACAATTAGCATATTTTTACTGTATGTAAACGATTAATTATTTTTCTATCTTTAACTTGGCTTAGATTCTTCCAAGTCTAAGTAGTTTTATGACAAAGACAAAAAAATATTTGAGAATTTTCCATTGGGAAATGTGAATATTAATATGCACCAGGAAATGGAAAGAAATCGCCACGTTTATAAACATTTAGAGTATAATTATGAGCAATTATTCTTTCTATTTACACGCACGCGCAAATAACTACTGAATTCTAAATGAACTACCAAGCTGAACTGACTCTATTTCATGAGTTATGTTAAAAGGAAATTTAAATAGTTTCTTTTCATCGTATTTGTAATGAATTTCCTTCATGTATAAAATACTTAAACTAAATTTTCTCACACGTTCAACGAAATGTATACCTATTAATTAGTCTTAAATACAAGTACATTGAAATCATATAAAATGAATTTATTTCAATCATGAGGCTAAGTTAAACTAAAAACCATGTTTTGCGTGTGGTCTTCTTGATTGTTTTTAATTTCCGAGTAAAATTATTCAGAAGATAAGTGAAGAAAAAAAAAACTGAAAGAGTTGGTGACCAATACTCTGTAGGCGATGCCTATTCGAACAGACCTGAAGTTGGCACATGGTTCTAATCATTGGCTTGCTCAGCACAAACCACGCATAACGTCTGTAATATGCCCTTACAAAAGCAAATATTAAGTAATATGTAGCGGAAAAGTAATTTATTTCTATACAATTTTCGCCTCTTCTTCCTTGCCCTCTGATGATCGTGAGCCTATTTTTTAAGCGCGTGACTCGATTCGTGAGTGCGACAACCCCCTGCACGATAATTATTGGCTTTTTTTCAACGCACGGGTGCCCAAAAGCTCAACTCCGAGTACAAACTTGCGATTAAAAGCTAAGATGGCATATAATTTACCTCGAAAGGCGAGAATTGAAATTGAAGAAATCAACGGCCACCAGAGGACGCCATAAAAAAAAAGAACAAGCCGATGGAGGAAAAAAAAAAGAGTTAGTGCTAAATTCCAAAGGTACAAAGTCCATATTGCAAAATTCTACATGAAATTAGTATTAGTACCAATAGTATTACATTTATTAATCAATTAATTCAATTTTATTTTAATATTCCTTTTATAAATTCGATTCCAAGATTGTATATATTTTTTTTAGAATTTATAATTATTTATTGTTTAGTTATAATTGGAAATTTTTTAAATTCTTGCAGTCAATTAATTGGAAAAAATAGACTCCAGAATTACAAAATAATAATTTTGAAGCTTTCATTTTCACAATAACTTGAAATTTTTAAAATCTCCAAAATAATATTTAACATGTTTATTTTAACTGCTCTTTAACAAAAATGTTATTGAAAATTTTAATTTGATATTATATATTGTGGGATGACTTAACAAGGAATCCATAATCTAAACACACCCCACTTTTTGAAATCCAAAATTATTTCCTTTATTTAGGTATGATAATTAATAACGTGAAAATTCAATTATTAATTATCGTATTTAATGATTAAGTATGATAATTAAAACTGACTAGGTGGGAAAAATATTCGAGAATATGAAATAATAAGTTTAAGTCATTTTCCCACAATAATTTGCTTAGTAAATTTTTTTGAGATTTTATAAATTTCAAAATTTTCTGATACGTTTATTTTTATCGCTCTCTCTTTAACATTTTATTTTAAATCATAACCTATTTTTTAATTAGTGTGATGATTTAACTGAAAGTAATTTTTAAATTAACCTTTTTACTTATTTATTTATTCTTTTATATTATTATTATTATTATTATTATTTATTTTTTGCAGAAATCAGGTACTCTAACTTAATATAGTTTCATAACGTGATTCAATGGTTATTATTGTTTAAATATGTTATAATTGAGAGTAAATATATCTGACTTTAAACATAAAGACGTATATAATGATGATTTTTTTGACTGCATAAACACGAGATTTATATTCTAAAAGCGAATTTAAACAGTAATAATTCAGTACAGTAATTAAAATATAAATTTCTTTTAATGTTTCTGAGCAGTATATGCATGAAATTTGTCATGAATTTGAAAACGTTAAGTGAAGGCATTCCAAAACTGTTCAACGAAAGAACATCCTGAAAAACTAACTCAGGGTGTATGACAAAAGAGTTAAAATCACCCACTTTACACTACATTAAATGGAAATTTGCACATTTTCTAATAATTCAGTACCGACAGTTTAAGTTCGAAATAGTTTTAAAAATGCAGAAAACTGAGGGTATTTTTTGTTTGATCGAGCAACCGGATATCGCCCAGCATTGCATTTGATTGTAAGGTGAATAAGCATATAACCAATTTGAATTTATTTAGTGAAACTTATGCTTTGTGAGCTGAATTAAATTTGGCATCATCATGCAGCAGTTTCCTGCTATTCCTTAATTTCACAAAGTGGCAATGAGGTTAATTTTTCGTGTTTTTGTAATAGATTCTCAAAAATAATTGATTGTTGTTTGTTTGATTTTTATTTTGAGTACGGATACAGTTAACGCACCATTACGAGTCACTCCTTAAAATACTTACTGTTAATAAAACATACAATCTTCTAAAATACTGATATCTACTTTTAAACCTCGATGAAGAATTTTGATCCTTTAACACTTTTACCATGCTTTCTAATCTGGATAAAAGTGTACCTTAACTTTTGATTCCTCCTGTTGTTAAATTGCTTGCAGTGTATTTTTGAGAAAAGTACAATTTTAATTTTACTTTTTTCAAACATCTGCTTCGGGAAGCGAAATATTTAGGGAAGCGATTGTATTAAATGCACGACATCGCCAGCAGCACCTATCTTGGTTTCATGGTCATAATGATTGAATCCTTACATCACTTTAAAGTCGTGGATCGATCAATTACGCTTTCAAGTGTCCTGATGGAAGAGTTTGGATGTAGCACGAACCCATCATAACCGTGGACTCTAGGTGGCTACAAGGCACTGTGCCACCTGGATGGTACCACTGATGATGGATCTGTAAAGGTGTGGAGTACTTACACATGGCACAGACTTAGTTCGTTAATCCGATTGAACGGATCACTGATATGACATATATGCTTAGCTGAGAGCATTTGACACCACCTAGAGGGCCATTCAGTCACATAGTATATTGTAAGGTGCCTTAATATCCATGGTATAAATTACCGTCTGTGAAGGCTTATTATAGACGGTGAGTAGTATTTATACGTCGCAAAGGAGGAATCTCCGAAAACAAGCACTCTCTTTAAAAGTCGAGCATGCAGAAGACAGAAACGCAACATCCATCTCACTTTGTTCAACAGTGGTTGGGACAGAATTCCAGGTCTTATGCTCAAAAGAGCACTGTCTTATTACTAGTTGATGGTAAGCCCATTGAATTTGCTGCTATGCTTGGATTTTTTATATCCAAAAATGATGAAGGGCCATAGTAGCCTAGTGATTAGGGTATCTGCCTTCCATCCGGAAGGGCGGGGGTTCGATTCCCAATACCGCCAAAGACCCACCGAGTACATGCGATATACATGCTCGAGTCCTATAATCGGTCATTGAGCAGTTACCATGAGTGCAATGGTCTGGAGAAAATTCTCCCCCCCCTTCAGATCAATGTCAAAATTGAGGAAGTGGATCCTCTGGTGGTGCCATCTATCGCAGGATTTAAAAAAGAGAAAAGACGTACTTTCACCTTCGTGGTGCTCTGATTAAATCGAAAGACGATCCCTATAGACTTGAATTCACATTGCCAAGGCATAGCCAGCTTGGTTTGTCCAAGTGTCATAAGTAACAAAAATAACAAATGATGAACATTTTATAGAAGAAAACGCGTCACGTCAACGGGTCCCAAATAGTTTGACAAATATTCTGGACAGTTCCAGTGAATAACTTAGTCATCTAAATCATGTCAAAGGAATCCCTTTACTCCTGAGAACTTGTTATTCTGGAATATAAATACTAGAAATATATTATTTCAGAAAATTTAATTATACGTTTTGATACTCAAGTAGTTTGATGAATATTCTGGACAATTCCAGTGAATAGCTTGGCCATCTATTTCATGCAAAATGAATCCCTTTGAATTATACTCTTGGGAACTTGAAATATATTAATTCTAGTATTTCTCTGAAAATTTAATACTTGTTGCTATCTATTTTAAATGAGTGTATAAAGGAAGCCTTAATAGAAAAATTATGAGAAAAAAATTTCAACATCAACGGAAAAAGGAAAATCTAATATAAATCTTAATAATATAAAATTAATCTTATTAAACATACCTTTATTTTCATTCTTAATGTTATTATAGGTGTATTTATTTTCATATTAATTCTTTTATATTAATTTTAAAAAATGAGATAAATATCACAAAAAAGGTAAAAAATGTAATTGAAGAGAACAAGGGATGTATTTTTAAACTAAGAATTAAGTTCACAATTTATTACTTGTATTTGTTCAGAATAAACTTTTTTGGATTTTAAATTACTAAGTTTAAAAATTGAAATAATTGTAGATGTAGTTTTAAACATTACTAGCTAATAGCACACGGGTTTGTTCTTCTCTATATTACAAAATTTTAAACTTTCTATCCAGCTATTTTTTATTTCTTCAAGTATTTCTTAAATAATTTGAGTGAAGTAAAAAATTATTTCTTGAAATAATTTTTTACTTAATTTATTTTTTAAAATGAATTATGAACAATTTTAATGTATAAATTTCGATGAATTATTTAACATTCCTTACTACAGGCTGTACAACTATTGAAGAAAATGAAAAATATTAATTACGCATTACTTTGCATTGCATTACATACTGAATAGTATAAAAATTAGATAATTTACTTAAATATAGTTTAAATTATACTATATGAAACAAAATAGATGAGTACGAGTTTTATAGTTTTGATCTTTGACCTATAAAATATTTTTTTTAATTTAGTTTACTCAGGAGAATAAATTTATATTGCCAAATAAATTTCATTTATTTTTAATTCTTAAGAAGTTACTATTAAATTTTTCTATAATAATAAAATGGCATGCAAAAACATATGAAAATAATTTAAAAGAGTAAGGTAATGTGTGTGTGGAGTACTTTTACATTTAAAACATATAAACATATTTAAAAATATCTAAGTATAAGAATTGGATTTGAATATATATTTCTTACATTATATATATATATATATATATATATATATATATATATATATATATATATATATATATATATATATATATATATAAGAAAATTAGAATCACAGATTAAACATTTTGAATTATTTTTAAGATAATAAAATTTTAAGAATCTCGAATCAAGAAAAAAATATTTTTAGCCCAAAACAAATTATCAGATATAAAATTAAACTGAACATAATGATGTTTTGAATCTCAGAATAAAAGACTTTAGTGGAACTACATCAAAATACAGAAAAACAAAAACACCAGTGCATTGCTCTCATGCATGATAATTAAAAGGCATTGATTTCCGATATATTTTTATTCACCGATCAGGAAGTAATATTTTCACTTTGTGTACATCCCCTTTTCAGTAGCTGCTGTTGTCCGGTGTCTATTGAATATGTGGGTGGGTCGGAACTTGAAGAGCAATTATAACTCCATCCACTGCTAGATGAAAGTGAGAACAAAAGAATCAATCCCTGACCTTCTGGTTTGAGCCCCTGAGGGATGCAGTAGAAAATAAAAAAAAACGAAGTTGACTCCTGAGTCAGTGATAAAAAATAATAACTGCTGTATAATTTTTTCTTCTGAGAATGTTTCGGTGAACTTCCTTCGATCGCAGGAGGAAATGTCAGCTGCTGTGGAAAATGGTGATAATCGGAAGTAAATTGAAATTATCCTGCTGATGATAATAAGATACAGTTGAAGTCTGATGTTTATTATTGAAAGCTCTCAGCTGTATATTTTGAGCACTTGAACATTCACTCTTATTTAGATAGCATTTACCTCTAAGATATTAAAAATAGTAGTACCAGGCATTTTCTCATCAATAATAAATGGTTGGTATTATTTGAGTTGAAAGTATGCTATATATTTCAAAATAATGTAAATATTTAATAATTTATTTAATTTATATATAATGTGCTGTAATATTAGATCGATTATTAAGAAAAGCACTGTTTTTTGTTAGAGTGAACTGAAATGAAGCAGATAAAATAATTCAAAGAAATTATAAAAAAAAAGAAAATAATGTGTAATTACAAAACATTCTATAACTTAAAAATTAATGCACGTGTTTTGATTTATTTTAATAGGTTGTGATTAATTTTACCCGCAAAATCAATGATCACCAACATGAATAAATGATAATCAGTTGTAAGTAATATTCCTTAAAATATTCTAAAAATTTGTTTCCATATTCAGTTAAAATAAAATGTTAGAAATATTTTCATGCAGTATCATGTGAACAGTATGATAAATAAATTTGGTAGGTAACCATAACCTTCTGAAAATATTGCAAACATATTGTTATGCAAGTAAAAGATGCAAATAATAAAATGGTATTTATTGGAAAAATATATTATTCTGGAAATTACTGATGATTAAATTTTTAAGAAATTTGGAAGCATACATCCTAAAAATTGAGTCCCCAGATTAATCACTTTTGCCAACAAGAACAGGACTTATAACCTGAGTCAAACAGAGAGTTATTAGCAACCACAGGAACAACTGCCTATGCTGCATCAACCTGATGTCACAGTTCCTCTATCATAATCGCAGATGTATGCTGACGAGTCAGTTGCTTGGAAACCATTGTAGAGATTTTCCAGTGGTAAAAGGTGTGGAAAAAACTATTCAAATGACTGTCAATGAGAACAAGAAATGTAGCAAATGGTTTCCCATATCATCATTCTAGATGATAGGTCAGTATGACAATATCAAATGCACACTGGCAATGTGTATCCCCTGCAATGCCGTCAAATATGGATGCGATTATGACGATGTTTTAAATAGAATTGATTGATTGTTCAGAAAACATGCCGTAACTTCCTTCGTGTGTGCAAATTCATATTTGATGTCACCACTGAAAACCCTCCTGTCTCAGTAGCATCGAATGTAGCCGAAGATATGACAACTCAATTAACAATCATGCAGTGGCAAGTATCGTCAAACTGTGTATGCAAGCATTAATTTTCTTTGCAAATGACTCCATTTATTGTCATATATCTCATGATGTTTTTTTTTTTTTTAACTATCCGTGAAAGCCAAGAAAGTAACATGCCTGTCTTTGTACCTGTTATTGATATTTGACCCCTGAGACTTAACACATTATTCCATATGACCATCCTGAACCCAATGACTTCAGACAGTTATCGGATATTGACTGACACAAACAGCAATACTGTGATCCGATAATTTACAATGCCGGTATGCAACAATTTAACATTTATCTAAGTAAGCATTTGTCATTCTTGCAAAATGCCTCATAACAGCTCTTCCAGAAAATTCAACTGCTATTTGTATGAGTTTGATATCATTTGCATATAACAGTATCTCACACAATTCATTTGTATATATATATATATATATATATATATATATATATATATATATATATATATATATATATATATATATATATATATATATATATATATATATATAATAAATAGTTAGCTTAAACTAAGTATTTTTATGAACTTAAAAAAATACTTTGAAATTCTTATTTTTCATATTCCTTTCTGAAATCATTAAATAAATAAATTTGTTATGTCTTTATGATATAACCGAAATATTTACTTTTTATTTTACCTAAAATCCATCCAAATCTAAAATTAAACTCAAACCTCAAATCTTTGTAAGCATATGTAAGATTAAGGTGTTACAAATTTTTTTAGGTTTTTAATAAATAAGAATATTTCGTAATTAATTCTGTATTTTTCAAAATAAAAATGCAAGAATTAAACTGCTTATAAATATTATAATAACAATATAGTTTTAAAATAATTTCTGAGAAGTATTTAAATTTAGATGTATTTAGGGTTTTCTTTTTGTAGTCTATAAAATAATTACTGAGCGGCTAGAAATTTGGATTTTTCTCCACAGTTAAACTATTTTAAAAATTATTTAATTTCAAAAATTTTAAACAATAATTACTTAAATAATAAAATTTTACTGCTGAAATAGCACAAAAGTGTTATGACATAAAATTACTTTTCGAATTCATTATTTTCCCCGTCTTCAGGATTTGCTATAAAATTTTATTTTTTCAACCAGATGTTTCAGAAAATCAATTATGAATTTCAGTTACTTGTATTCATTAATAAACAACTTTCTGGATGTGCTTAGAATGGAAATGAAATGGCATTTGCTTTTATCTAAGTAAACAAAACTAAAAGTAGTGGGGAAAAAAAACTTGGGACTAGAATTGATTTCCTCATCTCATTCACCTCATCTAAGTTTAATCTCATTTATTGATAGCTTTTTGTTTCTAATGTATTATCGCCTTTTTTTTCTCCCTCACTCTGCAGTAAATCTGCTAATGGGTTCTTTTACGCGCTATGCCCAAGTTTGGTACGGACAAATAGTAACCTTTTTTTTTTTCTCTCACATTGGTAGAGGGTAAAAAGAAAGGGATATGCGAGATTAAGTGGATACACTTGGAAAATAATGATAATAATATTAAAGAAAGCCTCCATAATAACTCGGAAGGGGCATTTCATTTCTTTCCACGTTTGCCGTCGGCAAACATTGGGCGAGATTCATCTGTTTGCACTGTTTCGTTGAGGTGTTGTGGATTAGGAAAGCAATTTCGGTGGCTTACAGGCAGTCAGTTGGATTTAGTTTGTTCTTTTTACTTCCGGAATCACTCGATATATTCTCTTCATTAAGGATTTAAGTTGGAAAATGTATATAGCCACCAGTGTCCCCCATTGCCATGGCAACTTAGTGGAAACGATTCTTGTTCACGCATTTTATAAAAACCTTTGGCACTGCGCAGAAGTTAACGCATTGTCGAAGAAAGATCATTACTCCCTACTTTTCTAAGAAAACTTCCTTTGTGGATCAGATTTCTTAAATGCTCAGTGGCAGAGCTCGTTTGCATAAAGGCTTAAGCACATTTGTCCTTAACCTCACCTTTGTTTCGCAAATATCGTTTTCGGATGATTTGATTTTAGTTTTAAAATCATACCGATTATAAAACGTTTCGTTTATTGAACTTTGCAGAGATTTTCGAAAATTTCAGGACACGACAAATCCTTCTAAATGACTCGTTAACAATCACTTTTAAATGACTGTAATTTTTCAGTAGTATGGTCACTGTCTTTCATCAACAACTGTTATTAATTAAAAAATACCAAACCTCTATTTTCAGACTAAATAGCTTCTACATCCTTTAAACTCAGTGGCTGCTATTTTTCCGGGAATTTGTCTTACTAATATACAATATGAAACTCAGATAAAATAATTAATTGCTTTTATCTATATAACCCGTCTTTATTTATCCTATTAGCACTTTTTTGAATAAAATAAAAATTTTATAAAAATATAATCTGTATAGTTATAGCTCTGAAAATTCCCAATATTGAAATCTTTCAAAAGTTATAGAATATTTTAGAACTTCCTGTCTCACTATTGTTCTAAAATCAATAAGATATTAAACAAAATTATAAATATT
This sequence comes from Latrodectus hesperus, assembly GCA_037975125.1. Classification (NCBI taxonomy): domain Eukaryota; kingdom Metazoa; phylum Arthropoda; class Arachnida; order Araneae; family Theridiidae; genus Latrodectus; species Latrodectus hesperus. The sequence continues at coordinate 47,464,761 of CM075861.1, read as the reverse complement.
CAGGGAAGATAGATATGAGCAATCCTCAAGTATTAAAATTTTTGCATCATTTAAGAATATCAGTACGGTACATCAATACATAATCATTATGTATGCAAATTTTTTCTATACTATCCTTTAAATCCTTTACTATTTTTATTAATAAGTAAATTATTCTAATAAAATAATTTCATTAAAATATTGCATTTTATAAGGAATTAACACCAAGTAAATTATTTTATAACCCGTATTATACCTATGTTAAAATTATGTTTAAATCAATGTGTTTTTTTATGTTAAAAATTATGTTTAAATCAATCAATCAATTAAAATTATATTGGGCTACAGTGCTTATATGTGTAAAAATAATTTCTTAAATAACGTTTAAGAGATTTATCCTTCATTTAGACTCTTAAGTAGATGTGAATTATAACTAATCAAGCTTTTAACATTCTTTGATTAGCTGGTTATGAAATTACCAATCAGATAATGATATTAGAGAGTAAGGAAGTTACCAATAAATATAGACTAAAATAAATAAAGATGTTTTATATAAACACGGAAGTTTTCTGAGAATTATATCTGAAAAATGTGTTGATCCGATATTATATATTTGGTCATAATCATAAAGTAAAATAAATAACAGAATATCATATAATAATTAAAAATTCTCTGCATTTAATTTCATGTTCAGCATTAATAAGGACGCATTTTCTAAATTACGAAATATGTGAAAGCACCAGAATTTTTTTTTTAATAATTACTTACATACAGAAATTATAAGATTTGTTTCTAACTGATTGGGGACTAACACTTTTATTCAACAAATATGTATCGTTAGATGTGCAATTTGGTTCGTAATTGCCAACAGAGAACGATCCTTTTGTGGTTCGCAGTTTTTTCTCACGACAGATCAATTTGCAGAACAAGCAAAACCTTTCCCCAAACAAAAGTATCAATAATCTCTACCTCAAAAGGTTACAATTTAGAAAAGCGGTCCTTTCTTTTAATGGGAGTTGGTAGAAGAAAGAACGAAAACAAAAATTACGCCAGCAAAAAGAAACATCCCAACAAGGCGTTCGAAACATAAAAGAGAATGGTCCTTCTCGAACCCAGTATCCCTTGTAATGCTGGGATGCTCTTTTATCAGCAACCAACAACAAAAGGCGGTCGGGCTTTAAATTTGCAGAGCAATAATAAGTGAGCAACCTTTATGGCGATATTGAAAGAGAATCTGTATGCTGGGTTAGACATCAGATGAAGAAAAGAGGGGATCTACTTCAATTCGGTATCATGCCAAATCGACCTTGAGTCACTTTCTCTTTCTTTGTTGTTTTTGGTTATTTTTTTGCCTAATTGTTTCAGGCCAAGGTGTTTTTTTTTTGGCGGTCTGTGAAGGCTCCAATCTTCTTTTGTAGTTTGGCCGTCATGGCCGAAGACAATGGCTTTCTCATTAGTCTCTTAGATTGCTCAGTTTTGTCCTGATAAAGTCTGAGCATTCAGTGCTTGATTGATTTCAATTAAGAAAGAGCGTCTGAGGTCAATTAGTGCAAGAGGTTTCGAACAATGTCCACCCCTCCAGATGAAGGTGACTTGTCAACGGATTTTTTCGGAAGTGATTAGGATCGCGCTGCTAATGAAGGGCGAAGTAAATCTCCTTCCAGGTATTGTGTGGCAGCAGGTGTCGAAGAGCAGCATGATTCTTAATGGCGACAAACTAGTTTAATTTATGCAAATTTATAATTGGACCGACCGCAGTTTGATAAGATCATTTGCAAAGAGTTAATGGTACGTTGTCTTTCAGTAGTCAAGAAAAAAATTACATGTGCATTTTCCTTTCGCAGTTGAATCGGTAATGAAAGAAACACTTTCTATAATTTTATTTCATAACTACTTGCGAATGAAACATTGTTTATTTTGAGTTTGTGATGCATGATTGTGAATAGTTTTGGCATTATCAAGGATATATCGTTAAGATAATCTCTGTAAATTAAACACAGTATGTTTCGCTTGTGGATATTATTAACAGAAAAATATGATAAAATTAAAAGATTATATCTAAAATGAATTTCAGTAGATCTGTTTTGGTCAAATTTTTCTACTTTGGATTAAAAAAATGAAGTTTACTTAACTTCATTGCTTGTGACTAGTATTCACACGAATATATTTCAAAATAAACCACCTGAATAAAAAAAATTGTTTATAGAAATATCACACAAATCACTGGGTTAATTATTCATGTCTAAAACCCAAAATAAAATTCGATATTCAAAGATAAACACTTAATTAAATCAATATAATCAAAAACCAAAGTGAATTAATGTCGAAGATGTTATGATATTTTACAACAGTAAGAAATAAAAAACAGTTATCGTTTTTTTAAATTGAAATTTTTAATTAACAATTGAAAAATATTAATAAGAAAAGGCAAACAGAGATAAGAAATTACGATATTTGTTAAATCCTAAATCATTATTTAAAGTAAAAAGAAAAATAAATATATCTGTGTAAAATTGAATTAAAAACAAAAAATGATGTTTCCAAAACTTTTCCAGCACTGTAAAAAAAATAAAAAAAATTCTAAGAATATATATTTGTATTTTATTTAAAATTAGTTATAACTTTATTTATTTTATTCCTAAAAATTGTTATTTATAAAATAAAATTAAAACCAAATTACTTCAAAATGTAAAATTTTAATTAAAATTATATAGCAAACTATAAAATATTGCAAAAATCAATGAAATAATTAATTTCAAAGTCTGAAAATTACTCAAAAGAAAATGAAATGTGGTATCAGTATAAATAAAAAACAATATAAAAATAGAATAAGGAATCTTACTTCATTTCAAATAGTCAATAAGTTTATAGATAATTATGAAAGATATGCAAAATAAGCAACTGAAAATTACTGTTTAATTATCATTTTATAAGATTGAAAATTAAAATGTACAGCAGCAGAAGATGATAAATGATAGAATTTATTTATGTTGTTTCTAAAAAGAGTAACTCATTGTAAATATATTTCCTGATAAAATAAATCAACTAAATATCATACAGAAAATGATAATGAATACAGAAAAGGAATTAAATACAAACCTGGAAAAATAAGCTATAAAATGTCTTATCTTTTTCTTACAACGAATTTTTGCAGCTAATCGGACAGTTCAAATTGTATTCAAAGCTATTTACAGTTAAAAGAATGAAAAAAGGTTAAAATAATTGGAAAAGATGTAGAAAAAGCAGCTTTCCTCATTATATTTTACTTTTGTATTTATACTGCAAATAATTTTTTTTAAATAAATAATTTTTTTAATTAAATATTTACATTGTCTCATCATTGTTTTAAACAGAAATTAATTTAATATCCTTAACTTTTGAATTCAAAATCGCAAATAAAAAACGTTTGAAAACAAAACTATAACAGATGATTAAAACCACAATAAATTCTTCATCGCTTTGTAATGATTTCCCATCACCAAATAGCCTTATAGCATGTCCACAACACCTGTAAATACCTCTTCTCCGTCATACAGTGTTGATTTCCCTTTTTATTTAATAACCACAGGTACGTTTCAGAAATGCTTACCACTAATCCGCGCAATAACCTATTTGTTGCAAGCTGTCATTTTGTCTCGAAGGCAAGGCAGCAGCAGGTTGGCGATTAAATCTCGATGAAAGGGGATGCCAGTGGTACTTGCTGTTAAAATGAAGCCATATCACCTGCTGAGTCAGAGCATAACTGAGAAAGATAAATTCGTGGAGATGAGAACACATCCCTTGGCGGTTCCTAGAAAATACTACCGTGTTAAAACACTATTTTGGCAGTATTTTTTTTTCTTTTTTTTTTAATGTGAGAAATGCGTGTGTTCTTGCGATTTTTTTCAACCTTTCCTAGTTGGATTTTTTTTTAAATTTTCATGCAGGTGTAAAATAAATTTCAGGAGCACCTGAATGAAATAAATATATTTGGTTACACAAATTGCCTAACAGGGACTAACATTTTACATTGGGGTATTTTAAATCATTTGATATGGGAGAGTAAAAAAGCCATATACTTAGCAGTTACATTTCTTAAGCTATTTAAATAATATATGCAATATTATTTTCATTAATTGATAAATTACAATGTGGTTAAACTCACAAAATTAACGCATGGAATTTTGTCTAATTAAGTTTATAATATATTATTATTAAAATTATATATATATATATATATATATATATATATATATATATATATATATATATATATATATATATATATATATATATATATATATATATATATATATATATATATATATATATATATATATATATATATATATATATATATATATTAAAAATGCACATCAATAAAAATACGTTTTCTATTTATGGATTTAGAATTAGCAGAAGATAATTTGATAACCTTTATATATATATCTATTGTTGATTCTGATTTTTCGTCTTCTCAAATGGTAGCTAATCTTAAATGACGTTGTAATACATATTTTTATATACAATGAAATGCTGGGATATCAAAAGAGCTATGAATCAGGGAACTACAAAATTTGATTGTCCCTGTATATGATCAAAAATCTAAATCCTGGAAAGCCATTAAAGTCTAATTATTCCTGAAAATGTCCATAAATCAGACTTAATTAAATCAGAACTCAACTGAATCTGATCTGCTCATGATATAGAACCGCTGACTTATTCTCTATTTAGAAGAGTCAAATGCAATGTGTACTGAATTATTTTGAATTTTCCAAATATGAGAGTAATGTGAGCTAAAAAGGAAAATTCATAACTCTTCTTTATTGATTAATTATTTTTAGAGATTTAGGAAAATAAGTTTTATTTTATTTTATTAATTTTAGAAAATGAGAAATCAGATAAAAGGTCTGAGTTCATACCTGAGATAAAAAAACAGGCGTTAAGAAATTTTATATATGAAAAATAGCTGTGTTTTTTCTTAAAAATCTTTACAATTGTTAATTTTTGATTATAAGAAATATATTTCAAGAATCGGATTAATTCAGGTTTATCAGTTTCTGAAATTGAGAAAGAAAGAAAAATTTAAATAATTATTTTAATTTAAATTAAAAGTGTTTTTCATCTTTTTATTTTGACTAAAGATTTTGGTTAATTAAAATGAAAAGATAAAGGTAAAACACTTTAATATAAATTAAAATAAATATTTTCATTTTTTAAATCAATTTTCACAAACTATGTTGTGAACAAAATTTAATGAATTATATTTTAAGCAATTTAAAGGAAAATATATGTTAATCTAAAAATTTTTGCTTACATTAACATTAGCTATATTTGAATATTTAAACAATTTTTCTTAGATTACTTTTACCTCTTATTTCTTCATACTTTTCTTTTGTTTTTTGTTACTTTCATTTAACAAGATATAAAATTAATTATGCATTTCTTACTTAAGCTTCAAAATATTCTTCGAGTGTCTTTTTTAAAATATGATATCAAACAATGTTTTTCTCATTTCCAAAAGCAATATCTTCTGAGAAATTGTAACTTTTATTAAGCTCTTTTAATTTAAGTTTTTTAATTGATTTAATTCTTGGTAAAAAACTTTTTACCAATTTTGCTTTGAAAATCAATTAACTTAATTTTTAATTACTTAATCTGAATTCGCCACAACCAAAATAACTATAAATTATTTTAATATTTCTATGTTGTTTTTATTTTAATTTATGAAAATATGCAAAATTAGACTTATTATCAAAATAATATGATTAATATAACTCAATATTCTGAAACATGAATTTTGAATAGTATTTGTGGAAAAAAAACGTGAGAAATTAAAAATAAAAATATCACAGTCTTCTTTTTTTATTATATTTATATAAATCAAATAAAATGAATATTTCTTTCCTTACCATAAACGAAACTCATCTGAAAGGGGAAAAAAACTGAAAATGAATATCACAAAAAGACATAACAAATTCCACCTTGCTTTGACATGTTAAGATTTCACCTTATCAGCTGGCAACATATCCTACAGGTGGTTACAGTTAATCCAAGCACGGCAGCTGATATTTTATTTATTATTTTGCTTCATCCATCGAGCTTCCACAGCTTATTTCAACCACGGGCTCTTCCTTACCAAATAGATCTGCAATCGACCGCACGACTATCAATTACCTCTAATTCATTACCACGATTTGACGCTTCCAACAATGTGCTCCACTCGCGCTTTCACAGATGCAGACCTCCGCTTTGATTAATTGGAGAGGGAAATTTGGGGAATTTTTCCAACTTTTTCCCTGTATTAGATTCTTTTGGATATTAATAATTACACTTCTTAGACACTTCGTAGGAATTACACTGTTACTTGATTCCCAAATTATCAAATTTGTTTGAAAATTGCTTACATAGTTTGTATTTGTTAAATTTTGTCTAATATAAACATAATTTCTACAATGTTGACAAGCAGGAAATATTTACAATGAATTCTAGTTTTAATTACTCTTTATATTTGTATTTAATTTATCGCATACTATTTCAAAGATTTAATACATTAAATAATAATTTTTCAGCTTAGATCTCTATGGATTTTTGAAAGATCAATTTAATTAAATTTCTCATTTTGCTGAACTTTTTAAGAATAAAATATTAAATAATTAAAATTTCCTAAATATTCTAACCCCGCAATAATAATATTTCTTAATACAATTTCATTCATACCAGAACAGTTTCAATAATTTCACCAGAACAGTTTCATTAATAAGTAATATAAGAAACGGAATGCAATAAATAATCGATTAAAAATTGAATCATGCTTGCCTAAAAACCACACAAAATACAAGCACACAAAAATACAAGCATAAAGATTTCATGGAAAAGTATAAAGTGTTAATTATGTTTTTAATGTAATTTCTGAAGGAATTCAATCATTTATCTGCATTTTAATATTATTTTCCATGGCATTAAAATAGAAATTTAGAAATTTACCCTAGAACTTCCAAGCCAATGAAATGTTGCCAGGTTAAGTTCATTATTAGCTTGAAAATGAGTTGGAGAAGTCGTTCTTCATTAGTCAATACAAATGAAAATCAGACAACGCCAAGGCAGGACTATCTGATGGGGGGTGGGGGACTAAATCTCTCGCTTGCAATTTTTTAGTGAAATTTAAACTTTGTGAAATGTATGAGGTCTTGCGTAAATATACAGAAGTATTATATCTTACTTCAATTCTGACTCCCTCTCTATTTCTGTAACAACAAGAAACGGATATTTTTTTAATTTTGAGCTATGGATACAATTGTGATACGATTATTAATTAAACATCTCTTTCCAGTAAATGTGTATTTTCAATGTTGTTCTCTGAAATGTATCTTCAAGAGAAATGCTCTCTTGTAAACTAAGATTAAAAACTTCTCCTCCCAAAGCGCTAATACTTATTCTTCAATCCCTAGTAAATTTAACGAGCTATATACTATACGGCCTTAACTTATATCAAAAGAAATTCTCTTTTAATTTGCAAGTATTTTATTGTAAGAAACTCTAATCACAGCTTTAAATACTCTTTTTAATTTAAATTATTTGTATGAGTTGTAAGTTGCTTACTTAACTCATTGATAATGGTACAGACGACTTGTATATTATTATATTTGCATGTCAATTTGCTATCATTTATAAATAATTGACGGTTAATTGTTGTCAGAAAACTAAGAAAAAGTTCTGGTTCCCTTTTATCGACGAATTAAATATATCAAAGTAAAAACTGTTGTGGTGATAAAATCTGAAATATTTACTATTATCATCAAAGTTTCTTTTTTATCATATAAATAGTTCGCTTTATTTAAGTTTCAATATCGCTTTGTTAATACATTTACGTAATATTTTCGAAAATTGCATATTTGTTTTTAATTTTACTCGGTGTTAGATTTTTTTTTTACAAATTTCTGTTATTAAGGGAGTAAATTCTACTTTCTATCTTTTATTTCTCTCTTTTTAACTTTAGATAAACAGTAGGAAATCTCGTAGCATTTAAGAAACTTTCAAAAATCGAGCTATGATTCAAAGAAGCTTTTGTTTTATACTACTTTTATTTTTAAATGAATTTAATAGTTTACAGTAAATTTCATTTTAGCGAAGAATTTTGTAAAATACTTTATATATCTGTTCTTACAACTTTCTACACATTTTGAAACACAAATTAATAAATTTGGTTTATCCAAATGAAAACAAATAAGCTCAAAATTAGAAACAATTTAATAAATAAACTGCAAAAGAACAAGACTGCTGCACACCACACACACTATATATATATATATACATATATACATATATATATACATATGTATATATATATATTATATACATATATATATATATATATATATATATATATATATATATATATATATATATATATATATATATATATATATATATATATATATATATATATATATATATATATGTATATATATATATATATATATATATATATATATGTATTATTATATATATATATATATATATGTATATTATTATATATATATATTATTATATATATATATATATATATATATATATATATATATATATATATATATATATATATATATATATATATATATATATATATATATATATATATATATATATATATATATATATATATATATATATATATTATACCGTTGTGAATTAATTTGCTTATATGATTTCTATATATTTTTCGCTCCAAGCAATTATTTATCTATCCATAGAATTTTATATTATTCCCTTATTTTTCTACAGTTATATAAAATGATCTAAGTTCTGAATGTATTGATTAGTTTATTTGTCTTTCATTCTGCTGTAAAAAACACATAATATTAGAGATAAATCTCCTTCATTTAATAACATATACGTGACAGACGCATGATATATATGCATCCATATGACTACCTACATTTGCATAACTGAATACACATGCCTTGATTGACTGATACCAACACTGAAGAAGAAAAAAAAAACAATCTCCTCTAATTCCAAATCAAAATTTCAAGCATACAGAAGCCAAGTCAACTGCTTTAATTCAGTTGAAAGAACTAAAACCAAAATAAAAGACGAATGAAAGAATTAACATTAAGAATCAATTTGAGACAATTACCGGCCGATAAACGTATTCAGAACATTTCCCTTAACCTCGAACCCAATCTGTTAGGCAGAATGGAATTGAGTTTTCATTAGAACGATTATTACGACTGCGCGAAAGCAGGCTTGCAAAGTTCGGAAGCTTAATAATGGAGATAAAAATAAATAAATAAATAAAAATCCTTTTTAATGGTGGAAGGAACGACGAGAATACCTTTTTTTCCTCTGCCAAGTTCAGATCTAATCATATGTTGACATTTTTAATGTGTGATTAACTACACACCAAAAGGCATGAGAAAGTCGGTAATTATTATGATAGGATGCAAATTGAACGATACATAGTGCTAAGCCGTAGAATCTGGCATATGGCCATAATTATGTAAGATAAAGCATAGTTTCGCCAAGCATTCGTTTTATTCACCTGCTATTTAATGTAAAATCTATAAAACAGGAAAAAATATATTCGTAGATATTTTTAAGTTAGCTGTAACTGCAAATTATAGAGTTTGAAAGCAATGTATCAACACCTTAATTATCCTAAATCATATACCGTAGAAAGTCTTCAAGAATGCAATTTTTAAGTTCCCACTTCAAGGAACTACACATTGTGAGTGAACTGTATCATACATTTTGCCTTGAATAGTAATGGCAAATCTTTTGAGATTGGCAAAAAATATGAATTTTTGGTGGAAGTATTAACATTCTGAAAAAAAAATACCCCGACCTATGTCTGGGTGGTTAGCGTTTCTGACTCCTGAGCTGTGGGTTCTGGGTTTGAATCCCGGATTGGATGTTACTTTCTCTCATTGATCCTCTATCCTTTCTTTTGAGATGTTGTATGAATGTGTCCCACCCAATAAACGGTTTTATGGTGGTTTGGCGAGGGTAATGCTATTCGCCTGCGTGTCTTGGTTCATAGGTACCCACTGGGTAACGACAAATGAGTAGTAGTTTCCGTCCTTGTTGTGGAGGAGGGTTAGTCACCTAAGTACCCGCCGTTATTAAAAAATATATTCTGAAAAAACTCTTGCTTTAATCAGTTGCTGTACCATACACATAATTTATGGCATGTGACATACAGATGTCACGATTTTTATTAGATATCTTCTCTGTATGAGTAGAAAAACTTAGTATTACTTGATATCGATCTAAAAAGTTTTGCTTAATCTATATACAAAGCGTTATTCCATTCTGTCAAATAATCTCAGAGCTTTTATGGCAACAAAAAAGAAGAAAATTGGAAATCATGTTTTTCGCCATCTAGTGAACTGGAAAAGGAGAGATCGGCTAAAAATCTCACAAACTGATTTTTCCCTCATTACAATGGATCTCATGAATAAAAATATGAATCTCAAAAAGTATATAAGCGATTGATTTAGTTTCTTCCGTCTAACAACTTTTTGACACCTTTGCTTGACTGATTCCTGTTTCATAAATTAATTGGAAGACATTGTGTAAAACCAAGAAATATATGAAGAGGTCATACAATGTGTCATTTTGAGCATGAAGAGGACATACAATATGTCCTTTTGATCACTATATACAGTAATATATCATTTTTAATGAATATAACAAATGAGATAACTTTAGGACTTTCTCTTGGTATGAAATGTTTGCATGATACTGTGATTAAAATATACTATTAACAAATATATGAAGTAATCAATTATTTGACATAAAGGTGGCATATCAATTACTATATACAATTATATACCACTTTTAAACCATGTTGCACTCGACAACTTTTTGACTGAGTTTTACTATGAAATAATTAGATTATACTGTATATAACCAACAAATATATGAAGTAGTGATCAACCATCTGATATATAGTATCGATAATTATATACATGCATAGCGGTGCTGGCGAGTCCCAGACTGTACCTTCAGGTTAACGAATTTGGAATACTCGCCAATCACCAAACGGCTCGTAATATTGAACGACGGTCAAATGACGAGGTAACACCTGAGCTGACAAATACATCCACGCCAAACCAGCGGAAAGAGTTCGGACGTCACAGATTAACTTGGACACCTAACCCACGGAGCTCCAGCAACCCAGTGAAGGAGAATGTGTGTTCACCTTCCCAATCATTGCCCGCGGGAATGATGCTTCACTTTGCCGATCTTAACGGGAAAGCGGTCTGTAGATACTGAGCCACTGGAGCTCTGATTAACGTATACAGTTGTATATCCCTCTTAATGCATATGGAAATAGTCAACTCTTCAACTGATTTCTAGTATGAAAAAACTAGATGAAACAGTATATAACCAACAAATAACGAGCAGTCATCAAATGTCTGAAATATAAAATCGATTACTGTACACAATTGCATATCACTCTCAATAAATATAGTGATGCTTCTTGGTCAGACTCCTAGTACACTAAATAATTAGATTATACTGTATATAACCAACAAATACAGAGGGTATTAACATATTTTTAGAACGATTTCGATAAAGAATTTAAAAAAAGGAAATGTTTTAGAATAAAAATTTTTGGCAACAGCTTATTATTTGAAATGAGAAATATCATCTGCTACTTTTAAATTTATTCTTCTTTCAAAATGTCGCATGTAAACAAGCTGTGGATTGAAGGATATGTTTTTGCGCTTTCCAAAGAGAAATATTCTTATTCCAGAATTCAAAAACGTTGTGAAATGCATGGTATTAAAATTTCTAAGTGCAAAATAAGCAACGTTATCAATTGGAGAAGTAAAAGCCGCCAATCATTATTTCTACATGGAAAGAAGACTCCAAACGAATATCCGAAAAAAGTACGTACTGTTTCAAATGTTTCTAAAGTGAAATCGCTGGTAACAAGAGAAAATCCGCCAACACAGAAATCAATTGCAAAGTCTTTAGATACACCTGTAGCAACAATAAATGAAATAATAAACCAAGATTTACAACTTAAAAATGCTAAAAAACATAAATTTCACTAGACACGTGGCTCAACGCAAAACATTTGTTGGAATCCTGTATGAAAAACATTTAGTAGGAGATGAATAGAAATACATTGTGACCTTTGATGAAGCAGGGGTTTACCTAAATGATTGCAGCAAAAAATGTTCTATTTACAATAGAAAAGGCGGGAAAAAAATGTACAAATCTGGTTCCGTCAATATAAAGAAAGTGTCAGTAAGGGGTTTATGATTGTCGCAGGTTTCTCCAACAATGGGAAATTAAAAATAAGAAGAGTGGGAAAAAATGTTAAAATCAACTCATCATACTATCAGGAGAAGATTTTACGTCTAATATTTATAGAAGAAATTCCACTTCTTTATTCCAATAACTTTCAAGGAGTTAAAGTTTATCAAGACAAAGCTACAAGTCATACTTCAAAATTTACCACTGCATTCCTTGAAAAAGTGAAGACTAATACAGGTATTGCATACATACCTTTTCAACATATTCCTGCAAAGTGCCCTGACGTTTCACCTATGGACTATTGTGCCTTTGGTCTGTTAAAAAGAGCTCTTTCTGAACGCAAACCCACCACGATAGATGGACTCTGGAAAGTAGTGGAAGAGGAATGGGAAGCAATACCCCTGGAAATTTTACGAAAAGCTTTTCTATCATGGAAATCACGATGCAAAAGTATAGTCCAGAAAGAAGGCTATCAAGTTGAACATTTAAAAAAATATTCTTTACACTTTAAACACTAATTAAATGACCTCGAAAATCGATTAAATTGATTAAAATTGATTAAATGGGCTTCTAAAATATGTTAATACCCTCTATATATGAAGAATTCATCAACTGTCTGACCTATAAAATTGATTACTCTATATAATTGTATATCATTCTTACCGAATATGTCAATCAACAATCCTTTGACTGATTTTTGCTGCAACCATTTAATACGCTGTGTGCAGGCAATAAATATAATAGAGAAATCATCGATTATTCGATATTCAGAATATCTTATCAAACACTGCATACATTTGTGCATCACTTTTAATGAATAGAATAAGAAACAACTGTTGATTCTTTTTCCTTGGTTCTTCAAATGTTGAAACCTTTCTAGATATTCTACCCCGCTATCATTTTATATTTTATATTTTTATGAATATTTTAATGAACAGTTATTTGATTTATCTACAGAATTTCATTAAGGAATAATGATTTGATCAAGTTCCTGATAGTATATGAGCCTAAACTTTTCTTGGAATAGATGTATTGTATTATATTAGAAGCAAGACTTGAAGACTTTTCATAGATATGCACATTATTCACATGTCTTGTAAAACTATCAAATATCCATAAGGATGGATTAACGTAAGAAAAGCCTAAACGCAACACACATCTCTCGCTGTCCAATAGATCTAGGATCTACAAGACCTTCCTCACTAAAAAGCTTGGTTCTATTATTAGATTCAGGTAGTCCCGATGACATAGATATTTGTTTTGGCTAGGAATTCATTTTAAATGATATGTCCTGCCGCAATTATGCGGAGTGTACCAACCGCTACTCAAAACGCCAGAGTACAGAGCAATCAACTACCATCTTGTGGATTGGAGTTCAAATTTGAAAACTAAGCGTGGGAGTAGATTGAATGTTCTTATCTATCATTATTTAGAAACTGTCTTCGTACAATTTCATTTCAGATTCATCCACTACTGCCGAATATACATTTTTATTTCAATATTAAAATAAAAGTATAAACGACTTTTTAAATGATAAATACTAAATTTTTTTTAAGAATTTGAGAGTTATAATAGGTTAAATGGATTTAATTATCCTTTATATGGAAAACCATCCATGATCATCTTACTCATGGATGGTTTTAATTAATAGTTTTAGTCTCATATCTAATGTCTCATAAATTAAATTAAATAAGACTTTGAGAAACTTTTAAATATAAGACCATGCAATTTTAAATATTTTTAGACAAATTTTTTTAACAATTAAAGATAAAACGAATGAAATTATCTTCAGGTGGAATATTTGTCGAGTATAATAAAAATTATAGTTACGCCAATCCTGAAAATATTTTAGTATTTCCCAACAACGAATAATCAAAGCATTATTTAAATTTGCTTTAGTCGATGTGCTTAACATGTCAGTTTTTCGAAAGAAAGAGAATTTAATTTTTTTCGCTCGATTTAAGTAATTATTCAGGATATTTATATAATAAATTTATTATAAAAATTTTTATATAAAAAAGAGCAATCCTGTTGTATTTATGAGTAAATATTACTTACTATAAAAAGTTAAAACCGAATGACTCAAAATACAAAAAACTTTAAAATCAAAAAATTTCAGATAGAAAGGTTTGAAAAGACTGATGAAATGGAAAATCAAAAAGTAAATAGAATTGAAAAACTCAAAGCGTATAGCTTTAAAATCATTGAAATAGTTTTAAATCTTAGAAATTTTATAAGCCATAATAATAAATATAATAATAGTAGAATTTAACCTCCATAGCTTTTTGTAAGAATCAAACTGAAACTAACGGTAATGTAAAATGAGTAACACTGAATGTAATGCTACTGTAATGAAGATTCATAGTTCTGGTAACTTCAAAGTAGAGAAACATTGTTTATGTTCTAAAGTGGCAATTCCAATAGAAAAAGCTTCTAAAATACGCTCGCTCATATTTTCGGATGATTTTTCTCATATTCTGGGTCAATCTTATGAAATTAAAGGGAAGAAAATTGAAAAATATCTATATTTCATGATTGGTACATTTGCACAAAATCTGTATTATTTTTTCAACAGTAAAAGGCTCAATTCTCAATCTTTTTGATAGATAAAAGGACTCTAGCATTTGGTTAGAGTGAGCCAGATATTATATTTATCTACAAGAAGCAAGATTTAAGCGCATATAAAAAGTTAGATGCTTCTTTATAACGACCGCTTTATTTCATAAAAGAAATTAACATCACCAAGAATTTACTAAGCAACTTCCCAGTGGCAAAACCGACCACTTCACCAAACAGTTAACTGTAATATAAAATTGCTGACACCCTAGAATAAATGCTCACTTTGAATTAATAAGAATCTCTCGAAGAAAAATATCCTCCAGGAAAAAAATACTTTCTAGAATATTTACTTCTATATTTTATACACTTGTAATAAGAAAAGCTGGAATATTGTATATATCGAATCATTAACTTTAATTTCAGCTTTTAAATTTTAGTATGATTAAAAAAATTAGCTATCTTGAAATAGATCAAAAATTCAGAAAACTTGATTTAGCGTGCTTTTTAATGAGAATTGTTCGCTGCAGCCTTCTGCGTGAATAATTCTGGACATGAAGCAAAGGGTTGTAGTGGATCTAAAATTAGTACTCTTCTTGTCCAAAAGAATAAGGATTAGGGCGTTTCTCTGTAATGAAAAGTGGACATGAAAACCTTATTAAGAAGGAAAATATCATAATCTCTATCATTTAAAATACGTGGCTTGTTTGGCCATAATTACTCTGGGCGTGCAGAGATTGATTTAAATGGCTCTTACTCAGATAGGAAAAGCAGTCTTTTATTATGAATTTGACTAAGAGACCCACCAATTAGAGGACTATAAACGTCACCAATCATGTTATTCTTTGCAACCAAATATGTACGGCTAAATGACGTATTTCACTGAGGCGTGGTAAAATTGACGTGGTCATTTCTGCATTCTCAGTGATTGGATGGAATATATTACTTCGACGGAAACGGATAAATAATGGTTTTAACCTCTTTCAGAAAAGAAGATGGGTAATTTACTGTGTTTATAATAAAAAAAAAATTGATTTCTACTTCTAGCTTATTCGGTTGCTTAAGTCAGATCAATCGGATATCTAATCTTTTTTCTTTTTCACTATCGGTTCATCAATCGCATTATTTATTTCTGATGAATATCAAACAGATTTTCAATTTGAAAAAAAAATAAACAATAATGTGGGGAAAATGACATAAGCTTTATAAAAAATTAACTTGTAATAGCTATAAAATTTATTTTAGAATGGTTGATTGCTTACTCCATCTCAACCATTTCCATTTACTCTGAAGTTCCAAATATCGCTTACTAAAACAACAAAGATGTTTTGAAAATGAAGCAAATTGGACGCATTGCTTCATTTTCAAAATTGGATTTTGATAAAGATTGCTTCTAATTGAATTTATAGTTTTTAGATTTATTGATATTTTATAATATGTAATTTCCCTACAAATGCCTAAATCTTTTAATATTTTGTGTGTAATATTAATTTAAAATATTTGTATATAGATTCACAGACAATTTGAAACTTAACATTCAATATTACTTTATAATTCTTTTAATGGGTAACTTTTTGACGTAAGTAAATATACAAATTATTGTTTCCGATTGCCGCCCACCCAGTCTAGTGCTCAGAGTTCCTGACTGCGGATAGGCGGATAGGAAGGTCCTGGGTTCGAATCCCAGTTCGGGCATGGATATACTTTCTCTCTCAGTCTATCCTGTCTTTGTCCTTTTTTTGTATGAATGGGTCGTGAATGGTTACCTACCCTATAAACGGGTACCTATAGCATGTGTGAACTGAAGAAGTCGGACTCCACACCAAATTACGGTTCAGTTGGAAAAGTGGAGCAACACACCCCATATTGCAAGCCTAACTGGCACAAGACAACAACAACTGTTTACGATTTTTCATTTGAAAAGATAATATATCAATAAATGAAAGTTTTAGTTTTACTTTCTTAATCATTTCAAATAATTGACACTTCGTAAAACTTTTCTACACTTATTTTCTGAGATTTATATACATAATATATGCTATCACTAAAGCACACAAGAAAATTAGTTATTCTCCAGATTAGCTAGGTAATGTGCAAATTACATAGGGTGATATGTTAAACTGCGTGGCCACGGGGGTCTGATTGTTAAGGGCTTTCGTTCTCGATATCGGAAAGTAGTAAGTTCAAATACCGACTCAATAGAAGATATTTCGTGTTTGTTAATAGAAGCTGGGGTACGTTAAATATGTCATGGTTGCAATGTCTTCCTTGAGAAATGATACCTTTGGGAGTGCAGGCCAAGTCTACGGTTCTTCTCATTGGCCATTGCTTTTAAATTACAAAGGCCCACCTTCGGGGCTATGACGGTACAGCCGCTGTAGGCTCCACTATATAATGTATTATTATTTTCGCACTTTATATAATGTTGATAGGTGGAAAACCTGATATGCGGGCATTATACAACAACAACATTTGTTGGAGAAACAGCAATGTTTCTGTCCACTTAAATTCATATAATGTCAATTCTGTTTCATTAGTTTAAGAATCAAGTTAAAACAACCAGTAAATTAGTTGGTAGAATGAATAGTTCAAAACTATAATAGTAAGAATCAAACGGTGGTACTTTTCCATTATACCTCGTCTTATGAACTTAAAGAACTAGCATTTTCTTACGGCGAAAAGAAAATATAATATAGATTGGATGATTTTAATGGCTCAAATTTTTATTTTAAATTAAATATTATTAAATTTTCTTTCTACAAAAATTGACTGAAAAATGATAAACAAATTTAAGCAAGCTAAATGCTAAACTAAACTATAGCTAGTTGGAGCATAATTTTATCGGTTAAAAGGAACATTACGGTCACAAGTCGCCAAAGGTAAAAAATAGCCAAATGCAGTAATATTTAATTTTGTTTTAATGAAAGAGTGTGCTATTACATTATACCTAAGCAATCGAACATCTAAGCGATTGCTAAGCAGATGCCGCTAGAAATAAACACTAGCATTTAAAAAAGTTTTGTCAATAAGTGATAATTATTTAGTTTATAAAATGTAAATAAAATGTGCTATTTTTACTATTTTCTGAAAACGCAAACCTTTTTAAACAATGCAGAATGGAAATGGAATATTTTTAGGACAGTAATTTACAATTTTTCCTTCCCGTTTGTCCTTTTTTCCTTTTTCCGTTTTTCCGAATTTTTCCTTCCCAAAGGGATTATCAACAGGCGTGTAACGGAAAATTACCTAAATGACTTAAAATACGGTTACAGTTAAAGGAAAATTAATAATTATTTTTCGATATAATTCTTAACCACACACTTTAATGAAGAAAGTTAATTAATCTGAAGATTAACTGTTTTTGAGCTTTAGGAGTAATATTTTAATTAAAAGTTGATTGTGTTATCAATTAAAAAATATAAATATAATGGAATTTTCTTTAAGGATTTTTCTCTTTAAATCGTGAAAGATCTGAAAAGCTAATGTAGGCTATTTCTTTTATAAATTTCGAAACGCTAGTTATAGGTGACAAAGGCTTAATTTTGTAAAATTGAGAAAAATATTCAGGTTGCTCTATTTTATTTGCGAAAAAACTTAACTCTTAGTAAAAGGGAAAATCTCTCTTTTTGAAATATAAAATTACTTTATTAGTTAATAGATCTTAATTTTAAAAATTTACTTTTTACAAAAAATTAATTATATATTTATTTATTTATTGAAAAATACTACATGCTAATAATGTCGAAACCTTGTGATAGTAAAGTCTTTTTGATTAAACAATGAATTTCATTGAATATTATAATTTATAAAAGTTACTTAGACGTTACAGATAAAACATTAGAAAATAATATAAAAGCATTATTATAGTGAAATATCTTCATGTAATATTAAAATATTTTCCTTATTAAAATTATTACAAAAAGAAATGAGTTATATATCTGTATTAAAATTTAATCAGTATTTTTTAGAAATTAGTAAATAAACACAATTAGTACTAGAATGATGACCATGTTTATACATTTCAACTATAAATTTAAAATGTATGAAATCAATTAGCAACAATGCAGTATTAAATAATATAATCGGGAAACAGCAAAATTCCATGACTGTATAAACTTTCTCTTTATGCTTATATCAAATCCCAAAAAATATCGGATTCCATTTTTTATGAAATATTAAAAATTGTATAACATGGCTGTTGCATATAATATTAAGATTTTTATATTGTATATTTTCAATTAAATTTATTATTTTTTTCTAAAAGAGTTCACTTCACTGATTTTCAAAATTATTTTATAATTTAAATTTTATATCTTTTATAAAATTTCTGCTGCAAATTCTATAATTTTTTTTGTTTTTTATGCAAAAAAATTTACATATTTATTATAAATAAGTATAAAATAATATAAATGTAATTTTGATATACAATATATTGCATCGACTTGAAGATGGAAACAAATGTGTCATTTCAATAGATATAAGAATTCCACTATTCCTCATGAGGTAACAAAGAAAACTCTTAGTGTTTAAAATAAAATACCACTTTAAATATGCATATATATATATATATATATATATATATATATATATATATATATATATATATATATATATATATATATATGAATGCATATTTCATTAATCATGGATGAAGCAGTAGTGAAAAGAAGTGTCATTTACAGCATCTGACGAAAGCGATTTCATACCCAAGGAACTCACCATTTGTTTATTTATTTCCACTTTTGTTTTTATCACCTTCGCCGAATTTGTCTCGCAGCATCCCTTCTTCCTCCTCTTCCGAAAGCACGATACGCATCGGAGCGTGTTGTCCAGAAACAGCTTTCAAGGGTGAAGGAAAGGGGTGGGTGAGCGAGGAGACTCATTCAAGGTGTGCAGCAAAAACGCAGACGAAGGGGGAAGAGAAGCGCGCTTTTTCCAGTTAAGTTGGCCTGTTGGCGAGAACCCTGACGTCCCGTTGCTCCCCTCTCGCAGACCTAATTGCCCAGCCGCCCGATTGCGTTATCGACCCGGCTCACTGCTTGAAGCCTTGGCATTCGATTCGGAAACGTCGCACTTCCACTCTTCTGCCATCGAGAGTGGTTCCGAGAGAGACAGTGATCATTACGAAAGAATTTATTTGTCTTTACACTTCTTTCATGAATTGATGTTGTTGGTGAAGTGTCTGTACAGTGAACTGTATTTTTATTTATATTCATATTTTTTTTTTTATCTTCTTTCCAGAATTTTGATTTGGAATCGTATCTGAAAAATCCCTTGATTCCAATAAGCTGACTGATATACGTTTGGATATGAAACTGAATTCGAATTGCATCATAAAAATCAGAGTGTGAAGCATCTAATTCATCTCATTCTGGAGATCTATACCGACCAAGAGTGAATTGAAAATTGTTATGCCTGCAGTTATAAGACAGTAACTACTACACTCAGCTAAAAGTACAAATAGTGATTTGTCCCAGTGTATAAATAGTGGTATCGTATATCTCCAACTGAACAATTTCAACATCATTGGAGTGGTGCACGGGGGTGAATCTTTAAACAACCACTTCCCATTGTGTCATCAGAAGTACCAGTGATCCAGACAGCTGACCGAAGCGATGTCACACAACCACTAGTTGATCATTCGGCAATGCAGATAGGTGCTTCCCATCGTCCCGCTGTTCCCTCATGGACTTAAGCGTCCCCAAGCGGCCCAGCTCACCCCCGCCGCCGGCCCCCATCCGGCCGCTTTATCCAACGTCCCCAGTCACACCTCCTGGTACTGTACCGCTGAGCGGGATGGTGCACTTTGCGACACCCGGTGGTACTGCCGCCTCCTCACCGCAGAGGCCCAGCGACCTGATTCCGCCGCCGCCGACCGCCGGCACACTCCTCACCTCGTCAGCATCCTCCGCGGGAGTGTCCGTCGAGCCGCCCACCTTCTCTGCTGGACTCCTGTCTGGTAAGTGGACATCTTTTAATTCATTCATGTCTGGTAAAATGAAACCCCATTTTGCAAACAATTTATTGATACCATGTGATTCTTATAACATATCGTAGAATAATGTACACAAATAAATGCAATATCTTTAATTATGCATGTAGCCCGGATTATTATTTAAAACTTATCAATATTTATCATGTATATATCATCATATAAAGATTCATTTATTAATATAAACACCATTATATTAAAAATAAAGGATTTATTAATAAAATAAAATTATATAAACATTTTGCATTTAAAACTATAAAAAGTTTTAAATTACACATAAATATACACACTCATGACTGAAAACACCTTTACTAAAAGTATAGGAGTTATATTAATAAAATAATATTAATGCATATGTGCAAAGAAATCATTAAAATATTTATAAATTATTATATAATGATTCATTTATTAATAAAAACACCATTGTTATAAAAACACACTAACTATTGATAAGTAATTATTCATATATTTTTAGTTATATATAGAAATTTTCTGAAATATTTGTATTAAATATTATTGAAATATTTGTAAATTTTTATGCTGAGATTTATTTATGAATATAAACAAAATTACTAAAAATTATTATTGATAAAATCAGTTTTAAGTGTTAAATATTATTTTAATAAAGTAATAACTTTTTTAAAGTTATTGAATAAAATACAAATTACTTAAAAATATGTAATGAAATTAAAATAAATGGACAGAAATTTGTTGATAATAAATTCCATTTTTCAGTGTTTT
Organism: Latrodectus hesperus; assembly: GCA_037975125.1. Taxonomy (NCBI): domain Eukaryota; kingdom Metazoa; phylum Arthropoda; class Arachnida; order Araneae; family Theridiidae; genus Latrodectus; species Latrodectus hesperus. Next base: position 47,443,241 of record CM075861.1, on the reverse strand, counting down.
CAGTAATTTTGAATTTGATTAATTCATATTGTAAATTTTTAGTTAACTGATATTTAAATGATTTTTATGTAATTTTATCCTATAAAATCAGATGAAAAACTGACTCAAAGTAATTTTTACATTACTAAAAATAGTATATAAAATTTAAGATTTATTTTCTGGTAATTAAGTTTATCATTGAAAAATGATATCATCTAAACTAGCATATAATTTTTATTTATGCATTACATTAATTATGTTATGATTGTTTTATAATTTTCTTAATAAAAACAAATTTTTGCCTTTAAATAAAATAACTGCATAAAGAAAATATTGAAATACTTTAAAATAATTTTAAAGCCACATACACATTTTTCTTCACGTATTATTTGATAAAAATCAAATAATACGTTAAGAAAAATGTTAAAAATATATGTTAAATGTTTTTAATTATTGGTCATATATAACAACAAAATATTATATTAATATTTAATTACTTACTTATCTTCATCTTAATGAATTTTCTTTCAGCATATTACTTAGTGTGTTGTATTTTTAGCATTATTTTAAGGAAAAAGATTCATTTATGTTTATAAATTTATTTAACATATATAAAAGTCATTTTTTTATCAAATTGTTAGGAATTATAGTATTTGATATATTAAAATTGTCTTCATTCATAACATAATTTTTTTTAAATAATCTTTGTAGAATTTTTTTATTCTATACATAAAAACTACGCTAGCAAAATTGTCGGAAGTTATAATTAAAGATTTAAAAATATATTTCAAGAAGCTCTTTTTCCTTATTACTTATTGATTTCAGTTCGAAAGAAGTTCTTTCGATCATAGAAGCATTCGGAGTTATTTGAAGTAAAATGCATATGAAATAATATTTTCGAAAAAACTGCATATGAGTAATCTTAAAATTTAAAGCAAAAAATGTCTCAATATAATTCGACCAATTATGAAATCTATTTTCAATAAAAATTATTCCAAATAAAGTCAAAGCATTTTTACAAGAATCAATATAATATATTTAAATCAATATTAATATTCCATTATAATAGAAAGATTTCTTTTTAAAATACTCATTTTTTGATGAGAAAATATCAATTATTTTCGTGATAAATTTACGATAGTAAAAATCTTATGTAATTTAATGCTATGCAATTAAAAATCCCTATATTATTTAGGCTTAGTAAGGAATATCATTAAAAGGGTATTTGATCATGTGATTCAACTTTCGGATCTCATTGGCTGTTCTGATATAATTAATTTTTGAAATAACCGGATATTAAAGTTAGCTAGTTTTAACTTCATTAAGATTTGAATTTTAAATATATATATATATATATATATATATATATATATATATATATATATATATATATATATATATATACATATGTGTGTATGTGTGTGTGTGTGTGTGTGTGTGTGTGTGTGTGTGTGTGTGTGTATACATAGCAATGATATTTAATGATTTGAGAACTGTAATCATTTTAACATTTTATTTATGAAAATTTTCAAATAAATTAATTTAAAAAGCAGATATTACTAAAGTACAAGTTAACTAATCTACTGGCTTAGCATTTCTCTGATTTAGCAGTAATAAACATTTTAAAATATGTACTCTATATAACGATCAATGCATAAATTTCAAAGTGCATTCTATCTAAACTATAATATATTTTCTTGTATATATGGTCATATATATGATTTGCTGATTTTATTTATTTTGAAAACTTAATCCCTGACAGTTAGAATATTATTTAAGCTTGAAATCTGATAAAAAAATTCCAATAAACATGTTTAAAAAAAAAAAAAGAATATAGCGTTTTTGGTTGGTGATTTAATTTTGTTCTTGTTCACTGAATTTGGCTTTAACTACATTATTTTAAGGGAAAATGTACATTTATATAGAATAAATAAAAAATGCTAGGATATATATTCATGAATATTTATCATACAATAATAATAGTAAACACTGAAAATGTCTTACAAAAACTAATTTTAAATAGATTAATTTTTTATGAGCTAAAACGTTTCAATTCTTTGAGAATTAAATCCTAAACATTGCTAGTATGCGATTCATAATGAACAAAAAAACCTATTTTCAATACAAAAACAATTTATGTATATAAAATTCTCTTTTGAACTATATAATATGCTAATTAATGTAAGTAATGATTAATAGCTAATTATGTTAGACTAAAGCTTATTTGCAAGTGTACTTATTTGATGCTGGTAACGAAGCTCAACTAACAAGATATAATATTAAGTAATTGATCAAAAGTTAATTCCTTTTGGAGCTAATGTTTCAGATAACTGATTCTCATCAATATTATGGATGAATGGTCACTATAATAATTTCTTAAATCTCATTCGGTAAAGGATGTAAGCTAAGGTGGCTTTAAAATCTTAAAGTTTTAGTTTGAAATTTTAAAGTAATCATTTAACATTTTTAAAAATAATTTTCATATGTGAGATTATTTAAAAAAACTTTCCTTGTATTTGCAAAAAAACACATTTTCAGTCTTATTATTTCAAAAATCATAACCATTTAATTTTTTAATATTTTTCACGATTAAAAAGTATATTCTTTTAGTATATATATATATATATATATATATATATATATATATATATATATATATATATATATATATATATATATATATATATATATATATATATATATATATATATATATATATATATATATATACATACGTATATATTTATATATATAACGTAAAAATTGAATTATTCGTTAAAGTACAGTTTCTTGCATGTTTTCCAATAAATTTCATTTAGGTGATATTTTTTAAGAATTACCTGTAAAAAAACTCTATTCTCTTCAAGATAATAAAAATTTTATTATTTTTAATATTATTATTAGATGATTCTTTACAGTATTAGTTAAAAAAATTAAATTAATTTCTTAAATAATTATTATTTTTAATTTAAAAGAAACTATCATAAAGGTACTTTACATGATTACTACGCATTTGTTGTTGTTAAAATTGAATAAATTAAACAATTTGTTTAAATTAAATTTTTCTTCTACGTTTCATGTTTTATGAACTTGGAAAGAGAAGTAAATAAAAAGAAACAGACAGAAAAAAATTGTTTTAGTTATGGTTCCTTTCTTCTGCTTATTAAAGCTTTCAAATTCGACATATTTCGTAACAACTTTGTCAATCATACGTCATTTAACTAATTGTCTTTTACGTTAATTCACTAGCTATGCTCATTCTTGATGCTATTAATTTTAATAAAATTAATATATTATAACTTTAATTTGTGAATAAAAATTAAGGATTCATATAGAAGATTGTTTTAATATTTTCTCCTGAATTAGTGGGTGGCAATGATTTTTTTAAGATTGAATTGAATGCCTTGTTTAGAACAAAAGAACTTTTTCCAAATATTTAATATGTATCACATTTAGAGTACATGAAATAATAAGCACTTTTATTTTTCTTTAGTTTCCACCTATTTTCTGCTTTTTGTTATATAAATATTATTTTTGCGATCCACTTAAATAAATACCAATACATGGCATATTAGAAGAACAATGTACACACACATTAGTACCACTTCGCTTGTTAAAATTTTGCATAATATTACTTTATTCAATATCACTTTGAAATTGCTTAGTTATATTTAGATATAAAAAATTTCTTGAAATAAAATCTCATTAAACTAAATTATTAAAATATACTTAAGTATGTAATTCAAGCTTTATTATTTATTAACTTCAAAATGCTTATTAATTTATAAAATTAAATCCAAAAATTTGAAATTTTTGTTATTAATTCACTTGTTAAGTATAAATTTTCCATCGCATTTATCATTTAGTTACTAGCACAGTTTTTTTTTTTTTTTTTTTTTTTGAAAGAACTTTCCATGTTGGAAATTAATTTCTGTATATAAATAAAAGGAGACATTATCTTCTTTTCTTTTTTATCTAAATCTTTTCTTTTGCTGAATTCAAACTTGTGATCCTATAAATTCTTTTTATAGCTTTATAGCTTTAATAGTATAAACAATAAAATTTCGTCAAATACATAAGATAATTATTAAAATATAACTGTAATGAAACTATGCTATGAATGTTTGAATGTTATATATATATATATATATATATATATATATATATATATATATATATATATATATATATATATATATATATATATATATATATATATATATATATATATATATATATATAAACAAATTAATTAACCTTTTCAATGACAATCAAATTAAACATAATATTTTATTTTTGGAAACATATAATTTAATTTCAAATATAATTGAAAATAATAAGAGATAAAAAGATGCGAAATATTTTGTAAGACAATTGTTACTAAAATAATAAATTTCTGTTTAACTTCATACTCTTTGTTTCTCATATTAATTGATTGAATTTAAAAATTAAATTAATGTTGTAACTTTTATTTAATTAAATAGGCATTCACAATGAATGATTTTAATTGAAATCAGATTTTCACCTCGTACAATTCAATTAAAACCATTAATGCGTAACCTATTGTTTATAATTACCATATTGGAAACATACGCACTATTGCCTGATCAAAAAATAAATAAAATGTATTTTAATTTGTTCATAACAACTGCGGTCTTCTGGAATTTATTACGACTTAAAGCTATTAAAAGAACAAAACAATATTGTTTGATAACTTTTATTATGATTCATCAACAATACGGAATTATAAACTTAAATCTCAAAACCATAAAAAATGTGTTTTCTAATTTACTCATTTGCATTGTTATTTGAAATTTATTTGTAAAAACTAAACTAGTTGAAGTTTGAAGTGTGTATGTCTACAGAACACATTAATAAACTTTAGAATGAAAGATATTATTGAATTTTAATTAAATTTTAAAACTGATAGACAAGTGTGTTTTCTTTCTGTTTGAGCAAGAACTCATATTTGAAACTGAGTTCATTGTGTTCAGTAAAAATATGAAAGTATAAGAATTTAGATTACTGATTGAAGATTCATCTCTTGAAAAAGTAAAATTATTTATCATTTTAGGAATGTATGAATGACAAGCAGATCTTTTGTTAAAAATAAACAGTATCTGAAGTACTCACATTATATTTCAATGAATATATCATCAATAAGATGAAATATTCACAAATATTATTGAAAATGAAAGTGCTATACAATGAGGATAATATTTTAAATAATAATGAGTAGCTTATTTGGAAACTATAATATACATTTAATCCTTTAGAAAATTTAAATTTATGATGATTAATAAATTAATTCTATAATAAACCTAATGTCGAACTGATAAATTTAATATCTGAATCTGTAAACTTAAAATATAATTAAAAATTCATTAGATTATCGTTTCGTGTTTTTATATTACAGTAAATTAATTTATAAAGAAAGACAATTTCGAATAAAAGAACTTTCAGAAACTCTTAGGTTTTAGGGTTTAAAGTGAAAATGATATTAGATAATATAAGTTACATTTTTTTTTAAAAAAAGAAACAATTAGATATAGCAGTATTTGCAAAGCAAAGGAATTCCATAAAAAATGGTTTATAAAATTTAAAAATTTTTAAAAATTAATTTTAAAATTTATCTTAAATAGAATTCGATTTTACTGTAAAACACAGTATCTTTAATGTTTGCTTAAAACATTTTAGTTGTAAAATTTTAAATACTTAATCATCCTAAGATGAAAATAAACTGATTATATTAGATTTCTTATTAAATAATCAACTTACGTCTGTTTTTGTGAAAATAAAATAATCAAAAACGTATAACTGCTAACATTTTGTGTTACACTTTAAATGTTTGCAAAGCTATTCTCCCTTTACTTAAAACAAGAATTTCCAAATAACGGATAATTATAAGCACGTAAAAATTCACAAAAAATTATTTTTGTGTTTGACTAGTTTCTACGCACCTGACAAAATTAATACATCTTTAACGAAAAGTTGAGATTCATATCTTTTTTCGTAACGGAAAAGAATATTAATTACATATCCGAGGTAATGAAACTACAGATAAGTAATTCATATTCTTAAAGAAAAATTACGAATATTTTTATCTTTTTTTTGAACGAAATACGAGTTTCTTTTTTAAGGAATATGAATTAACTTATTCTCATGCTTGTATTTTATGATTTAGTCAAAATTCATATATACCAGGAAGTTTCTTTTTTTGTGTAGTTTCAGAAAAAGAAAAGCACAATCGGTCTCCTTTACTTTCTTAAGCTAATGAAAAAGTTTTTCTGCTACTAACAGAAGAAAGTTGAACATAAAACTAAATATTTTAGAGACAACTGATACCAACAAAAAATTCTGTTTAAATTTCAAGATGTGTATGGTAATCTAATTATAATAGCATATAAAAGCAAAAATAAAATAAACTAAATAAATTTAATAAGGGTAGGTAATTCTAAACAATGATTTTGGCAAAAATCGGGAATCTGAATTTCTAAAAATACAATAACTGTGACGAAATCAAGAAAAAACCTTGTATATAAAAATTAGATAAATTATATTAAGACATTTAATTTATCAACATAAGTGAATTTATCTGGCTTTTAATACAATAATAATAAATTTCGTCTTACATAGTTTCTCTATTGCAAATATTTTATTAATGTTGAATGATAATTATATATATATATATATATATATATATATATATATATATATATATATTATTTATTATAATTGAATTATATAAATAAGAATATTAATAAATTAGCAGTGATCACAATGTTTGTCATTCGTACACATTTTGTTTTACATTAACTAATTTTTTTTCCAACGGTGGGCACTTGGGTGACGAACTCTATGCCACAACAAGGCCAGAAACCGCTACTCATTTGTCGTTACCCAGCAGGCACCTGTGAACCAAGTCACGAAGGCGAGTAGCGTTGCCCGCGCCATACCACCACAAACCCGTTTATAGGGTGGGCCACATTCATACATCATCACAGAAGAAAGGACAGAGAAAGAAAGTAACATCCATGCCCGAACCAGGATTCGAACCCGGGACCCACGGTTCAAGAGTCAGGAGCGCTGACCACTCAGTCATTGGTCGGCTTTGCATTAACTAATAACAGCACGGATTTAACTTTAAGCATCATTTCATGATATAATTTAAGATTTCTCTCATAAATCTTGAAATATTAAACTATATTATGTTGTAAATTGATAAGTATACTTTTTTTCAAATCATAAGATACTTCAAGCAACTACTAACATTGTGATTTCAGTAATTTTATTTTGTTATTTATATAAAAACTTCAATCAAATTAAGGAAACACCTTTTGATTTGGCCAAAAACATAATTTTTTTTATCGGCTGAAAATTCTAATAACTTTTTCTTTTTTAAAATGAGAATGCATATAAATAGAAATTCACAGCGGATTTTTTCACCCATAAAGTTAAGGTGAGAAATTTTTAAGAATACCACGTGATTATTTTGTCCTACATAACCGACCATTTACGACTATAGAATTGTTATTAATCATTGGATGATTACATCATTGATGTAAAATTTGAAAGATATGTTCAAATAGCTTATGATTAATTTTAACTCTATTAGAGAGTTTTCTTCATTATTTCAAACTGAACCCCAAAGGTTCATCTTGATTAACAGTGAGTATGAGTTCTTTGGAATGGAAGGCTAAAGGTTTGATCCCAGCCTCTAATAAACAACGGAAGACGGAGGATACACTTATAATTTCTTCACAAGCCTCTGTCGCATCGAGTGTTTTAAAGCTTTTAGGATTTCATCTCTTGAAGTCCTAATTTTTGCATAGCCATATCTCTGGTTGAAACCTGAGATATTTCAGGGTTTTCTCCCTTGCGATATAGAAACAAGATCTACTGTCTATGAAAAGCTTTGTCCGAAGACTTTAAGCGGAAAAATTTCAACTACCTTTCAAAAACATAAATGTCATCTGTTAGGCTATATGCTGCAAAATGTTTAAATTGAGCCCCAAACTCGAGTAATAAAAATGGTGATTGTGGTTTGAGACATATTAATGCATAAATATTCTGAAATTATTTAAAAAGACATTTAATAATGAATATCCTTAATATTACTACATTAAATTACAGGAAGAGATAATTCAAGCAGGAAAATAATTTTTTTATATTTAAAAAATGCTAATGAATGTATTTAATCACCAATTAATAATGTATGCTACACTGTTAGTTTAATTTTGCTATGTGTTTTATATGTTTCATTAATGCGAAAATTAAAAAATAAAAAGAATTTACTCCTGAATCTCATATATATGAGAAAGTGCATTCGAAGGTTATTTCGTTGCGAATTTTTCCTGTTAAACTATATGGTATCATCTGATAACATTTCTTATCATCATCATTTTTAATGCAATAATTAGATGGTCTTAAGTAATCAAGAAAGTTCTCTCGGAATTTTAATTCACTGCATCGGAATCACGCACCTGAATCGCCAAAATATGAGATTTGTTCCCCCTCCTCCGCTACTCATTTCTGGTTTTATGACAGAAAACTTCGGTACTTACACTGAGGAGTATGGGTTTGAATTTGTAATCCCCTCTGACCTTTTATCAATTATAAAGTCATCTGTATGGCAACGCTGGTAGAGATAAGCAATCATTAGTGCTCTGGCCTTGTCTTTATATGGGTGATCTTTTAAGATTTGGTGGCGCTTAATTTAATACGAGCTTTTTTTTTTCCACCTGACACTTTCACGCAAACTCCTGAAGGCGATTTTTTAGAGGTTATTAAGTTGGCGCAACTTTAGCTTCTTTTGGCGACTGAAATTTTTTTATGGTCGCCAAATTCCAATTCCAATAAAGATAGTCATGTGACAGTTTCATAAAATTGATCACTGAACACGAATTAATTTTTTAATATAATGAATAATTGAAAATTTCAATTATGTTCTATCATATTATTTGAAATATTGCTATCATATATTTGTACTTCAATTTTCCAAGAAATTTTTCATTATTTAAGCCTTATTATATTTCTTATTATGCTTAAGAAATTCTTTTTTTATAAATGAACACTTATCTATAGTATTTCTTATTTTAATAATATCGTGAAATGATATTGTATCTATTTTTAATAAACATAATAGACAATAATACAAAAAAATAAAGATTTTCCAATTTTGAAAATAGAATTATTTTTTATCCAAATTTTATCTGTAAACAGTAACAAAATTACATTAAACCGTGAGTACTTTTAAAGAGCAAGTTAATTCTTCGAATATATCTATTGCCTTCAAATATATTCACAAATAGTACGTTATATATTTAAATATTCCTTTCCTAAATGAAACAGAAAAAATAATTTAACTGAAGTTCAATTTAAATAAATGGAGATATGTATATGCAATATTTTTTTGATATTTTAAAGCAATATTTAGATTAATACATTCCTAAAAAACTTCTAAATTTTCTACTGCACAGTTGGTAAATTATATTTTATGCAGAATTGAAGTTATTCAATAAAAAAAATACAAAATAATAAAAAAAGAACTGTCTTACATTTAGTTTTATTAGAAGAAGCATTTTAATATTCAAATTTCAATCAATAATGTATACTTTAATATCAACATATTTCAATATAACAGGAAGTATTCAAAACTTTCACTGTCATTAACTATCAATTTTGAGTTTGTAATTATTTTTTCAGATATTTTACGGCTTTAAATTTTTCATAGACTTTACAGCTTATTTATATGAGCCTTCAACCAGCAGATACATAACCGACAGTTTAAATGAGTATTATTAATTTAAATGTTTAATAATATGTTTAAACTGTGTCAGTCTATCATTAATTTTTTATTTCTACCATTTTTAAATATGAATATTTTCAGGGAAACCAAAGTCAGAAATTAATTTTCCTATATCCAATGAGAATCAGTGTGTTTGGAATTTCATAAACTTTACCGATATCAATCAAACTCTTCTATGTAAATTTTTTTACTTTATATTTCGATATGAAAGTTAGTAAATATACTTAAAAAAATTATGCTTTTTTTAATAAGAATACAAAAAGTAGAAGAGAAAATTGTAATTATACTGATGTCACTATAAATGAAAAATTTAAACCACTGTTAAAAGTGATTTAAATGTGCTTACGTAGTTTATAAAAATAGTCCATTTATATATTTTTGATGAATTACAATTAATGTTAATAGTTTAATTTGTAAATTAAAATTGGTTTTAAGTTTTTGTTTAAAAGTTTCTGACATTTAAAAGAAAAATTCAGATATTCTCTTCGATTAGAAATAAAGTTAGGGAAATTAAAAATTTTATTAGTTTCAAAAAATCATTTTTTTAGTTATAAATTGTTTTTTTTTTAACCATAAAGCTTTCTTTACAGTTGAAATCATTGACTACGCCACTTTATTACGACTCTCATTGGTTTAAAATATCCATGACGTCAGATAACGTTTCATCTACGTCATATCGTATTGAGACGGTGTTTTAAATCCGATATGTCGACGAAATTGCTGCCTACCTTCTAATCGCATTCTTCGAGCGGCAGCAAACAAGATGAAGTTCCTCATCAAATGTTTGAGAATAGTGTCGAAGTTCATTTCGTCAATAAAACGATTTCTTATATAAGGACCAAAGCATCGGTTTGAGAAGATGTTTTCCATTGATACAAACCCTTAATACGCTGGCAATAGAACTGAGGAAAAAACTGAATGTAAAAGACAAGACTAAATATCTACTTTATAGTTAATTAAAATCGGCAAGGAAAATTTAAATTTTTAAAAATTTCCTTAATTGACGGAATTTTAAACCAATACTTTCAATATATGTAAAAAAATATCTTTTAAATTTTAAGACTTATTTTCTGTTGATAGGTGAAATATACTCTCTGAATTTCCCATGTAATTCAAAGTCAAAAGAAACGAAATTTTGCAGATGGTATAATTTTGTTAAAATGATTAAAAATATAATAGTTTTAATTTAGGAAAAATGTTCCTGCTTACGTCTTCAATCAGCAGCGAGGATCTTTCTGTTTATAACGAGATGTGACAATTTGTAATCTCCTCACTTTAGAAATGTGTTATTATCACAACCGGTTAAAATCGCTAGCAATGACTTTACATGGTTTTGCAAAAAATGGCGTCAAACTTGAAGCCTAGCATCATCATAATGTGCAAGCAAACGTGCGTCGGACTTTTTTTTTTTTTTAAATCTTTAGTATAATTTAACACATTTGTAATTTATTTTATCACGCGGGAAAAGACCCATATAAATTAATCTTTTAATCTCCATCTGGTGAAAACCTGGTACTTAGAGAAGAAGGAACTCAGTTTGAATATGAAACTCTACTATCTGATAATGATAAAAATTGCTACGTGATATTCTTGAATATTCGCTTTTCTCTTTCTGGCTGTACTTGGATATGAAGTATAATGAGTTCGTTTTTATTGCGTCGCATTTTTTTGTTAACATTCTCATGCATGGAGTCTAAAAATTAAAGCGTATGTACGGAATATAAACATTATAAAATACTTCATATGAATAATTGCTGCTTTTTTGTACTTTTATACTTTAATAATTTAATTATGATAAATTTAGCTTTATAACCATTAGATCACTTCTTCTAAAACATTACAAGGTATAAAATAAAAGAATCATTAGCGAATTTATGGCGGAAATATCACCATGTCATATCGAGGCCTCAAAAAATTTTGAATTTTCACTTTTGGAATAAGACAATCTCTTGAATATAAAACGAGAATATATGGAGTACAAAATATGGCGAGGAAAGTAAATTATAAAGGACATTTCATCTCCATTTAAGATCTACGCATTTTTCATCATATATTTCCAAATATGGTTGTGTGACAACAGTGTAATATATTGATAGAAAAAGTTAAGAAAATTTAATATGTCAATAAGAATTGAAAAATGAAATAAGGTGATGGATTTCTTAAGAATAAATCATCAATATTTAATTATATTTTTATTGTACGTTTCCGAGTATGGTGATATATGAAAATGAAGAGAAACTACACTTTATTGTTAAAAATTTTATAATTGTTTTCTCAAAGTGGAAAATTTTCTAGGCTCATTAAAAAACGTTGACAAGAACATCATAGGTTGGGGCATTTTAGGAAATGTCTGATTTTCATTTCATAATATATATTGTAATAGAATAAAATATTAAAATTCTACAAATCTGCAAAATATTTAAAGTTTTAAAAAATATTTAATCATTTTAAATCATTAAAGGTTGGTTAAGAAAATCATTTAATTTAAAGGGTTGTGTGATATGGAAAGATAATATTTAAAAAAAATTATGAAAGCTCATAAAATTTTTTTTAAAAAAAAGCAATTTATATTTTGTTAATTATGATCAACGATATATTTTATATTTTGTTAGTCATAATCAACATTATTACTCACTGAAAAAAAAAACTAAGCTTGAAAATTTTAAATTCTGTATAATTCATTAAATATAGATTAACAAAATCTTTTAATTTAATTTGAAATTATCTATAATAGGGAAAATCTATTTAGGATAATTTTATTGCAATGAAATCATAATGATTTAAGAAACAAACAGTATATAATTTATTTTATTATTTATCAATAATCATCACAACAGCATTATTCAAACAAAACGTACCTTATTAACTTTAAATTATGTGTGGTTCGCTTATTAAACATAGATTAGTAGATTTTTTTTTTAATTTTCAGTAAAATATTATGACACTTTCACAATAAAATACTTTCATGGCATATTTTGATGACAAATTTGTAATATAGTGTATTGATAAACGTGCATGAAATATTTTTAAATCAATTATTGTAAAAAAAGTGACAGATAATATGATCATAAATATTCTCATACTGACAATCATTATTTCTTATTCTAAAAATTATAAAAATCTTTTTTTAAGTCACTGATTGCTCTAAATTTAGTATATAACGAAAATATGAATCCAAACAAAATCAAAGTAATCGTGATAAGAATTTTCTTCCTTATCAAAAAATTAAGTAGATAAAGTGAATAGTTTCTTTAATATATTTAAGCGGTTATACGAAATTTCATTTGTAAATAAATTTTAATTAATTTTATAAACTTGCTAATTTTTTTGTGAACGCTTAAAACCACAACTTTTACAACTGTAAAATTCATTGAAGAAAGAGATAAATCTTTTCTTAGTATGTAATCAATCCCATATACAAAGTATATAGTATAATAGTAGATTAATAAATAAAATTTCTTTACATCTTTACATGGTATTTAATATATTTTTTTGTATTTTTCAATTATAACTGTTCAGTTATAAAATTTATTTTTAAGTAAGATTTATTTCTGTTAAATATTTTTATTTCAAATTCTCAATAGTCAATTTTATTTTCCTTATTTAAAAAAAATTCAATATATATCAGGCAAAGAAAGTTACTTTCGCTTACACAGAACAAACGTAGGTAAAAACTCGAAGAAGAATAACGTAAATAATGTAGCCAAAAATTGTTGAAAGGATCCAAAACAACAAATTACTTGAATTACCAATGAAAAATTTCCCACCATATTCCTTAATCTTTCCAGCAATTTTCCGCTTGCCCACTCTAATAGGCGAACACGAATACGCAACTCGACGTATTTTTTTTGTTTGCATTTCTTCTTTCCATAATAAGAAAAAACAACAACAAGATAAGAAAAACAATTTTATAAGTGGATGTAATAGATTTAAACATATATTGCTAATAAAACATATTTCACGCCATATTACTCTTCATCTTTTGAACTCAGCCGGCGAATTTTTCTTACTTTTTCTACCCACCAAAACAAAATGACAGATTTCATCGCCACTTTCCGGTCGCCAAATTGCAGAATTCAACTTTTTTTCATCACATAAACACTGTTTTGGGAACGAATTCGAGAGCAACAAAACCACATTATGGTATACATCTTTTTTGAAAAAAAAAAAAAAGTTGGTTATAATAAATCTAGAATGGAAGAGTGGGGAGAGAATTATGCGAAGAAAAATTTAGAAAAAAAAATTTCAGCCACCATATTTACCCAAGCATAATATCCCTTTGGCGCATCGTTTTATACGGTTATTTTTCTACTGTCCCATTCTCTAATAGCTAGATTGGGAATTTTTGCTTTCTTTTGCCTCTGAAAGTACGCCAAGAAGGAGAGCAATCTCTTGATTGTTGATGTTCATTTCCTTAGCCACTCATGCGCAACACAGAAGACTCCACCGAGTCCCAGAAAAGAAAAATTATACGAAACATTTATTAAAAATGAGTCATTCTGCAAAAGTCAGGAGCCTTTTTCTTACATTTGGAGCTATGATTAAGTATTTCTCATTTCAGATTTCACTTTTCTTGATATTTTTATATTTTTTCATAAGTAATTAGTACATTTATCACTATATATATATATATATATATACCCAGTTTTATATAAAGTGTATGAATCTGATTGCATTTGGACTTTTTTTATTGAATAAGACAGCTAAATTATCTAGTATTGATAAAATATTAATAAAAATCTAAATTAATTATTGTTTTCAATTTTACTGGCATCTGAAACAACAAGCAGTTTGGTCTTCAACCCCTTTGATGCCTCCCATAGTTCGCCTTGACAGTTAAGAGAAATAGATTTTAGCTTATTACCAAACATTATAAATTAGAAAACAATGACTGTAGAATTTTTTTATTGTTATAAAAGTCTCACGATCGATGAATAATGGTAGTGCGGCTTTGGAATGAAGTTTCCAAGCTCGATTCTATCAGCTGTTTAAAAAAGAAAAGTGAATACTTGTGTTTCTGTGTCTGTTTGAATACTCTCTCTTGCTGGGTTGAGTACTTGAATATACTTCTAATTATTCTTTACGATATGGGAATACAGCCTATCTATAATATGTTTAGATTGTCGATCCATGGTAATTTTTTGAAAATGAAAGTTAATTAGACCGGGATTTATTGTTTAAAGTAGTTTCCGAACTACTACAAACGTCCAAGTCTAAGGTGGGTTTCGGACATACGAGCTGTTGAACTGTAGGCAAGACGGTTAACTATTTGATTACCAGCTAAGGCTATAGATTATATGAGGCTGATGTATAAATGCTTTGCATCTATATGTTGCTATCAACCACAAAATGTTCCAGTTATACTACATTATAACGAGTGGAAATTGCTTTGTATTATTTGCTGCACATTATTATAAAATTTTAATCTAAACTATTTATGTTATTAAAAATTATATTATTCACCATCATTTTTCAATAAGTTCATATAAATACATAAAAATCATTTTTACTACTTATTTTATACACGCTGAAATAGCAAAAATTAAAACATTTACAATATTGAGCAATATTTCCTCAATATTCATTGGTAGCTAAAGCGATCTTAAAAACTACAAAGACTACTTTTATGAGTTTGTTTTAAAGTATAACTGAAGTTTATTATTTTCATGCAGATGAGCTTTTCTTATTTATCTTTCGAATATACTCATAAAGATTATTATTCTGTATATTTGTTTTGATAAATAATTTTATAAAATTAAATGCTTTTTGTTAATATATAATCTGATTATGAGACTTTTATTATAATATAATTGATTCTAACCAATCAAACGTATTCGGAGATCAAAAGAATAGTCATCTTTATTAAATTTATTTTTAAGATTATTTAATATTTTTGGTTTTAGAAAAAAAGTGCTGAATTATACTATCCTCCTGGATAAAGTTGAGTTTAAAAGCAATAAAAATCCCTTATACGGGAAAAAGAAATGAGAAATGTCACAGGTAAGAAAAGCAGGTGAAAAAAATAATTTAAAAAAAACCCTTAAACGCAAAGAAAACGAGCAGTTAATTAATATAAATCAGATGGGATGTTACTTGTAATGAAATTGTATCTAATTTGAATGAAACGGAATCGATATTATGACTTATTTCATAAAAAATCAGATTTCAACTAGCCAGAAAAATTTTAAATGTCAGAAATTTGAAAAATTTTATTTAAAATTTTTTTGAATTGTGAAGTTAAAAGTACCGCTGAATCTAATATACTTATGAAGGTGTGATATTTCATTTAATGGATAATTCCACCACAGATATCGATCTTGTCCAAGATTCAATATTACGAATCGATTATATTTGGTTTGTAGAAATTGACAACGGGAAATATTTTACAATAAAGCTAATTTAACCAAGGTTTCGGTTATTAAAGTTTTGATAAATCATTATATATTCAATGAAAACAAAGAAAATTTAACTTTGGCGCCCTGTTTGTTACTGGTATTACACTGGAAAAATTCTCGTCAAAGAAAAATTATTTTTTGAAAAGAAATTCTTTAGAGAGACGAATATGAGTGATATTCTGTTACAAAAGTACGTTTGTCCTCCTTGTAAAAAGAATTGTTATGTATGCTAAAACATTCTTCGCAACAACCAGTTGTTGTTAGAGATGCATCGTTCAGTTCAATTCATTTTTACCATGGTACATTAAAATTAGTGTGCATATATAATGTGTCTCATAATGAGTACAACTTCTGAAGTACCCATAGTTTTTGTCTTGAGGAGTTCGCAACATTGAGTGGTTTTACATTTCTTTTTCACAGTTGACTTATTCGGTGCATTACATTAGTTCATAGGATTTTATGAACAATTTCTGAACTTCAGTCATCATATTTGTAATAAGTTTTCACTGTAACAAACAGTCTTGTGTCGAGAAATTTTTGTCTCTTTATGGTTGGTTTTAGGATATTTGCTTTGGTGAGTTGGCAACATTGAGTGGTTTTTTATTTTCACAGTCACAAACTATTTATTCGGTGCATTACATTAAAGAGAATAGGATTTTAATATATAATTTCTGAACAGCATTCATCATATTGTGCGTAAAAAGCTTTCACTATAACAAAGTATTCTTTTGTCGAGAAGAGCTTCACTACTATTCATGCAGAAAACAGATGGCGATTATTAGATCAGAAGATAACGCATAATTGAGTGATGAAAACTTACTAAAATTGAAATAGTTGACATTAAATTATCACAATCTTTTGGAGCATTCTAGCGTATGATAAACGCGTATTATAATTGAATGAATAACTTGTGTTGTAGTTTATAATAAGATAATTTCAAATAGCTGCATAAATATAAAATGATGACAATATAGTTCAAATATATAGATTGTTTAAATAGGTTGCTTTGCGAAAATTTATATTTAAGAATAATATTATTTATTCAGTATCAGAATTTCATAATTTTATAAAATTATATAAAAAATAAACCTGCATTTTGAAAACATGAAATTTTTGATTGTTATGTGATTGAAAGTAAATTTCTTAGAACATTTAAATTTAGTTGACGAGAATAATTGATAAAAATTAGAAACAAGTATATTAAAGAAAATTTTAAAGTAATAAATACTCAAAAAATACTATAAATTATTCATGCATCATTATATAGATAATTCTAGATATATAAGAATAAAAAAATGTTAGAATTTAGAATAGATAACTTTGTAGCTTTAAACACGATTATATTAATATTTATATTCCCCCTTGATGTGTTTTAAAAAAAATTTAATGTTCAAATATATATATATATATATATATATATATATATATATATATATATATATATATATATATATATATATATATATATATATATATATATATATATATATATATATATATATATATATATATATAATATATATATATATATATATATATATATATATATATGAAGCACTTTGGATCATATACTTATTTATTAATACAGTATCTGTTGCAGTAAAGTTTAGAATTGATTTCTTTCTGGATTCTAGTTTGTGTTTTAGTTCTGCTCAAATATTCATAAAAACTGTTCATTACATTAACTGGATGTGTTGAAAATTGTTTTTTTGCATTGTAAAGTAATGAAAATTCAAGATTATATTTTCTTTATTTAACATTTTGGAATCAAACAGTTGCGTTTATTTTTTATCTCCGAAAAATAAAATTTTAAATGTATATTTTATTGGACAATATTAAATAATAGAATATGAAAATGATTGTTACAATCATTTTGATATTCTATTATTTAATATTGTTCTATAAAATATTATTAAGTATTATAAAATTTATAATTTATATGATATAAAACTAGTAATTTAATTCTGGTTTTTTACTGATTTATATGCTCTGCGAACTAAACTAAACAGATGCTCTTAATTTTTCATATTTCAAATATTATAAATGCCAAAAATTAATTCTAAATGATATGATTTGACAATATTATAAACACTGAGAGTTCGTTAATTTTATCAACATTTTGTGCAATATTTGTAACTTTTGTTTTTGTTGTAAGTGATCATTACGTTAATTTATAGTGGGTTATTAAAGGCCAAAACACCACTTTTTTCTTAACGAGCCTCAGTTGTTGAAAAGACTCTTTGTTCAGAACCGATCTTTATATTCACCTCTCGTAACATCTACTTCGAACTCTGGAGAATCCAAATACTTCTCTGAATGAAATGTTGCTTTTCTTGAAGAATAACATGCTTTTTTTCAATGTAGTTAATTGAAAAAACAGATGCCTTTCATTTACCAGTTCAGTCTTCAAAGCTTCTTAAATGCTGAAATGAATGCTTCTTCAAATTTGCTTAATTTGGCACTTTTACGCTCATACACGGATAGCTTTAAATAAATCTTATGGAACAGCTTGTTAAGAGCATTTACATAACTATTAATTCATTTTTATTTAAATTGTATTTACGTTTTCAAGGTAAGCAATATTTTTAGCAAACCTGCCAAGTAATAAAATAATTTATGTTTAATATATATATTTATTTATTGTTATCAATTAAAAAAAAACTTATTATTCGGTAAAGTAAAAAAAATATTTTTTTTTACAGTGCTTTTTTTTTTTTTGTTTTTTTTTTTTTTTTTTTTTTGTTTATTTTTAACGATTAAAGGATCAAAGCAAAGCCAATTATCTTATGGTATGAATTGACATATCTAACTAAATGTTTTCATCACTATGAGGGAAAAACATAAATTCCTGTTAAAGTTGAATGGATATCTCTTTAAGCACTGTGATATAACCAAGAGCAGGAATCGAAGGCATTACCTTCCAGACACGAGACCGGCGCGCGCATATACCCACCAAACTATACTAGTTTTCACATCATTGAACTAAAGAATCATTAAATATTTTGTCTAAAGATTTTAACAGTTAATTACTATTAGACACTCCATTAAAATAATTATTAACTATTTTAATGGGGTGTCCAATAGAATTATTCAATAAAAATATTGCTTAAATTATTCAAATTAATTAGCTTTCAATTAAATACAATTTTGATATCTAAATGACTAGTTTACAATGGCCTATTGTAAAAGAAACATAAATTTAAGGTAATCTTATAATAAATCACAAGGGAACAACAAGCTGTATGGCATTTTAAACGAAACCTATCAAAAAATGTATTAATTTTCAAAATGTCCTTTATAACCAACCATTAAATTTTTCATACAATTATTTTGTTATTTCACTATAACTGAAATGAGAAATAATTTGTTAGATAACACATAAAACTATTTTGCTCTGTTATATTGGATATCTTATACCCAAAATCTGCAAATTTTATTACAGTATTAGTGAATAAAAATAATTTCCCCATAAAATTGCAATATCTTTGGAATTACTTTTCCAAAGATAAATAAATTTTTTATGAAGAGAATTCTTTTCTTAAGAAAAAAATTTATTTCATAAAGGTGATAAAGAATATGTAAATTTAATATGTTTAATTGTTAAGCAATGTTATTAATAATAACTCACTAATTAGCAAATATTTTATTAATAATAAGTGCGTTAAATATTAATTAATTGACAACGCTTAGCCTTCTACTTGCATTTGATTGTGAGATTTATTTATGTTTTTTTAAAATATTAAAAAAAATTTATTCATGTGCTTATATTATTCATTTGGTACTTTTAAAGCAGCAATTTAATTAAAAAAATATTAATCATGTACGAACATTATAATTTTTATTTATTTATTTTTTACTTTCATGTGCAATTCGAAACATTGGTATCGGAAAACTTTTAAGTTAAAAACATTTATAGAAATCAAAAAATCTTTAAAATTTGTATTAAAAATTTTTTGCTTGCATAAATCTTTAGTAAGAAATGAAATAATCATCAACAATAGTGTTTTATATTTACTTTAATTAAATAATCATATTTTTGTTATTGAAAAATGGTTTCATAATTTAAAAAAAAAATGTGGTGATGAGTTCGAGATACTTAAGAGTCATTTAAACAGAACAATGAGTTATTTCATCATTTTGGTAAATGTAGACAAGCATCTTTCCACATATCAAGAATAATGATTAATTGCTCCATTGTGTAATCATAGCTTCACAAACCATTACTTTCAGTTCAGAAAAACATTTAATCTTTTTTATAACTTATTGACAAGGAAACCCAAATTTCTAAATATTTCCCGTTGAAGTTACATATTTATAAGATAAACCGTATGAGCTCCTATTGGTTTCAGTTTTTAAGGATCTGTGCTATGACTTTTAGCTCAACTGTTCATAGGTTCGATTCCTTTATCAGTTGTCCATCAATATATTGATGGGGGTTTGTTTGATTCGGAGTCCATTTTAAGACCAGATTAAATTAAAGTTTGTGTGTGAGAATATAACAAACTAAATCAATGATTTATTTTTTATCGCATAAGCAACTATTCTGCAGAAACTAAAAGTGTACCTCCATGAAGCAATTATAAATATTAGGTTGGGGAATGAGTTCGTAGCGCTTTTACCAAAGATTTTACCAAACACTTACTTAAACATAAAACAATGATTATATCAATGAGTTGATCAATTATGTATTTGCCGTTGCTGTTTACAATTTCTTCCGACCTCTCGACCCATTTGTTGATGCCGTTCCACCAAAAATCACCTGGTCTGGTGTCAAAGAAGTTGTTGAGCCAGTTTTTAAGGACCTCTTGGTGCACTGGGAAATGCTCGAAAAGAATGCCACAGTCAACAAGGAGCTCTACATTGCCCAGCTACACCACGTGAATGAGGCTATTCGACTGAAAAGACCTGATCAACATGGTCAAACCATACTCCTTCACGACAACGCCAGGCCCCATGTTGCACAAGTCGTCAAAACCACACTCCAAGAGCTCGAATGAGAGGTCCTCAGCATCCGCCGTATTCTCCGGACCTTGCACTGACCGATTACCATCTTTTCAGCTCCTTGTCAAACCATATGAAAGGCATTATCTTCGATAACAAAGAGGTGCTTAAAAACTGGCTCAACAACCTCTTTGACACCAGATCTGGCGATTTTTGGCGGAACGTCAACAACAAATTGGTAGAGAGGTGGGAAGAAATTGTAAACAGCAATGGCGAATACATAATTGATTAAGTCATTGATATAATTATTGTTTTTTGCTTAAGTAAAAGTCTTTGTAAAAGCGCTACGAACTCATTCCCCAATCTAATATATAAATTTTAATTCTATGGAGTATGTAAATGTTAATGAAATTTGCAAACATTTCACTCATCGTGGCCTAACAATAGCACACTTTGGAGAATAAGATTCCGGGTTCGATCCCAACCACTGTTGAACAATAGGAAATGGGTGTTGTGGTTCTGAATTCTGTATGCACGTCTTTCAGGGTGTGTGCTTGGAAGTTTTCCCTTGCGATACGTAAATTCAGTGCACTTTCTGCAAAATATCCTGCTGGAAGCTGGTTACATTGTGTACATTAAAATGCTTTACAGCATCCTTAGGCTTTTAAAGCTGCCTAGAACACGGCCTCGAAACATTTCTTATAAGTTTCTATCTTCTGCATCTATATCTATCGGGGTGATTAGATGGTAAATTTATTTTGCTTTTCTCTTATCGATACGTGAATACAGTTTTCTCCTTTCAGCAATAACTTGCAATTATAGTACTTGAGAATAATTAATGTATTTTAGAATATTCTATAATATTGTGATAATATTGTTGATATAGTCATAATTAATATTTTTAAAAAGTTCCGAACAGTTTGTTAAGAAACGTTTTTATGACAATTATATTTCACCACGTAGAACAGTTGTAATTAATGTGGACAGTAAAATAAGTAAAATTTAAGAAACTGAACATTATATTTTCCCACTATATTTATTTCTTTTATGAGAATTTGATTTATTATTCTAAGAAAATTATGACAGAAAGGCGCAGAAAGAAAATGTTTAAGTGAATGTTGAAAATGCTGAAATTCTATCATTACATATATCATTTTAATAGTGCATGTAATGATAAAAAATGAAAATGATTCATCATTATATATAAGTAATTAAATTATATCTACTGAAAAATTGTTATATCATATTCGAGAAATGCTTTTCTTTTATAAGCTTTCTATTTTATAGATTTTTCATAAATTTAAAATTTATTTTAGAATTTAAACTTTTACTCTAGAATCCTAAAACTATAAGTCATAATTTAAAGTAATTCTAACGTCAATTTTTATAATAAAAATTAAACGCAAATATACTTTTGTTGCTAAGAACTGTACTATTATATTATTTAGCAATAGAGTGATTAAATCATGTCTTCTTATAGCTATTTATATCATACTTAAGAAATGCTTTTCTTTTAGAAACTTAGTAACTAATTGGATTTTCAATGTGATTTTTAGAAAATTCTAGAATATAAATTTCTACTCTAGAATCCTAAAATTATAAATAATAAATTAGGAAATAATTTGTCTATTTTTTAATAAAACACAAATACTTTTTTTTTTTTTTTTGCAAAGTATTGTATGATTTTATCTTTGAATATTTTTAACTACAACAAGAAACTTTTTGAAGTTAATTTTATTCCCTTTTGTCAAAAAAAATTCTTTAAATCAAATTTTAGTTTATTTAATAATCTTACTATCCTTAACATCTAAGAGTTTTATAAAATTTATGAAATTTATTTGAATTACTTTTTTTGTTTCAAAGGAAATGTTTTTATTTATTGCTCATTTTCAGGTGAATTAATTGTTTATTTTTAATGAAGTCTAGATATCATTACTTGATTAGGAATAAATAGAACGTGCTGAACAAAAGTGAATGCATTTTATTTTTACAATGATGAAACAAAATATAAAAAACTATTCAAAGTCCTTTTGGTAGTTATGCTGAAAACTTCTACCGCTAAATGATATCAACAATAGCTTAACAATTTACAGATATCACTGTTATTTAAAGTCATTTCTTAAATATATTGATACTTTGAATATTTTAGTGTTTTCTTTATACCATAACAGAACAATTTCTAAAATACAAAGCTTATTAGTAAATAAAATGTCTAACATAAATTCCTTTCATCAGAAAATAATAGAAATAAAAACATGTTTTTTAAATTTATTTGTCAAAATATAAATTCAAAAAAATTTATATTAATTAAAAATTTTCGAAGTCACATCTACTTTAAATATTATTTTTATTACTCCTTGGAAAATAATAATAAATAAATGCATATATTTGATTACAAAATCTAACAATCACAATTCTTTTTATCATAACATATGGTAAATCAATAAATACATTAGTTTATATGCCAAATATTCACTTTCATTTCATACAGTCTGAGTGGGTTGAAAACCCTTGTAGCTATCAAAAATAAGTTCAACGTATTTCAGAAATAATGGTCTTATTATAGTAATAAAGTTCGTCACTTTTAAATACTCGTCACAAACGTTGGGTGAGGATTAACTTCTTGAATAAAGATATTATATATTTAGAAACGATTCAGATAATTACAGAAAATCTTACTGGAGCATATTGTGCTACCAAAGCAGCCTGAGAAAAAGAGAAAGGAATTTAGCACTGCTGTGAAAACAGCTACGAGAATATAATTCAGAACTAACCTCTTGTGAAAATTTTAAACAGTTACAGTTGTATTGGACTTCAAGAATGGAAATCGAAATTCTCAAAAAGTCATTACGCTGCTCTGAACTCTGCCCTAAATAATTTTTTTAACTTTTTATTTTCATTTGCTCATTGTTGTATTCTCGATTTACGACGAATTTTCATCCTTTAATCGCGATGTGATAGCCAAGGAACAATGAGATCGAGTTCAACGGATTACATGGGTTTTTTTTATTGTTTTACCGAGTAAAAAAAAAAAAAAACAATGATTAAAATCACTATTTTCCTCCTTAAACAATTATATCCAAAAAGACTATACGGATGTGTTGCTTTGGCGCCGTTGCTGCCATTTTGGCTGCAATTAATGGAATCATTATTCGTACTTAAGCTTTAAGATAAAAAAATTCGGTGAACTCTTTCAATGAGTTTAATTCGAGTCTATTGTGTTGAATTCCTTAAGCCTTGAAACACGTGTGAATTAATGCAAAAGGTGTTTCGTGGATTACAGCCTAAAACTCACCGGACGGGTCGCAAAAGAGTTTAAAGTATTCCACTTTAGTATATATTGTATTATTTAGAAATTTGTTTTTATCTTAATCTGGCATATATACATTGTTTTTATAAATTGGGCATAAAAATGCATAATATCGCAATTGAATAAGAGTAACAACTTACAGAATGTTAAAATTAATTCAATAATTTTATATCTTTATAGTTTTAATCGAAAGAATAATTTTAACATTTATTTTTTTTAAAAAATCGCTATAATTGGTTTAATCCTTTTGTACTGCTCTGTTGATAAGATAAAAAAATATGAGTTTAATATGCAAAGTTCAAAGATTTTTTAAACATATTCATTAGAATACCATCAAAGTGTTATTATATATATTTTTTAAATTTTATATATTATTCATATCAATGAAAAATATCAATGAAAAATTAAGTCATATTTTACAAAAGTACATAAAAATTATTAATATTCCAAGTGAACAAGATTAAAAACTTTTAAAATGTTAAAAATTCAATATTTTTATTTCTTTATAGTTTAAATCGAAAAAATAATGTTAAATATTTAATTTTTTAAATATTGCTATTATATTTAATTGCGATGCTCTGCTGATAAGTTAAAAAACATGATTTTAAAATACAAAGTTTTTTAATCACATTCATTAGAATATCATTAAAGTGTTATTACATATTTTTTAAATTTTTTATAATATTAATATAATTGAAAAATTGTTAACTCATATTTTACAAAAGTAGTTGATAATTTCCAATTTATCTTAAGTTTCTGAAATGGAAGTTAAACTAATTTTTATTTCAGTAATGAGGCAGCAAATTTATTTTGTATCGTTAAAGATGATAGTTTACTAATTAAAATATGCTACAAAACTTCATAATTTTCAACATTAAAAGGAAATTTCAGAGAAAATCTCAATTTTGTTTTACATAAAAAGGGAAATTAAACTGCAGATTTTTTTCACACACATTCATACTTTGTTATACATAACCTGTAATTTAAAACTCCTTTCTCATCTCCAAGAAGTATGATTAATTTAAAACCAAATAAGGAAATGCTATCATAAAATCAATTTTCGTATGTTATTAATAGTTTAACTAGTAAGGAAGGTATGAAATACTGTTAATAAATACCCTAAAACAATTTTCTTATAAACGTATTTGGCAAAATGATTGGAATATAAGCTTTCTTTCCAAATAATTCTCAGCAATATTATCACACATTATTTTTTAAGAAAATGTTTATCAATTGTGAAGCTGCTTGCATTGAGGGCAATTTTCATCAATTTGCAATTTTCAAAATTTATACAATTTTTATTTTATCCTACTGAAAGCCATTTTTGGTTGATTTACCGAAAGAAAGAAGTTATTTGTATCATTTTCGTATCAGTATATTTCAAAAATATTCAATCAGACAGATTCGGTAAATACGTGATAGAAAATTTACTTGGGATAAACTATACTTTTTTCATTTATGAAAATCAATCTCATGATTAGATTTCCCTTATAAAACTTTCTGAAGTAGAATTTAAGTATTATCCTATTTAAATATTTTCCATTTTATATTTGAACATGTATATTTAAAATTTTTTTCTATTTAAAACAGGGGATTCAGCGTTAGATTATTATTAAGATAATTTTGAAAACAATCAATAAATCTATTTCATAAAAGAGCATAAGGGTTGAAGAGATTAGAAAAGTATTCAATTTTTACAATTTAACTTGAAATAAAATAACATTTGAATTTTATTATTATTTTGGGGAAATTATAATGCAAAATAATTCGTAAAATTTAAATATAATTAGATTCATAAATTACATTTGATTTTTTTATTATTTTGAAAAAGAAGTTAAATTTCAAAGAAAGTTAGAATACTGCAATTTAGTTTAATTCTACGCAAACAAGAGCTATTGTTCACCAGTACACTTCCTTGTACATAGCTTAGAATTGGACTTTAGTAG
Organism: Latrodectus hesperus; assembly: GCA_037975125.1. Classification (NCBI taxonomy): domain Eukaryota; kingdom Metazoa; phylum Arthropoda; class Arachnida; order Araneae; family Theridiidae; genus Latrodectus; species Latrodectus hesperus. The sequence goes on along the minus strand of CM075861.1, from coordinate 47,416,862 downwards.
TTAGGTATGAACAACAGAGGGAAAGTCTTCTTAATTTAGAAGCAGTTACCAAGCAGAAGATCCTCCTATATTTGACTTTCTACCCAACAGAAATATCATTTCACTTGGCGGTTATTGCAACCATGACCTCTCAATAGATCTTTGGGTAAGACAGGATTCAAACTCACTACTTCCGATAATGAGAACGACTCCCTAACTAATCTGGCTACTGCATCCTCAAACACGTGTTGTGTTTTATTTCTGATTTTTCCCTCAAATTTTCTATTAAAGAAATCTGTGTAATTCACCAATAAAAATTTTCACAAAAATAAATAATAAAACATGACTTTTTTTATTTAAAAATAATTCAACGCAAAAGAAAGAAAGTTATAAACTTATTATTAGGTCCAGTACTTCATAAGACATTTTTTAAATCATATATATAACATTTCTTCATAAGCAAATTGATAGCAACGTGGTTATATCGCTTGCAATAACTTCCATAAGCGTATTACAGCTGGAATTCATACCAGCAAATTGCAGAAATATTAGCAATATAAAATCATTTTACACAGTCACTTTACATTCCAGATCTAGTACCAGTCAACTTTGGTAACCTTGAATACTGCCGAAATTTTATAAAATCAGGAATTTCATCTCTTGAATGTTCTCAAAATTTATTTAAAAAATCTTTCTAACTTACATTCAGATGTGGACGGAGTGACAAAATCATTGAATATCACGTGATGGAAATATTTTGATTGTGTACTATGTGACATTTGGTTGCGAACACCCTATGAGAAAAATAAGCAAAAATATCTTCAAATCAGATCTTGCTTGTATTTTAAAATCCACAGCTTTCATTGAAGTAAATTCCAATAATAATCTTAGTTTCATACCTTGAGGAATAGGAACCAATGGCATATCATCTAAAAGATAATTTTGAGCAACTTCAATGTCATTTTTAATTGAATCTAAAATTTAATGTAGGCAATTTAGATGTAGGCATTACTTCAGATCCTCAATATTATTTGAAATATAAGTTTCAAATATACTCTTCACACACACACACACACACATCACTTCTTTTTAAATGATGACTAACTTATGTAATTATTGCATGCTATATAAAGGAAATTGTTTGATTAAACTCTGTGCAATATTTCTGTGCAATATGGCTGCTTCTAAGGTCAAAAAATGCATGCAAGGAACTAGAACTCAGATGTTATCATGCTTCAGTTCCTTAATTTTAATTGAAGCAGTTTCCAAAAATATCCTTCAACCATCTGATTTCGAATGTAACCAGGGTGAAAAACTAATGAATACTTAATAAAAAAAATATTCCGATAAAGTATGCGAAAAAAATTCGTTTGTACCTAGATATTTTATTTTTAGTTTCCATAGAACTGATATTTATGGCATCTTTAAAATTGAAAAAAATCATAAAATTTCTTTTAAAACAGATTAAGAAATACTTTAAATAGATGATTAAATTAGAAGAAAACACATAAAAACATATAAATAAATTTTTTTGAAATGTAAGAAGTATAACCAAGCATTTATAACGATATTGTTCAAACTTTTGTTATCATAAATACTTAGTAATGCTGAACTATCTGCCGAATGGTTAGCATTCTAGTCTTCGATTTCAACAGTTCCTGAGTTTAGTACCCACCTCGAGGTATTGGAAATTTGTAGTGGGTAAGAATCCATTTTGAAATGTAGGTCCTGGTTTAATTAACCCTCGAGAGTAAAAAAAATGAACGTTAAACGTCAATTAAACCAGATCAAACTTTGTAAATCAGTGTATAGTTTATTTCCTTTATAAAATATTTAACTGGTATTGTTTTTATTTTTCTAATCATTTCATGATTGAAATTTGAAGGACTATTTTACCAGGAACACTAGGTGGAGGTTTTGCAGTATTTGACAAAATCATGAATGTAGTTCGAAACCGATGGATAATGTGTGTGCTACAACATTTATATGGGAAATAGAAACCATTAATTGTAGCACTGAGGGTATAGATATATTACATGCATAAAAATTTGATTATACACATTATGTACATAAAAAAAACCTCACACACAAAAATTCTATTCGAAAGTAATTTCTCTGCTCTTGCCCAGTCAGATCACTCAAAATGAATGTCTGGCTATTTAATTACACTCAGCAATTTCCTAAAGACGTTATAACCATGTGATCCCCAGTGTCGATATCAAAAGCTTGTCATTGCCAACAGGAGGGAAATTATACCCCCTTTCTTTTTCCTCGTACGGTTGACAGTGAGCGAGGCTGACCGCTATTAACCGAAATCAAGGGAGATTCACTACAAAAAAAAATGAAATATTCTGCTAGGAGATTCTGTGGTGGGGGTAAGAAATGCTCGAGAAGGGGGTTGCCCTGACCGATTACTGTAAGCCGAAGCCGATCTTAAGGACATTAATTACCGCAGGTTCTTGCTCACACACTAGAAATACGGGGTCCTCTATCGTTTCTTAAAGGGGGCTGGCAGTGATCACGGGGGGAGGGGTGGTCGTCAAAAAGATTCTTTCTAATTAATGCTCTCGGTTCCGACTGAAGAATGCAGCTTGTAGCGTGATGGAAGCCCCGATCTGCGGCCATTAGGGATCGCGTGTCTAAAGCTTTTGCAGTGACAGGGGCCGTGTAAACAGGCCTAATGACAAGGTAGTATCTCCCTGCCCCGAGGGTAACCAATTAAAATGGAACTTCTGCGACGCTTCAATGCGCATGCGCTTCTCTTATAATCCTTTTTATTAATGTCAACAGTTGGAATGAAAATGGTGGCGGCTTTTTATTACTTTTTTTCACTTTCATCTCTCGTTCTTTTTTCTTTCCCTTTTAACTTTGAGATGAATTGTATTTTTTTTTTTTCGAAATCAATATCCACAGGGTATGAAGAGCGAATATTTCCTTCTAATACCATATATATCAGAATACATCCTGCCATTGTAAGATTGTTTTTTTAATTTAAGTGCATTAATACAGTTTATTTTTCCCTATAATCAACAAATTGCCTTTAGAATTTCAGTTTTACTTAACTCCCGTGAACAGTACTTTCACAGTAGAATCTATGCGAACTGGAGATCAGATTTATTTCCTTTCTGAACATTTTATTTTTTAAAAAAAATAGCATATAATGATGTGCTTGAAAATGATTTTAAAATAAACTAGATTGTAATAAAATCAGTAGAGAAGAAAAATTAATTTTCAAAATAAGCAATATTTAAGTTAGGATTAATTCTAACACCCTAATAACGCGAATTTTTAGATAAAAATAAATTTCTAAGTAAATGAATTTCTGCTGGTGTTGTTTCTGATCCCATCTGGTGTAGGCAATGCTACAAAAGTTCCACTCGCTTCAGAATCTTCACAAAATCAATGAACAGCAGAAGATTCACCAGGAACTCCTCGTTAGTAGACGCAAAAGACGTTGTTGGGGTCGACGACAAATAACACGGTCGCTGCCAAATTTACAAGTAGGGTAGAGTTTACGTTTGCCATCAAATTTAAGGCCATGAAGATGGCTTCCAGAAGATCTAGTGGTCAGCTCTAGAACCCTTGAAAGTAATGGAACCACCAGGGCCATCACCAACGTATCAATAATGAGCACGTGAAATGCTCCAGATAGTCCGCACACCTTTTTTTAGAATAAAACGCAGCTTAGTGTGGGTGAAGGCAGTATCAGTGAGAGAAGAACTAGCAATATCTCTTTTAGTGAGCTTCTTGCTGATATATTGACAACTTTATATCTTAACGGCGAGCTTCTTGCTGTATATATTGACCATTTTGTATCGTAACAGCGAGCTTCTTGCTGTATACATTGAACCTTTTTGTATCTTAACAGCGAACTTCGTTCTGTATATATTGACCATTTTGTATCTTAACAGCAAGCTTCGTACTGTATATATTGACAATTTTATATCTTAACAGCGAGCTTCTTGCTGTATACATTGACCATTTTGTATCTTAACAGCGAGCTTCTTGCTGTATATATTGACAATTTTATATCTTAACAGCGAGCTTCTTGTATACATTGACCATTTTGTATCTTAACAGCGAGCTTCGTACTGTATATATTGACAACTTTATATCTTAACAGCGAGCTTCTTGCTGTATACATTGACCATTTTGTATCTTAACAGCGAGCTTCGTACTGTATATATTGACAATTTTGTATCTTAATATAAATTAAGATATGCCAATCAAATATTATAAACTCTCATGGAAATGCATTTTTAAACGTTCCATATTTCTTGATATTGAAGAATTCAGAACTTTTTAGTTAATGAATTATGAAATCGTGTATAAAATAAATATAATTTTCATATATTTTTATTTAAGTTATTTTTATTGTAACTTTAAGAAATTTATTTTTGAACTATTTTCTTCCAAAGTTAGAAGAACTATATTGTTAATACCTTTGTTATAATGTTAGATAAATTGTATTAGCCAAAAACATTCAGTTAAATTAAGTTTCATTTTACAATTGTTAGAATGGTGTTTTTTTTTAAAAAAAAATTATAAAGAAATTTATTGTTTAGTTTGTTTTGTCTGAGAAACATTTACTAATAGTGTATTTTTTTAAATATTGATCTTGTAAGCAATATCAGAAATAATTGAGGTTGCCTACAAGATTAATCAAATTTAAAAAAATTACTAAATTCTTAGTTTTAATTATAAATATTTAATTTTCAATTGAAATACTAGTTCTGTACCAACTTTTGATTTAATAATCTTTACAAGGTGTTAGAAAAAGATATGAATATGAAATATTTTTGTGCTTATTTAAAGGAAAATGCACTACTTAGAATTTTACTGATCTTACTACATGGAATTAATTATGTAAAATTATTGAAAATAGTTTGATGTAATTAATTTTCTTGCAGTATAGTTACATTTAACTGAACATAAGAAACTGAAATAATAAAAACTTTCGATGTATTTCCATAGATTCATGCATATGCTTAATTTTTCTAATTTTTCTTTACAGGAAATTTAAGCCCCTTGTACTTGAATACCAGGCTCAACGATGCTATACCTCAACCTAGAATAGTCCATGACTTTTCCCCTTATGGTCTGAGACCTTATGATTTTGCTCGACAGCTTCTAACTTCTCAAACAGCTGTCAATAAAATTTTAGGTAAGTTTGAAAATTATTCCATTGTTGTAAACGAATAACCTTATTACTTGAATACTACATATTGAAGTAAATAATTTTGTAGGGGTTTATTAATACTAAGGAGCTAAAATATTTTTTAATTGAAATAAGCTACCGTTTTCTATTTATTCGCGAGTTTTTATTAAAAAATTTAAAATAAAATTTAAAGTCAATGCGAATAAGTTTTCCAATTTTAAATTATTTCCATATGGTTAAATATTATTTTTTTTAAAAAAAGGACTTTATCGGTGTCTAACTGTCTTTAGAGTGAAAGGTGGCTCTAAAGATCTAAGACATGAATTTTGGGCTTCTGCATGCACAACTATCGGGTGGTTGCTTCGGATTTTCCGGGTTTTCTCCTTTGTAACGTATGAATTGTGTCCACTGTCTATAAAAAGTCCTTCCTAAAAACAATTTAAGCAGTGAAAAACCTTACAATAATATTTGTCTTTTAGGCTGCCATTGTGTGGTATCAAAAGATTACAAACAATGTTCATGGCGTTATATACATATAAGGAATAAAAGAATTTTATAATCGTTTTTAATCGTGTCTTGAATTTTCTGGTCATTTCTATTTATTTTATTTTCTCTCATATTTAGATTTTTAAATTTTCATTTAAATGTTTAACTATATATATATATATATATATATATATATATATATATATATATATATATATATATATATATATATATATATATATATATATATATATATATATATATATATATATATATATATATATATATATAGTGCTGAATTACTTTTTAAAAAACATTGAATAAAGCCATGAGTACTCATAAAAGAGTCTCATTTCCAATTCTTTTCTTAAAATTTAATCGACAATTTTTAACTGGAAGCAAATCTTATAATTGCCAGCGACTGTTTTTGTTTCTCTTTTTAGCTACATTTTACAGCAAGCGGTCACAACACCCCAAAGAAAAACCGGGAACAAGAGATTATTTTCTGTCAAACAGTTTAACCTGCTACTGTCTATTAGCGGAGAGGCACGCCGTAATTTAACTTCGAGACCCATAAAACAAACCGTAATTGCTCGCTGCTGTTTTTGTCGCGCGGCGACTTCAAGTGGACGTAAATCTGGAGGCTGATCGTTTCGCTTAAAGAGGTGGGCGAGAAGAAGACGCAAATCTCAGTCCGCCTTTTTCCCTTCGTCTAATAACAAGTCTGAATCTTTTTTTTTTTTTCACTCTCGGGCTGCCGTATTACTCATTCAACAACAAATGATCTTGGAACTCATTAAGCGAACTGAGCAGAAAGCTATTACCATAAACATACATAACACGCCATGCATCCGTAGAAATGAGTGAACCACAGTTATTTTGATCAATAAGATGCGTAGAAATCATCGGAATAACGTTGACGTTTCTTCTTCTTCAGCTATCTCTGAATAAGCTGGTTCACTGTCACTGTAAAAATATTAGAGCATCTTTTTTTTTATAAGTTAACACTTTTTATCATAATCAATTTGTATATCGTAAATTCTTTATTTTAATTTTTTTTTACTATAGTCAAAAAAAATAAATTATCTTAACCTCTGCGTAAACTAGTGATAACTCCACATTCCATGAAAGAGAAAGCCTCTATTTGATTCACTCTTGTTGAACAACTAGTCTAGGAACCATTTACAAAAGAATTACCATTTGATGATCAGTTGAGAAACTGGATAAGGATATTGTATTTCTGCTCTCGGGATCTACAATTCTTGAATTGATGCACGTTATTTTTTATATTTCCTCTCTTGTGACTTGTAAATACAGATGCACTATATCTAAACAGTAATCACAAGAAATAGTTACTGTTATTGTTAAAAAAAGTTTCACCTGCTATTGGATTAGTTATCCTTATTAAACTATCTTCTACGGTGATTCAATACCTGTATGCGAATAGAGCTTACTGCGAACAAATAATAATATAATTCTTTTTTAGAGTCTAATGTCAGAAGTTTGACCCTAACTGTTGCTGAACAACAGGAAAAAGATTTATCATTTTTACTTTTTACACGCTTATCTACCAGTTTAAGCACTTGAAACACGTGAACATTGTCCACTTTTTATAAAATTTGCTTTATTTCTTTTCGTTTTATTATAGATCTACATTGATGACGTGCCTTCAATTCAGTTATTTTATTGCAGATCTATCTTGATATGCCTTCAATTCAGTTATTTTATTGCAGATCTATCTTGATGTGTCTTCACTTCAGTTATTTTATTGCAGATCTATCTTGAGATGCCTTCAGTTCAGCAGTTTCATTTCAAATCTATCTTGATATGCCTTCACTTCAGTTATATTATTGCAGATCTATCTTGATATGCCTTCAGTTCAGCAGTTTCATTACAAATCTATCTTGGTGATATAGCTTTAGTGCATCGATAATTTATGATCTAATGTAATTTCTCCACGTGGGCAGAACTGAAGTGAAAAAGTTGCTAATTCAAGTACTGATCGTATCATTTTGCATTACAGTTTACTTGCTCAACATAATCACTCTTTGTATTCTTTTGATTTAATCTAAAATTTTCTCTACCTTATTATTCCTTAATTTAATTAGATTTACAATTTGTAGGATTAACTTGAATAATTAGAAAGACTAAATCCTATATACCACAGTAAATTGACTAAAGGATATTATCGTCTTAGTAAACATCAAGGGCTTTTTTAACAATATACTTTATATTTTGCATCCATTTCTTATAATATTTTTAACATCAATAAATTTTTCAATTATTTAAAAAAATTAATAAAATTTTATAAATATTAAAAATTTTGACTTTTTTTTTTAAATGAACGTATTAAATTCTCCTTCTAACAGATGAATTGTTGTAGTGTTTAGAAATTCATATTTATAACAGTTAGTCATCATGGTTCGAAACATAGGGAAAATATTTAATACAGATTATAGTATTGCACTATTCTTATTTTATTCCAAAATTGTCCCTAAATGTCATTTTTAGAGACATTCGACAATGCTTCATAGCATACTTTTCGTTCGATTTCAGTGTAGAAATTACAGTTTATTAATTTGACAAATATGTAATATATTGAACCTCAATAGTAATGTAAGAAGACATTAAACAGAAAAAAAGTTAAGACTCTAAATGACAATTCCGAGGTTTTACATCAAACCGCAGCACAAATTGTGTGTGGATTACATAACTTTAGTACCATATAATAATCTTTGACTAAAAAGAACAATTTATAAAGTATCTTTTTATTCAATTAATTTTCATGTGACTTCTTTTCTACATAAATATGGTTTTTAAATCCAAATGAGTTTTTCAGGTCTTTTTTTCATAAATATAATTAGGGATATTATATGCTATGAGAATTATAAGGATTTTTTTACAACAGATTAAAGTCAGTAGTTAATTTTGTAATTACAGAACGAAATAACTCCATTACTAAATAAGATAATAATTTAATAATAAAATTTTCTCCTCAATTTTTTTAATAATTTTTTTATAGTTTACTACATTTTTTCCGTAATTTATGAATGTAATCATTGTACAGTATTTGTAAATAGATTTAATTATCAATGTTGAACTAATTTTATTAAATTTTTAATTAACATTATTGCTATTGTTTATTTATGCAAGTAATCAAATTTAAATAAGTATAAAAATTGTAGATTCTTAAAAAACAAACATTAGTATTTCGTGAGCTTTAATCATCAAAAACAAACTGAAAAGAGGGAACAATCGTATGCATTAACAGTTCGTTTTCGCTGTTTGTGATCAAGCAAACTTTATCCTTTGTTTGTTTATTATTTTTTCCCCAATTCTTTTGTTGTTCATGCATCCTTATCAAATTAGTTCCCACAATAATATGAATTGGGTGATTCGATTCGCCCCGTTGCCCTTAATTGCCCCGGTGGCCACCCAATGGGAAAGGGAAACGCAGCTGGGCGCAATGTGCGGGGGCGGGGGTTTGTTGTCCCAGAGTTCCATATGCTGCAGCGCGCGCCCTGCTCAGCCATTGGCTGAAGGGAGAGTCCGGTCATAATGAGATGTGAATTGCGTCCTTTGTGTCAAACTGATTGTCATCCAGTGGAGACGCGTATTCATTATGCTCTGCTTGCGCTCGCCCACCCCTTTCTACGAAGGGGATCATTTTTTGTTGAGTTGTCTTTGGCTGGATTGTGATCAATTTGGGAATCTGATCACTCTATAAATGTGTCACTAAGAATTACAGGTTTTAATTACAGTTCATCTAAAAAATATTAAACAAGTGTGAAATTCAGTCGATCGAAACAAAATAGCGCCAAATGACAAGATTTCCGCCAAAGATGGTACTTGATATAACAAATACATGGTTACTTCTTTGATAAACCATTTGCGTTCTTTGAGCACGAGTTCAATTCTAACAGTCATTTCTCTGCTTCTAAACCACAAAATGACAAACATTTGAGGCTTACATAATGCAGAACTAAATGCAATTCTTTTGGCTGCTATTATGATGCTATTTTTTTTAAGTTTTTCATTTAAATAGCTTTTTGTTGTTAAAGTAATGAATTTAAGGTTAATATTTAATTATTATACCAAGCAAAATGTGCCACATATTTTTTTAATCATATGCTCTAACTAACTTCAGGATTTTTTTTTTTTTTTTTTAACTTTTTGTATTAGTTCTCATCAAAGGTACCCTGAAGAACAATATGAAATCATGTAAGTTTGGCGGAATTCGGGCCTAATTTCCCAGTCGGCGGGATTTCACGCAATCAATATTGAACTGAGTACCAATATTGTACTGAAGAATTTTATCCTACTGGTTGAAACTAAGTTTTATGAATTAATATTTCATTATGATTAAAACAGATTGGTCTGGATTGGTTTATCATTAAATGACAAATAATTCAAATTACTTTTAGGATATGATTTATTCCATTTTTATTCACAATATATTATTTTTATAAGGTAATGTAATAAATTATGTCTTAAAAACATACCGCATTGCATTATTTTACATAAAGCAACTGCAATGTGTAATAATGCGCATATAATCAAAATACAATATAAATAATATTGTTTATTTATTTTTATAGATAAAAAAGTGAAAGAAAATCATGCAAATAAACTTTTTTTTTTGCTCTATATGACTATATACAATACTTTAAAAAAAGTATTATTATAAAACAATTCATTTAACTACCAATAATATCGATATATTTTATTTCAAAAACTCATGAATATACATGGCTATTTTTCATACATCAATGATTTACGAGATTTATGAATAAAAATAAGTATAAAAATAAATTTAAGAAAGGAAAACAGTAAATATTGATAATCTCATAGCAACAAAGAGATGAGAAAGAGAATAAAATAAACATAAAAGAAACTTAGTTACTGAAAAAGTCGAAATTGTATAGTTTTTTCCCTGCAAAATTATGAAAATTTTAGCAAATGATGGTTTTCCATCTCAAAATTCTGGTCGTATAACGTGCTAAAGGAACTATCATATGTACCACAGTGATACAGATATTTTAACGAGACAATAATAATTATTAAAAATACCAAATAATACTTATATCAAAATGAAACTAATTAAAATCACTAGGAAAATTTTTAATCATTTCCATTTTCCAATTCAACATATTCACTTTTGTTCCATAACGTACAAAAATTTAAAAAGCTTAATTTTTTGGGCTGTTTATTAATGTAGGGAATTTATTGTATAATAAAAGAATATCATAAATCAGAATATAAAATAATGTGAGACTAAATATAATCACTACTAACAAAATTAACAATATAAATTAAATAAGGAAACAATTTTAATTGAATAGGATAAATAATTAATTTTATTAAAATTATACTATACAGTGAACAACATTATGTATATAATTTTTATTAAATGCATATTATTTATTTAAATACATATAATTTTTACTAACATAAGTTAAAAAGTTAAAATTCTAATATAAACCACACAGAATATTAAAGTTAAAGGAATAGAAATAGTTTATCTGAATCCAAGGTAATGAAGAAGTGTTTGAAACACATAATAAACTCAAAGTGAATTGATACTGTGAGCTTATATGCACTAAGAAATGAAAAAAAAGTTATCTAAAAGTAAAAATCTGAATATTTGACAAGAAATGTATTACATAAATTTGACTAAACATGATGTCAGGAAATTTAGACTAGTTTTGCGTACAAATTAGACTTTAATCATGTACTCAAGCAATGACAATCATAGCCGAATTTTTCAAGATTTATTAATCCGATAGAATAATCTGGTGATGTCGCTGAATTCATCACCGAAGTGTGGAATTCACATGAATCTTTTATGAGCAACATCTTTGCTTCGTACATCTTTAAGAGTTAGATGTCACGCCAGAATAAGAATAGAGTCATTGAATTCGAATGGCGACATTCTTACACATTCCCTTGATGTGAATTACCCTTGGGGTACATGGACCGCCACCATTTAAAGGCAGACAAGAAAAATAAAAACCAACGCAACAAATGAGCCTTCGAATAACCGTGTTTATATACACTTCAAGATGGAAATGCAGTTCCATAAATCATCCGAAGACATTTCATGTCATACGGCCTGGGAATTAGATGAGCTACCATCAGAAGATGGCTTTGCACCATTAATCTAAAGACCGTTAGTCACTGAGAAAATATATTCCTTCTACCTTGTCCCCTTAATGGTGGATATTTCTTAATAAGCAGTGTTGGTCTTCTTGCCATTGAAGGCTGTGTCATTTTGTAAGCTCTCCCTCTGATACGAAACGAGCAATTTTGGTTAAATCATTTGAAAATATGATGCCAAAGTGAAGTGATCATATCAGTTAATCAATGATTATTTTCTCCAAAGTATCGCCAAGGAAAGTACACATAATTATCCATTCTGTATTGGTAAATGAAGTCGCTTTCTTAGTAATGGTTTTGCCGTTAGTAAGATGAAATATGTATTTATGTGTGTATAAATATGTATTTATGTGAAGAAGTTTAAAAATGGTTAAAGAATGATTAAATCATTTCTCTTTTTTTTTTGTCACGCAGGAAAAATAATAAAAAGACATTCAGCATTAAGCATCATTCAAAGAAAAATCTATTTTAATGAAAGGCTTGCTATTCTACTGATTCTTACAAATACAAAATACATTTTTTAATAATTTTGTATATAATTGTGGATGTAACTCAATAAATGATTTTATAATTTTAATGAAAATTATTTCAAATATAAAATTAAAACCAATTTATATAATTGAAAGCAATACAGCATAATATTCAATAAGGTATTCCTTTTATTTTCTTAATATTGAATCCAAATATTTACTGTCTGAAATATTAAAAATTGTCGATTCTAAAACGTATTTATGTATTTCTCAGACGAAAAAAATTTCATCGTAAAACCATTTATTTCGGCAAAACTTTTTCAACGATTGTTTTTTTTAAAGATTACTGTAAGTTTAAATGATACATGTAATGGAATAATCATAAAATGAAATATGTTCATTATTTTCTATATATGTGTTCTTAGACACTAAAAGTAACAGAAATAATGTCAACAAAGGAATATTTGACAGTCTCTTTAAAAGTTGAAAAAGAATTAAACATTTCAATGTAAAATTTATGACCAATTTTCCTACCTCTATAATCTACTCAACTTTATGAGAGAAAAGACAATTATGCTTTTTTTTCCTTTCAAGTTTCTAAAAGAAATTGTGAATCTGGTTTCATGTAGTCTTCTTTTAATTGAATTTAATCCCCCAGATGATTTAAGTGTACCAATATTGCTCTATATGATACAACTTTGAATTATATCGTAGTGAGCTTAAATAAATTAGAAACGTTTTATTGACACCATTTAACTGTGGTATTAACTACGACCGTAAAATAAATTTATGGCATTTTAAATATGTCATGGTTAATTGCGTAGGTTATATTTTACTCCGTTTTAACTGGGACTGTAACTTATTGAATAAAAAGCTTAAGATGTTTATTCATTTATTAATCATAAAGTGTTTGTTATCAAATGAAAGATTTTATGTAGTGATATGAAAACTCCTCAATAAATCATGAAATAATAAAAAGGGGAAAATTTAAAGAATAAAGAAATAGTACATAAAATATTTCATTTATGCATATAACTGTATTAAATATTAGGAATATTTTTGCATTATGCAAATATTTCATGCATATGCTTCTCTTGAGAATGATTTTTAATATTACATATTTAATTATGGCCAAAAATAATTGAGGATAAAATTTCATTTAAAGAATCTAAAAGAACACTGCATATGTATTTTGCATACGGGGAACGAAATGGAAAAGAAAATTTTAATTTTTTTAATTACATTAAAAAATAAACTGGCCAATATGTTGCAAGTTACAAAAAGTTATCTAAAATTTTATTTCAATTTTTTTTTAATTAGCAATTTTACTTTTTGTTTTTAAAACAATAATACAAATTTCAAGATTGAATTTAATAAGTTAAAAACATTTTCCTTGCAGTTCTCATTTATTGAGCCAGAATTATAATATTATTCTTTCGTAATTTCAGATTTATTCAAAATAAAATATTATAAATGTATCAAAAACTCATATTTTTTACATAACATACCATGTTTTGTGGGCTTAAATAGTACAAGAAATATAGTTACCTTAAATATTAAATTGCAAAAAAAAGCTGATTATTAGACCATAATATAGCTTAATTACTTTTATATGCCAATGTAAAATAAAGTGCATAAAAATGAATAAAAATAGTATTTTTGAATTTGTTTCTGTTATGCAAGAGATAAACTAAAATTACAGCTATGTAATGTGACTAACTTTCAGGGTGAAGAAGAATGCCTTAATTTATTTTATAACACTCTATAATTAATAAAAAAGAATATAAAAGTATATTAGTATTGTTGGTCATGAATAAGTGAATTATTCATGACCAACTCAAGCAAAAATAATATAATTTGCATACATAAGACATAAATATTTCCTATAATAGTATTTATTGTTTATTTTTCATAATATCAAAAAGCAATTATATTGTTATAATTGGAACATATAACAAAAGATATATTTATAGATTAAATTTAATGGAATATTTAAACTTATCAGTGTTAATAAATACAAGTAATCAAAATAATGGAATATTTTATTTTCGAAATATAAGGCCACGATGACTTGTTTTGTTAGGGTGTTCATTATCGGTATGAACACCCTAACCGAACAAGTTCAATCCCGACACATCCAAAGATTCGTCATGCTCGCAAATGGTGGCTGGGGCATATAAAATAAATCATGGTCGCAATGTCTTCCATGTGAAATGATACCTCTGCGGATGGCATGTTAAGTCTGGGGATCTTCTGTTCGATCCTGCTGCTAAGTTACGAAGACACACTCTACTACGTTTGGGATCCACGAAGGCGTCATTGAACAAAATCTATCACTTCCGCCTATTGTTGTGGGGGAAAAGAAACTTCTTTCCCTCTGCAGTTGCAGGGCTTTATATAATAATAAAAAATAAAATAAATTCTGAAATGGAAAAAATATACATGAAAATACATATTAAATATTATATGCATGCATTTATATAAGCTTCTAATTGAAAAACTTTAAAAAATATTTAATTTGGAATAATTAATTATATAATAAGCGCTATGAAATTATTTATCATGTGGTAATTTCCTTTACTTGAAAAAATGTCGCAATCTTATCGCCGATCGCCGTCAGTCATGAGCTAAAATCAAAATGAATAATCAAAATGTAATGCTAAATGTGATCAAAATGTAATTCTAAAATCAAACGTAAAAGAAGCAAAGAAAATGAGCAATACTTTCGTAAATTAAATATTGCAATAAAATAACTGATTACATATACTGCGTGAATGCCAGAGGATGGAAATCAGAAAAAGTTGAGTATAGGAATAAATTGTGATGAGAAAGTGGTCACAAGAAACCATTTCGAATGATTCTCGTTTCTCTATTTCAATATTACGCAAGAATATTATTAATTTTATTTTCTTGGTGATGAAGACAGCTCCCCCTGAGACCCTAAATATTAATCCCAGTTCACCCCGAAATAACAATAATGTCATAAGAAATAAAAAAATAATAATAATAAAGAAAACTAGTGATAAAGGTGATTGTGAAAATGGTCAGTTCAGTGGAGTTTGACGGCGTCTTCTAGACCCCCAATAATACCAATTCAAATTAATTTTTCGAGTTGGAGCTAAAAAGTTGTTTTTCGCTTATTTATTGTTTTTTTTTTCTGCCGTCCTTTTATTTCACGCTTCAAGAAATTTTTCAGGTTATCGTCTGCTTTTGGTGAAGAACCCCTCCCCGTGAATTACAGTGTATTACAACAATGACTGTAATAATGAGAAAAATGATGGTAATAGTCTATATTTCGATAGAGCAGTAGTACAAAGCTTTTGACTCTCTAAGCATTACTTTTTTTTTTGGAATTATTTTGCGTTTTTTTAATTTTCTAAAATTAACTCGAAGATCTTAAGTTATATGAAGGGATTCTCTTTCAATTTTTTTTTCCTAAGTCGAGTATCCCTTTATTTCTTCTAAAGTGTTTTTTTTTTAACTTACTCAAATGAGACCCATAGAAAACTTCAAGGAGATCAATCAAGATTGAGACTGATATTGTTTATCATCTAATCCCTTTGAATTCTGAAAAAATAGAATGCTAAATTGAAATGATTTTTGGTGCTACGTTGTCTTAAATGAATTTTAAGATTGGTTTAATATCATTCAATGCTATATTTAGTGATGGTTTTTGTTTTGTTATTGTTTTTTTCGATGGTTACAATGAAATGCAGTTTGAAAGTGAAAACGGAGAAAAGAAATAATTCGTGCACAGATTTTCCTTAGTTGCGTACTTAATAAGCAGCACAATTATGAGCTTTTCTTCATTAACTATAATGATTATATATATATTAAGTTAAATTTATATTCATAAATGCTTCACAACATGTAAGGAATAACATTACGGCTGGAAACTTTTGTTAAACTATATTGATAATTTCGAGGATTTCTTATAGAGGACCGCATTCTCTATCTCTAATAAGGAAAATTCCCAAGCAGGCACCTTGAGATGAGCATGCGGAAAGGAAATATTTCTTCAACTGTTTAATAGAGGCACAAATAGATTCGGAAGACTTCCATTTCAAAGATAGTGCTCGTACCACTATTTGACTTACATACATATCGGTGCAAGCCAACCTCGGAATGTACCTTTAGGTTAACGGGTTTGGAATACTCACCGATCAACAAGTGCCTCGTAATTTTGAAGCACGGTCAGTGGACGAGGTCACACCTAAGGAGGAACCCTCCTCTCCACCTCTCTGCCACACCAGGGTGGGGGACTTTGGACGTCACCTATTATAATTTGGTCCCCAACCCACGGAGCTCCAGCAACCCACAGTGAGGAAGGGAACGTGGTCACCCTCCCAATCACTGCCCGCGACAAATGATGCACATTTGGCTGATCTAAACGGGAAGTGGTGTGAAGCTATTGAGCCACTGGATATCGAAGGCGTAATGCAATAAAACGTTGCTATATTTGCATAAAACAATTCCAGAAACGTTTTATTTAAGTAAGAGGGCTCACCATGGTCTAGTAGTATGACACTGCTCTTCAGAGAGAAAGGTCCCAAGTTCAATCCCAGCCAGAGTTGATCACAGGATGATGCATGTTATGCCTTTGTTTTCTACTGCCGCCACAAATGATGCTTCACTTCTTAAAATTCTGGGGATTTTACTTGACATCATGAAATATTTGTACAAAACAAAAGAAATTTTGACAACAGAATTTAAAAGCGATTATGTATACAATGAAAAATAATTCCAATAGGCTTATCAAATTTTTAGTAAAAGAGATATTATCTTCATGTTGTTATTTAAAAAATTCTTTTATAGATCCTTATTAAATTTAGTAAGCACGATGTTGTAATTTTAAGCATCTGCACAAATCAATAAATCTCAATAATTAATTTTAAAAACAGCAAATCACTTATAAAAAATATACAACTTAAAACTTTTCGTTAAAGATGAAGCATTTCAATAACGTTTTTAAAAAATTAAAATTGACGGGCATGATATCATACATTCCAATCTCGGTATATATGGAAAATGTATGAGTGTGCGTTTCTTTGAAATACATATAAAGTAATGAAATCTATCTTACATCTAAAAAAACTATTTCCATGCTACTATGTATTTGAATACATAAAATAATATAATATAGATAACATTACATTCACTCAAATCACACAATATATTTTAGTTAACAAATATTCCAGTGAATAAATTATCAATTTATTTTAGATATATCCTCATTCGAGAGATCGATTTTATCTATTTTCAAGAGCGGTTATTGTGAGACTATACTTACATAGAATTTTCAAATTTTAAATATCACATCTCATTGGCCTATATTTCATCTCCTATCAATTCTTTTCCTCATTCTCATTTATCATAGTTGGCTTCTAGACCACACACTTTGATTTTGAGAGCTGCTGTGCGTGATTGTGGGTATTTTTAGAAATAATTTAAATATTTTTCTGCTTGAGTGATTTTTTACTTGATGAAGAAGTATACTTCAAAAGGCAAACTTAACAAAAAAGAACTTAAAATTGAAATTTTTAAACAACATCTTAGTGAATACGAAACTTTACCATTTTTTTATGATAAAAAAATAAAATGTCAATTATAGTGAAACTTGAACTAATTAAAAATTTTCAGTTCATCCGTAAAAAGTTTGGAGTTACCTTAGACTCATTTGTCCCTCTACTGTATTTTTTTTGTATCGTAATTAAATTTTAATCTGCAATTCAAAATGGAGGCCGATCCGTTACAAACAACCACGCTTGTCATAGGAATCGAACTCACGAACCGAAAAATTGAAAATTACAGCATTTAGCTGTCAGCTTGACATTGGAGTCGTCATAAAATAAAAGAAATAAAATTAAATATTATTTTAAATATTAAAAGAATATCACAATATTAAAACATAACTAAAAAATTATGTAATTGACTAAAATATTAGGGTTTATTCTTCTATATGAATCAGCATTTTTTTAAACAAAAATTGTTTGTTTCCATGCTTTTTCTATAGAAAAACTTGATTTTTTTAATTCCGTTAAAATCAGGCGTGTAATTCTTTTTAGGACCAGAAAATTTACATTTTTAAGACCAGAAGATTACACTTGTTACGACAAGTTGGTTAGTCACTCTATAACTCCTTTTTAAAGACTGGAACTTTTGTACTGAGAGAATTCCGACATTCCATAGGCATAGGTTCCCAAAGAGGGAATCGAACCCGCGGGCCATTGAATTAAATGTCAAGATGCTAACTAATTACATATCTGCCCTTTCGGCAAGCGTACTTATGATATAAATATACTAAGTAATTTTCTATATTTACGAATTGAAATAATTAATGTTTGCATGCAGGAATATTTACTGTGCAAATTTAATGTTGCGTAAAAGTGCAAATTACACAATACCTGAAATTTTATATTAATTGCATTCACATAACACCTCTAATCGATTATATTAAATATCATTGATTTGTACAGAAGGATTAAAATCCTACTAAGTAAAATTTTTCGAGAGATTTTTTATAATAGAGCTAAAAGAGTTGTAGATTATTATAATTATTGGTATTACATAGATTCTTTGCAACTTCATGAGAGAATTTTTTATAATACACACACACACACACACACACACACACACACACACATATATATATATATATATATATATATATATATATATATATATATTATATATATATATATATATATATATATATATATATATAAGTTTTTGAAGAAAAATTTCGGGTTCTTAAATTTATATGTGACATTAGATCGCCCTAATGTGTGTGTGATAAAGTTGTCCTGTACATATGTATATATACACTAGAACCTTTGTTTATATAATTTTAATGAACTGCGCAATTAACGATAAATCAATGTTTTAATTTTTTTTATTCATTTTAAAAATATAGCTAGTTTGATGTTTGTTTTCTGTTTAAAGCAAATAAGTAATATAATTTATAAAACTAGCAAAAAAAATGACATTCTTAATCACACAAAAATAATTTTTTGGAAAATATAATTTTCAAGTTTATTTATAGCTCTTTTAAAATAATTTTATGATTTTTCTCACAGAATAAAAACTTTATTTTTAGTAATCATATAATAAAATTTTTCAAAATGAATTCTTTGAAACTGCAGAAAACCATACCTGTATGGTTTTATTACTACAAATTTTTAGTTCGGTGTTAAGCACGAGATTTAAGCATATTCTTTTATCTATATACAATTCTGTTATTTTAGAAAATTATTTAACAAAATTTACTGTTGCAATTTGTTAAATGAATTTTTTTAAGGAAATTGAGATAAATTTTTATTTGCCTTTATTAACCACATTAAGTTTGCGTAGTAAATTCTAAAGTTTTTGTATAATTAATACAGATACAATCAGCAATCTTCACCATCTTTTCTGTTACGATTGCATTAATTATACTTTAATTCTTATGATAAACTTTTGTAATGTCTCTTGTTTCTGCAAGTGACATTTACTATAAACATTTGGAGTCTTTTTTGTCAAGAAATTTCTGTCCCGAAATAAAATTACTAAAATTGTCAAAAATGAACAATTCATTATTTATTTAGTAAGAGGAGCGAATATTTTTATTATTTTTAGATGTGTTTAGTTTTCAAGCCATTCTCAAATATTAAGACTTGTTAATTTTCCCAGTTATCAGTTTATTATGGTGTCAGTATTATTTTGATGTTATACTTGGCTGACAATATTTTATATGCTTGGCTTAATTTATTCAATAGGTCGATACTATGAAACGGGATCTTTGCGACCTGGAATCATTGGTGGAAGCAAGCCCAAAGTCGCCACTCCCGTCGTTGTCGCCAAAATCGAACAGTATAAGAGGGAGAACCCCACCATCTTTGCGTGGGAGATCAGGGAGAGGCTCATCTCCGAAGGTAAAAATTTTTGATTTTATTTTCCATCATCAAAATAAAAATAATAAAAAGCAGAAAAATTTTTCTATGCCACAACACTCATGTTTTCTTTTTAAAAAAATTTATTCATGCTTTTTTCTTTTCTTAATTTTAAATTAATCCAATGTGAACTAATCCCTTCGGATAAATTCGGTACTTACGTATTACTATTTTGGCGAGAAAAAATGTCTCTAAAGTTTAGAATGACGCCAAATGTTGTAATTTAGTTGATTGAGCTATTTTACAAATCTGTTAATTTACAATAAAAGAAGCCAAAAATTTTGGCATTAAAACGCAAAAGTTGGCGACACATTTTTCGGTAAAAATGGTTATCTTGATAATACATTTACATTAATTCTAACCAAAAATTTCCTTTTAAGGTATATATATCATTTGATTTCAACTTACGTATAAACAATTGTATAT
This sequence comes from Latrodectus hesperus, assembly GCA_037975125.1. Taxonomy (NCBI): domain Eukaryota; kingdom Metazoa; phylum Arthropoda; class Arachnida; order Araneae; family Theridiidae; genus Latrodectus; species Latrodectus hesperus. The sequence continues at coordinate 47,396,259 of CM075861.1, read as the reverse complement.
TTCGAGTAAAGTACATAAAATTTTTCTTTACATTTTTGATTAGAATTTTAGATACTTTATAAAACGACTTTGTGAATGTAAATATTTCTTTTGGATTGTTTTATTTATATTGTAATGGATTTCAAATAAAATGCTGAAACTTACAGCATAAAATGTTCATAGCAAATTCTTGAAAAAATATAAAAAATAAACTAGTGAAGAATGGGTATTTATACTGCAATAAAAGTTCGTTAATTTTAACTAACCCATTCATAAAAATGACTTAACCAAAAAAAAAAAGTAAAATTGAGCAAAATGCACAGGAGTCATTATAAAATTTAAAATAAAGAAACTAATAATTCATTCGCTTTTTTCTCTAGATTTACTTTTCACATCCAATTACAATTTCGCCAAAGCGTTTGTCTTGAGGTGAGAGTTAATTCTATTTGCTTTTAATTTGTCCGTTGCGATTGAATTAAACGCTTGTCAAAAGATTTTTTCCATCTTTGAGTAGGGTCAATATTGATTCTGAACAAAAAAAAGGCAAGCGAAAACAATGTTTGCATAGAATTCTAAATGAATCGACTTGGATCTGAGCGTTTGTTTCAAGAACAAGCTCGAGACTACCATTGTTATTTGTCATTCATTACAATAATGTAGCCATATGTCTTCTTTAATAATAATTAAGACTTAGTGCAGTGATTTGTTTCTCATCGGGCATGAACAAAATCTCAGTCAGGGACTGTATACTTCTAAAAAAGTTTTTATTGTAGATCTTTCTATACTTATGCACTTTATTAAGTTCAGTGCTATCCAATGAATTGACATTAATGATTATTCTAATGTATGTCAGCCAGTCAATACATTGTTTACTAGTTGCAAATGTTAATGCTTGGAAATGTTTTTTTTTCTAATGCCCGGTTGCCCTTAGGCCTTTGCCTTATTCAGCTCTATAGTGGGCGAAGTGATGGCATCTCATATAGTGGAGCACACAGTTGGTGTGCCATCTTTTCTCCGAAAGTGAAGGAATAAAGAAAAAAAAACGCAAAGAAACATCCATGCCCGAACCAAGATTCGAACCCGGGTATCTACTGCTTCGAAATCAGGGACGCTAAACTCTCTACCATCAGTCGGCATACTTAGAAATGTTATTATTTGAAGAAACATTTGCACAAAACCAAAATTCGATTTTTTTCCCTTACTAAAATGAATTTCTTTATAAGCAATTCTTAAATTTTTCCCAATTCTGTGAACAACTTATCGTGTTTTTTTTTCTTTCAACTTGCAATTTACTTTTCACTTATAACTTTTCTTCATGTACTTAACACTCATACTGTATTCTTAAAATGTGAAATTAAAGTTTATCGTAACAAATGAATTGAAAGCATCTATATATCTTCATCAGCATATGCAATACTATATACACTGAAAATCTCTAAAATTTATTTTTAATTTGCAAATGATTACATAGATTATATATATAGATCAATGAAAAGGAGAAAATAAAGGATTTTATGATTTTTATTTTATAATGTACTGAGCCTATATTATGTAAAAAAATTTTTAGCCTATTTTTAACTGATATACACTTGATAGAAAAAGTGCTTCACTAGGAAAGAGGAAAATTTAGTATTTAATTAGTTAAATATAATTTGCTGGAAATATATGGATGTTCAGTAATTAATTAAATATCGCTATATCCGAAAAATCATAAAGTAGCGTAATTAATATTTATATAATCAACGAATAAGCAAGGAAACAATTGTATATCAAGTTTTAGCATCTTTTTTATACTACCAAGCAAGATTTCTGGTGATCTTGGCAGACGGTTATTGTATTCAATTATCCCACCTTCCCTGTCATAAAACGCCAAATCTGACATTTTCCAGCCTCTTCTTCAGAGATGAGTTCAGAGAAATAAAAAAAAATAAATAAAAGAATATACTAAGGCAAAAGTCTATTACTGCCCACGTGAATCAAAATCGCTGTAGTTTCGCTTCTCTATGTGAGCATCTTTCATAATTGCAGGCTGTTTCTCTTTCCCACTTTTTTTTAAGTGAAAAGAAAAAATCTAGTGCTACTGTGCTGATGGTTGGGTAGGGGGCGCTCCTGTTCTTCCCCCACTCTCTTTTCCGAAATCAAGAGGGTCAGAGATCAGTTTCTTAACCAAATATGAAATACCACAACTGGATGGTTGTGATGAGTAAAACAGTCGGTTGTATTTGCACCTATGGGGTGGGTGTATTCTTGGAGTTTGAGAAACTATCGTATGATAATATGATTTTGTTCATCATATTTTTTTATGGTTGGAATCTGACGTCACTGGATTCTCCGAGAATTTTTTAGTACAATAGCTGTAGGGTTTGTCACTCTACATTACGTTTAGCCTACTAGGACTTAATTGATCGAACCAAGAATTAAATATGGATTCCTATGAGCAAGAAATGTTCATTCCTGAAATAGGATTTGAACTCAAGAGTTGTTGAACTAAACACCAAAATTGATTTATTCAACTAGGAGGGGAAAAAACCATTTGTATCTTTGAATATTATTTAAAAATCTTTCATGTATTCGAAAATATTCTTAGATTTCTTTATTGATTTCTTTAAAGATGTTTCAAAGTATCTCCTATTGTCACTTATTTTATGTAAACACAGATGATTAATAACAATAACTATGATTACTTGGTTATACAGGAAGTATAATTTCAATGAATTCAAAGCAAAATTGTTATTACTTTCAAATGAATAAATACTTATTTTAAAATAGAAATAAATTCAACTAAAAATATAATAAGTATAAAAGATTATCATGATTCAGTAATTTATGAATTATCTGGAACGAAAATTTTCAGTGTATCCTCCATGTTTTGGTGATTATATTTCATAAATTTATTTAGATGGTAACCGACACAAAAAATAGTAAATGCATTTTAAAATTTTGAATCAGTAAATAAATGTTTGTCACTGATTGTGTTTCACTAAAATAAAAACTTTAATATTCATGAAATACAGATAATTAGTAATATCAAAGACTAAATATTACTTTTTTAACTGTAAGAATGTATAAATTATTATACATAGATATTTAGTTCATTTTTTTTCATTTTATTAATTTATTTCTAAAGTGATCTTTTAAGAACTTATGAAAGACCTTATAGCTATAAATGTATAGGAACTGAGATTTTCAAAAAATTCACCAAATTTCTTCTTATACCTGTCTTAATATAACCAGTAGTCATAATATTTCTATCAAAAATTTGCCATACATATGTTGTTGTCGTGAGAAAGCTAGGCTGGCATTATGGAGTGCGATGCTCCACTTTTCCAACTGAACCAAATTTTTAGGTCTTCCTCAGTACACACATGCCATAAGTACCCGTTTATAGTGTATAGGAAACCATTTACACAATCCATTCATACAAGGAAAGGACAAAGACAGGATAGATAGAGAGAGAAAGTACATCCGAAAGTATCGGGATTCGAACCCAGAACCTCTCTATCTGCAGTCAGGCACGCTGACCACTAGACAAGCTGGGCGGCGGCCATACATATTTTATACCCAAATGGAATTTGCCAGTGATAAAGTTCAGGGAAAAAAATAAAAAAAATTACTTTTCCATATACATTATTATATTTTGTTTTCATAAAAATCTTATCCTGGTGATTGGTGACTTATGAAAAAATAAATAAAAGGGTTTTATATTATGTCGTTCTTATCCTCAACAACACATCACTCTTTTAATCTGCAGTCTTTTAAATAACAATAAAGGAGCAGTGTCTTGTTAAAACGATAAATACTTCATTTAACTTGATAATACATTACTTGGTGGTATATAATGATAATGTAAAATATTGATATTAAAAAACTTTCATGGTGCACTTTTATGAATGAAAATTTGTATCAAATTTGAAAAAAAGGGAGAGTTTAAAAATTTGCATGAATTTTTCTTGTTCTATACGTTGTTCAGTATGGTTAATAGATTTCCTTCTTCCCTTGCATCACATTTTAAAATAAAATATCGCTTTAGCAGTCAAAAGTAAACACACAGATAATAAGTCTGGTGAATGCGAGGGATTATTAAGATTAATTACATTTTCATTTTCTTAACTGTTTTGCAAGGAGAAAGTCATGCAGATATTGCTATATTGGAAGCTGTATTAATACAAATTTATGATTATCTATATGATTAACATACGTTAATTAAACAAATAGTAATAATTAATCTACTTTTAAATTGTATGACACAATAGATGATTTTCAAAAAAAAAAATTACACTAAGATGTTTTAATGTTAAATGTTGCAACAATTATTTTGGATATTCTGCTTTGAAGCTAAAAATTTGGGTATAACACTTCATATTGTATAATAATGGAAATATTTTATAAATGTTATTTTTTAAGAATTCCGAATTGCAAATTTGCGAATATTTCTTCATTCATTATGCTAAAAAGTTTTTAACAAATAATTACCTATAAATTTTACCTTTATTGATATTTTTTTAATTTTTTGTTCTGTATTTATACTAATAACGTTGTTTTTTAACTAACACAAATGCATTAATTATTACATTGATGTATTTCAAATATCGTCTTCGAATATCGAATTAGTTTTTTTTCTTCTGTATTTTGCTTTTGCTCTAACCTTTAAATGTCATTTAAATATTTTTTTAACAGAAATTAAACATATTTCAAAATTTAATAATGACACAATAATTTGAAAACATGAATTTTTTAAGGAAATTAAATCTCATTAAATCCTGTAATACCACCAAATTGCTTCTTGAGCGTTAATTCCTTGTGCAATGTGTAACGGGTCCCTTACTATCTATCGCTCAATTATTACTTGTAGTAGGTCACGATTTTCAAATCGGAAGCATTTAGAAGATGCGTGAAGCAGTCGCCGGGGTGGAGTTGAGGTGCCCCCCTCCCACTCCATAGCCTCATCACGTTAAACAGGTGCAATTCTCACAAATATGTACAGCAGCATCTTCCAGCAGTCAATGGAAAATAAATCAAATATTAACTGCCATTTTAACCGTTGTTTCTGTTGATTAACTCGCGTTTCGAACACATTTCTCTGTTCTGTTACACTTAAAAAAATTGATCAATGTAAAAAGTGTATTGAGTAATTATTTGTTTGAGTTGAGTTGTTTGGCTTCTTCTAATGTCTCAATTGAAAATGTTTTCTCACCCCAAAGAACAAAAGACTATTGTCTTAAGTCGTGAACCAGCAATTTTGTGATTTGTTTTACTATTCTACAATGTGTAATTGATTTAAAAGCTACAATATATAAAAACGCATCTTATTTCTTTTACAATTATTCCCCAGAAATTCTGAGTATTAAATAAAAAATTGATAGAAATATTCATTAGGGATTATCTTTTGCAATAGATTCAAATTTTTTTAAAAAAGAAATTACTTGGCCAACAGCATTTGATCTATTAATTTGTCACCACTAAATTTTTTTCAACATTTTAAACTGTCATTGTGAAATTATATATTGCGTTATTGTAAATGATTTGAAAGATACCTTAAATTATAATAAAACAGTTTGCCTAAAAATTTTAAATGACTCTGATACAAATTGTCCTTTAACCTTCATGTCTCACAAAGGTAATATTGATGTAAAACAATAAAAATTACTTTGATTTATTTAAAATAGTTAATTCAAAGTTTCCTAAGTAAAAAGATGCTTAATGAATAGGTTTTATCTCAACAATTATACTACAAATATGATTGAGTAAAATGTGATTAAGTCACTTATTATCTACAGAAAATTTAAGCTTTATTCTCTTTTATATATAAATATAACCACTTGATTTATATAATAACTCTAAAAACATTTCACAACAGTCATTGATAACTGCATCAAAAAACATTCCGACGCTAAAAAAATTAATAATACTTTGACTTCTTAATTTCTGTGCTTTTTATTGAATTAATATTTATCTATAATTTTTATTCATTCATTAATTACTATTTCTTCCTTAAGAACGTAGATCACATATTCAATTTATTTAAAATTTACTGTGTGACGAAACGCTATTGTTCCCTCTTGGACCTGGCGAGAAATTGTATTTTTTCCTTTTAATGTGAGTATATATATATATATATATATATATATATATATATATATATATATGACGGATTTACATAGATATGATATGATATTCGCATATCGTCAATATGTCGACAATATTACACATTCATAAGTATATACTCACAGAAAGAATACTCATAAGTATTTTATCATTCAAGATACACAAGGGCTACTTTTCCAAAAACTTAAATGAATATGGGTAAAATTAATTTGAGTCAAAATTAATCGAAATCATTTATTCAAATCAAGGATATGAATCAAAACGTTTATATCGTTTCGTTTATATCAAAATGTTTTATCATACGTTATTATAATGAATCAAAACGTTGTTCAAATACTTATTTTGCAATTTATTTATGAAACAAATAATTTTTTTAATTTTGTTTATATATTTTTACTTAGATACTTTATCCACAAAAAAAATTCCATTTATTTTAGTAAATTACAAGTTTATTATCTATACAAGTTTAATTAAATATGCGTTCACTTCGAAAAAAATAATCAGTTAAATAGCATTTATTAACTTGAAATATTCATGCTCTTCTGTAAGGGCACAATCAATAAGGCATGAAATGCTTTCGTTATTTTTAAACTGTTGTCTCTTACCGTTGTATACCTCAATTAGAATGGCAATCCAACCATTTTCCTTTATTACATCTCTCCCGTAACTACTTTCTCCCCTTAAAAACAATCAGCCAATACATCTTCCCAAACCCATAATTACCATAAAGCTCCTTCAAAGTGCTAACAAAGTGCGAAACCTTTTGCGCAGAAATAACAATGTCCAGAACACACGGAAGTCCTTGTTTATGCGCTTCCTTGTCCAATGCAGAGTTGCCTTTTCAGTTTTGACTTCTTTTTTTTTCCTTCCTGCCTAAGTTGAGGGAGTTAGAAAGTAAATGAAAGATATCGCTTCTAATAGCCGGTGTGGCAACTAGGGACGTCGAGCCCTGATGGTAGGGTATGGCCGGAAGTCACTTTATACTCGGCCGCCCGTAACACAGAAAATCCTTAAGGCCATTCCATTTTTATTTACTTGAGCTTTTCAGTTAAGCTTGCTACAAAGCTGACGATTTTGGAGTGCTTTTCCACCCCAACTATACATTTGTTACTGATACCAAGGACGGTAATTCAGTATTTTAATGTCAGGAAAGTTTTTTTTTCCTTCTTCCACACGGAGGTATTCTTCTGCGAAATGATTTTATTTTATTTTTCTATTTATTTATTTTTTTGCTGCGTGGACTATTATAGATTTAACTTCATGAGAAAGTGTTATATTCAGTGAATAGGATTTCAGATAGTGTTTCCTTTCTTTTTTTAGATGAAGAAGTATCTAATTTAAATTCGAACACTCTGTTACAAGCTTATCAATTCTGCTTTTTAGATGATTGTAAGATTATTTTAATATTGTCATTGTCAATATTTTCCTAAGAGAAGGGTAAGAAGTTTTGGCAAAATCATGTAATTTGGTATAAATTTTGATCCAGATTTATTAGAAGCTTTGCAAAATTGGCGACCGAAGATTAGAACTATAGTAGGGTCCTTATAGCAAAACAAATATTAGTGTAAAAATCTTGAAAATTTATAATATTTTAAATTCTTATCAAAATTTCCAATACATTTCAAGGACCATATATTTTTTATGTTTCTAAGTTTATTACAATATATTTATTAACTACCACTTTGCTTTTCAAATTCTTTTCTTATTAATTTGTTGCGCTCTAAGATGTGAAGAAAAATGTAGTTAGTCAAAAGTTTAAATTAGATATTTTCTGTAAATAACAAAAAAAGCAAAACTGTAGAGATATTTACAAAGTAATTTATAAGTTTGAAAATAATTCCATTCTATTAATTGAAAGAAAAAGAAATGAGTAACTTTTCATTTTAGGTAACATTTTGAAGTATAAATTATTAATCGATATTTTTTAAAGATTAACAAAACCTTTAACTGTCAAAAATAAAGTTTATCTATGAGGATAGAAGTGAATCTTTCAAAAATTGAATGGTTTATTTTTTAAATATCGGAAAAGATATGTAAACGAATTAGAAGGAAGAAAAATTATTAGTGAAGAATCAATTTTTTTCACGTAAATTATTTTATGTCTGTTTTAGAGACATATTTTAACCAGCCTCTCTCTCTCTCTAATTATATAAATGCATTAAATCTTTAAAATGTAGCATAAAAATTTAATGTAAATTGAAAAATTTTCTAGAATAATAAATTTTACAGCAGCATTATTGCAAGAATCTATTCGTAATTTATTAGTATCAAGTGCGTTTTCAAAAATATCAAGCTTAAATACTTATAAATATCAATTATCATTTTTTCTTATCGGGAATATATGAAACAAATATTGAATTTTTTTCTCCACGTTCAACATGCTTATATTTTTTCTGAATGCCTTTTAATATCATATGAGGAAGATCTGAATTTAAAGATAGGTGACTCAACTACAATACTTTGTTGAAGAACGATGAAATAAAAAAATTGCTTTTTGTCAGAGTACCAATTGTGGTGAGTGCTTGAGATTTTCCTAAATGTTCGTCTTTTGCATAGCATACATATAACAGTAACGAAAATTATTCAGTAATAAATTTTACTACTGTAAAAAAAATCTATAATGACAGTTTTCAACAATTATTGTTGAAAACTGTCATTATAGATTTTTTAATTGTCATTATAGATTGCACAGTTCTTTGGTTTTCCTAGATAAAAGCTTATGTTCCATTCTATTGATATAGCTCTCTTCTTCATAAGCTCTAGTGACAATTTCACGCCAAAGCGGCATTAGTCAGATTCCACCATCTTGACTTCACCTATGGAATGTTCTTCCGCTTGTTGACACCAATATTTTTTAATCATTTTTCCACATTATCTAGTCACATCCTCCATGTTCTCCTTTTTTTTCCTTCAGGCTATATGATTTTCTTCACTAGATTTTCATCTCTATATCTGTAAAATGCTCTAACCCCCCTTTACGACTCTTTAATTATTTTTACTATGTTAGGTTCTCTAAAACACTGCGGTAATTCAGAGTTGTATCTTATTCGCCAAACACCATTTTCCTTTACTGCTCCAAAAAAATTTCCAAAATTTTTCATTCAAAATTCATAAGTCTATTCTGAACTAACATATTCAGTATCCAGAACACACTGTCATAAAAAACTACAGATCTTACATTGCTTATCTTTCTTTTAAACTGGTTTCACAGTCCATAATAACATCTGCTAACCACATTGATTTGTATCTTGCTTTCAATAGATTTGTCATTATTGTTGTATATTATTGTATCCAAATACTTAAACTGTTCAATTTATTCAGAAGCACAATCATTGCCAAGTTGGCTACCGAATGTCTCTGACCTTCCATTCAACAATTTGTGGGTTTGATTCTCATTTCTGGAGTAGACGTTCTTAGTGGTTCGGATTCAACTTTAAAGTGTAGGTCCATGTCAAATTAACTCTTTGTGCAAAAATTAATAGTTTAATTTTCCCCAAGCAACTCAACCAAGGACATAATCAATTCATTAATGTAGCTTTAGGTAGAGAAATTGAGAAAAAAAATAATACGGTGAAAATAGCAAGGACTACAATTCAAAATTAATATTTCCAATTTTTACTTCCTTTTTAGGAGCATTTAAGTCGGACATAACCAAACCAAGCCCCACGATTCGTTGACGATCAGCAATGCCTTTGATTTCAGCTGACCATCCTCTCACGCACTGTCTCCAGAGGAACAAGGTTAACCTTCCTTCTTAAATACCACTTTACCCGGCATCACGCGTGGTCTGAAGCACGCCTTCCATTTAGATTAAAACAATGTCATTTCGGTGATAAGCGGTTGCACACACTTACGAAAGAACATAAAATTAAGGCACTAAAATAAAAAAAATGAACAGTTGTGGAAGGGCTCTTAAGTTTCGAAGGAAATGACGGGACACAATGCTCAAGCGTGCGTTTCTAAATCGAGATCGTATCGTGGTGCAACCCCGAGATCAGTATCACTGATACAAAATGGGTAGCGCGTAAGCGACTAATGATCGCACTACCGCGCTCGCGTGATTGGTTAGGAAGGCAACCTGTTCGTCTGCCCGTCGCGTGATGGGGTTAAAAAAAGCACTTGTTGCCAATCCGTGAGCAGAATTTCGATAGCCTTTATTAGGAAATTCGGTGAATTGAATCAGAAGATCTGATCTAGTTGCATTTCGTAATGTAATGATCGCAGCAAAGCAAATTTCTATTGCAGTATTGAAAGGATAAGCGTTCTTCCCTTTTTTTATTTTAAATAATTGAAATTATATATTATGAGAATTTATTTTACACTACGTTTAATACCAGAATAGTAGTTAATGTGTTAAATAATTATCAAAAAAATTATTTTCAAATTTCGCATTAAATGACTGATATTTATAAACAAGTTTGCTTCTCGTATATGCATTTCTTAAAAATTATAAGTTAAATAAATTTAATAAATTTTGGTGGATATTGTAGAAAAACTTAGTTACCTGAAAATACTAGTATAACTTTTTCAAAATTAAATAGACAGCAATAACAAAAAACAAAAAAACGCTAATTTAATATTTATTGGTTGATTTCAGTGAAAGAAAGTGTTGAAATTTTGATATTTGAAATGAAATTACATTAAGCTTTAATGTATTTTCCTTTTCAAATATCAAATTAATAAACTGATATATTTTTTTAATTTTGTGTGGCATTTATTCAAAATAAATTCTGATTTTATATTAAAAATATTTTTTTTATTTCTATCTTTAATATATAAACTAAAATTTAACTCAATTTTTATCTTGAAAGGTTAGACTTGTCGAATTTCCTTTACATATGTCATATTTTCTGCCTAAATTTCAACATTTTCTAAGGCATGAATTTAAGGCAGTCTCTAAGCCTATCGAAAAGATATATTTTACCCTTTTCTCTTTGCTATGACGAAATTAAAAAACGAACGAAAACGATCAAATATGTGTATATATAACGGTATAATTTTAGTTTTTGATCAAAGATAGTTAAACTTTAATACTCTCAGAACTAATGGAGGTATAAAAAAGAAAATAAAGGTGACATTTAATTTAGTTAACTGTTGCAATAAGCAATAGGAAATAAGAATAAAATTCACTTTCTATGAAAAATGCAGTCTTCAATTTTGCATATATTATATTACAATATTTAAATAAGGATTCCTGTTTTAATTAAGCAATTACTTTTTTAATATACATAAATAAACTCGAATTGCTGATTTTCTTATTTTCTCCATTAAACAATATTAGATGCTTAAATTTATCAAATTAATTACTTACTGCTTGATAATTTGTTTTATGAAAGATATATTTCACATCATATAGTACAATTTCAAATGCAACTATAAATTTCAAATTTGTCAATAATTAAATTACTGATTTTTTTCTGTCTCTTTCCGATAAAAATTATTTAAATAAATAATTTCGAATTATTAAAATAACGTTTGAAAATAAATATTTTTGATACCAAAATATCAGATTTATCAATAATTTTCGATATCGATATTGTATTACTTAGTATTTTTTCACAAAAAATAAATAAAAGAATAATAGTATTTGAGTGCTCTAAATGAATGTAGAAATTTAGCTTTGGAAAAAAATCAAATGAAAATGCGCTTTCTGATATAAAGTAGGTAAATTAACTTTATTTCTGAAAGCGCATTTTCATTTGAATAAGGTAAGGAAATCAACTGAAGTAAAATCACATTTGTTGTGCATATTTAGACATACAAATGAGGCTAGTAGCAGATGTAAGAATCGGATGAAGTTTTTTCCAATCCATTTAATCAAAGGAAATAGAATGGTTCCTAGCTAAAAATAAGGCTTATATACTTCATTCAAAGCTGTATCATTAGAGTCTTAAAGCAAACACCCACCTGCTTAAAAGACAGGTGGTGCGCCAAGCAGCGCAATTTTTCGGCAAATCTACCTTAAAGTGAAAAAAAAATGCCCAACACACCCCCAAGTCGTTGTTCATGATCTCTCATTTCTTGGCTCCATTTCGCTGGATGGAATCATTGATGAACATGTGGGCAACTGGAGGAATTAACTGTTTAACACGAGCACTCATCCAAGCAAAATTTCACTAATATTGCCATTTGGCGATGATTGGCGGTTTAATTAGGCTCCACCTGACTGAAGCTTTGTTTCTACTTCTGCCGTATTAAATATATTAGTTTTTATTTTTTATTTTTGATAGTAACTGAATTTTGCTAAACTAAGCTAACAGAGATTTAGTTTTGAAAAATCAAAATTAAATCTGTCATCTTTTGCCATTTCGATGATCAATCCATATAATGGACTCTGATTACATCGGTGATCAAATAATAAAAATTTAAATTTTAATAAATACCCAACCCCGATTCCAGAATTGAATCCACAAACTGAATATTAAAATTATAGTTTTGGTAGACTGACAAATACATTTTATGGATACTTAATAGGCTTGCATCCTCATGTAAAATAAGAAAACTATATAGGTGTTACTTGTCTGTTGATGATTGTAAAATACTCATTTCCGTTTGGATAAAATGATGTAGAGTTCTAATTTGAATTTTACGGCATTTATACCAATTGTAAAATGGGTAATGCGTAATAAGAAACTTATAAACTATATTCTCTTCACTTCATTTAAATATAAAATTTTTGAAAATTTATGAAATGTTTAACTGTAAATATATATATATATATATATATATATATATATATATATATATATATATATATATATATATATATATATATATATATATATATATATATATATATATATATATATATATATATATATATATATATATATATATATATATATATATATATATATATATATATATATATATATATATATATATATATATATATATATATATATATATATATATATATATCTATACATATATATCTATACATATATATATATATATATATATATATATATATATATATATATATATATATATATATATATATATATATATATATATATATATATATATATATAAAGCATATTTTACTTAAAAATGTTTAGCTCAAATAATCTTTTTTTTCTTTTAATGAATCCAATAATAAAGTTTAATTTACAAAATATTTAGTGGCAATGACTAAATTTTTTTAAAATTTTCATTGAATAAAAGATTATTTGGAAACTTCTAGAGAAATATCCTTTTTTTTTATAAAGAGTTAATTTTTCTGATTAGAATTATTCCAAGTGTTGTTGTTTTATTATACATACAGTAGTGCATGAATTAATATATTTAATGAAACTAATAGAAATCAATAAATTTATTTAATATATTAATTTAGATTAATTTTATTATTATTAATTTAATGTATTCATATAATATGAGTTTTTAGATTAATATAAATATTAGACAGATTCATGCACAAATGTATATGTTGTAGATATTTCATCGTATACATCAAAATATTTCTAATTATGTAATTAATTCATCATAAAAAGTTATATTTCTTTAAAAGTTTAAAGATATGCTGTATATTAATAGGTAGACTATCATAAGAAAAAGGCTAAATAGAGGAAAGATTTGAAAGCAAATCAGTACACTTTAAATTATAATTAAAAATAAAAATGTAATATAAAAAAATTAATCTTTTTCTGAGATTTTAAATAAACAATTATAATGGTAATTTGTATATTTTTAATATACAGAATACTTTTAATCTCGTCTCTTTCAAAAGGTATTTCATGATTTTTTTTTCTATGATTGATACATTTCTTACTTCGTCCTAAATTTTCAGACAAATTAAGATTCTTTCCTCTTTCTTCTCGATTAGCAAGCTGAATTTCAAATAAAAATTGAATCAAATTAACTAGTTGAATAAATTAATTTTTTGCTGTAATTTTATTTTCATCTATAATTTTCTTCAATTTTGTTCTTTTTCATTCAATTTTCAAACCAATCTCATCACTTAAAATTTAGTTATTGATATAGCATCTATTTCTAATAATGTTATTTAAGCGTTTTTTTTTGTGTAAAGAACGCACAAATAAATCATAAAAGCGCTTCTTTTCAAGAATCATATTGATGATCACATCAGTGATAAAGCTATTTTAAGATAATGGTTAAATGGAGTGGAGCTTAACATTTACGAAGAAGAATTTGATTTTAATCTCTATTAAAAACTCTATTCCTAAATAGCGGTGGTCTGCTATTCCCAATAGCAGACTTTTTTTTACAGTATTAAAAATAAACACTCTACACAATAAAGTTGCGCAAACAAATCTTTAGGAAAATATTGTTTTTATATTGACAAATATTTGTTATTTATACGTTTGCGTACATTCTGAATGCATTACATTTCCTTAAGTCCATCATTTCCAGAGGAGGAAGAGAAATGAAAAATAACAATCTAATCAAAATTTGAAAGAAATGACCAATCAGAATATGAAAATAACTCCCAGAACTTTAAGTGAAGTCTTCAGAGACTGAAGAAGATCAAGAAGAGGAATGAAATTAGAAAAAGAAGGAAAGAAAGTGCTTCCACTTCTTTTTTCTTCCTTTTTTAGGAAGAAAGGTACAATTGGAAAATCAGAAGAGCGGAACGATTTCTCGTGTGTTCGACGATGACCGTGATTAGAGGGGTCCTGCTATCTCATATCCGGTGGACGTACCCCTCTTTGACCATGTCGACGACGGAGGTTGGAGACCTCGTCCATCGTCTTTCCGAAAGCCGAGCTCGTGCGGGGCATGCCTAATCTTTTAGCACTTGCTCAAATTGGCGATTTTCAAGATCGTTAGCCAAACACGCGAGCGATTCTGGATGATCTTCCGGTGATAAAAACGACGCCTCGCCACCCCTTCCTTCATGGGTCAGGAAAAGATGAAAATCGCTCATTCTTTTCTTTCCTTTATTTGTCCATCCGACGCCGATGCTTTTTAAGTACTCAGTATAAAGATTCTTTTCGTGTTGCGCCTCTTATATCACATCAAACGTATACATACTGAAATTATATGTAAAAAAATATTTAAAAATAACTACATATATATACATAGATATGTATGTATATATACACCTTAAAATTTAGTATAAAAAACGCAAATTAATAGATTAAAAATTAAAAAATAAAGCATAATTTTTAATGAGGATCTAAGTTTTGGTACACGCAGGAAATTCAAAGTGAATTGAATACTAAGTGCTTAGACCAATGCTCTTAGAAAGAAAATAATATTAATAATAAATGAATAAATAAATATTAAGTAAATTCTAAAGTTTAATTAAATTTTTTGAAAAGAATTAATTTTATCTATGTATCTATCTAGCTATACACACACACACACACACACACACACACACACACACACACACACACACACACACACACACACACACACACACACACACACACACACACACACACACACACACACACACACACACACACACATATATATATATATATATATATATATATATATATATATATATATATATATATATATATATATATATATATATATATATATATATATATAAGCTGACCCAGCCACGCGTTGTAGTGGCTGAGTTTTTAAAATACATTGAATCAATTTTTTACTAATTCTTGGGTTCAATCAAATTAATATTTTCTAAAAAATTTAGAATAGGTTCATTCATAGGAGATTAAAAATAAAACGTTTCACCAAAATTTAATAGTAATAGGTAAAGTATCGAAATTTTGAAATTAAGCACAAATCAACATATACTTTCTGAAATTACATTTTATTCATCTTATATTAAATTATAGTTTGTAATCAGTGACTTACTTATAAAATATACTATATAAATTAAAGACATCTAAAAATAAATTGTTATAAATGAGATAGATAACATTGACATTGAACTATTATTATTTTAATTTTAAATTATATTAAAACTAAAAATTTTTTCCGCGGCATTATACTGAAATAAAAAAATTAAAAGAATTTATCATTTGAATAAATAAATTAGATCAAAATGTTCTACTGAATAAATTAATAATTATCAAATTATAAAATAAAAATAAAAAATAATAAAAGGCTATCAAGAAATACTTACATATTTTCGAGGTGGTATGAAAATTAGTAGAGAAAAACAGTAATAAATAAAATTTTATTTTACTATTTATAATATTAAAAATATTCAAACTGAATACTGCACAATAATAACACAATACAAAGTATAATTATGAAAATGATTCACGAAAAATTGTTATAGTATGATTATACATCATAAAAATATATGTAAATTCTATATTTAACCACGCGCTTGCGCGCGCACGATAATTTTCTCGAAGATGGTATAATCTAGAAAAATAAACACGTCGCCATCTGCCGAATACCTGTGCAACTTAGATGCTAAAACGCCCTCTATTAGGAACTTGCAGAACTAACCAAAAAAATTTTAAAAAAATTTAGGGTTGTACAACCCCTAACATTTAGGGGGATGAAAAATAGATGTTGGCCGATTCTCATAGATACCGGATAAGCACAAAAAATTTCATCAAAATCGGTCAAGCCGTTTCGGAGGAGTATGGCAACGAAAACTGTGACACGAGAATTTTATATATTATATATATATATATATATATATATATATATATATATATATATATATATATATATATATATATAAACAAAGTTTATGGAGGTCTCATCTTCGACTATGAGCTACAACACTCCCCTTTACATAGACGGTCATAGCTTTGAAAAGGTATGTGAGTTTAAATACCTCGGAACAATTATTAATGATAAAAACAAGCTGAAAGCTGAAATCACCAACAGAATCAAATCAGCTAATAAATGCTTTTTGGGCTAAAAAAGCAACTAAGATCTAAACTTATCAGCAGAAAAACAAAACTGAGAATTTACAAAACACTCATACTACCCGTGCGGATATATATATGCAAGCGAAACGTGGACATTAAATGTTAATATACAGCGAACCCTGGAAACCTTTGAAAGGAAGGTATTAAGAACTATCTATAGGCCTGTACAGGTTGCTGGTGAACCAAATATAATTTTGAATTGTATAGGCTGTATAACCATCCCCAGATTACCGTGGTTATCAGAATTAATAGGCTAAGATGGCTTGGCTATGTCTGGAGAAGCCGAGAAAACAACCCCACTAGAATATCAACGTTTAAGAACCCCGAAGGATTCCGTGCCCGAGGAAGACCACCAACAACATGGCTCGTTGACACTGAAAATGACCTTCAGATACTTAAAGTTAGGAAATGACAAAGTGTTGCTCAGACTAGGCTGGGAAAAGCGTGCTGTAAAGACCTGTAATAGGTTGTTATGCTATTAAAGAATATATATATATATATATATATATATATATATATATATATATATATATATATATATATATATATATATATATATATATATATATATATATATATATATATATATATATATATATATATATATATATATATATATATATATATATATATATATATATATGTAAATTTTGAATTTTTAAGGTTACGCTCTGCTCTAATTTTACTTTCTACCAAACATTCAAAAACAAAGCTCAATGATATGTTATATAATCAATGACAGAAAAGATGTTGCCATAGTTTAAAATACGGTAAATAATAAGAGAAAATATTAGAATCTTTCACTAGGAATACAATTTGAAAGATTTTATTTGATTTTGAGGAAATATTATTCCGTTGGTTCCATTTCAGTCTATTTGTACCAACTGAACCATTCCATATGTTCAGTCATTTTTTTTCAAATAAAAATTTAGAATTTATTCATTTTTTAAAATTTCATTTGTATTTCTTGAACTACATATACTGTATCTAATTAATTTCGAATAAAATTTCCTTTAAACAGTATGTTTTTGTTATAATGAACTAAATTGTAGAATAAGTTTTAAAATTGAAAATTTTATTGCATAAAAAATTGCAATTTTTACATTTGTCCTCTGGCTTGTATCATCACAAATACAATAATCAAGATTATAATTTGCTTATGCTTTTCTTAATTCAAATTCTTTTGCTATTCAAGTTTTAATTTACTTGTGTATTTTAAAACAAAGACTAAGTTTATGACTTTTAATGGATTAAAAACTTGTTCCACGTATAAATTTAAAAAGAGTTTTAGCGTATAATAAATTTGTAAAATACAAACAACGTATAGTTTACATGATTTTTCTCAAAACAATTATTAGAAAGTTTAGTTTATTTTATTGATTTGATTTAAATTAAACATTATTTGCACATTTTTTAAACATTAAGTAATTGATATATTTAAAAGAATGATATCTTAATCAATTTATAAAGATTAGAATGTATTATATAAAAAAATATTCATTATGTTGATATTATAGATTTTATGACTTTGTTTTCTCCTAAAGTATACAAAATGTTCCATCAAAATTTTATCTATAAGTTTATTTATTTGGAAGAGCAACATATATTTTCCTGTTTACCACTAAGCAATACACAATGCAAAAAAATCATTTAATACACCATCAATTTTGAATTAGTGTATTAAATTATCGTTTGGATATTTTTTTCTTTTACATCTTTGACTTTATATCGCGACTTTTTTAAAAAATAAAGTCATATTGTTTCTGTAATAATTTTCTTTGAATACGTTGTTTGTTAGTTAAATTATAATATCTTTTTAGTGGAAAAGTTAACTTCTTATTTACAACAAATGCGAGTGAAACACTAAAATTTTCTTCATAATTACATGCGAACAAGATAGAAAAATGTATGTACACTGTCTCTAAAACAGAGTTAGATTTAGAAATAAACACAAAAAAATCATTTTATTAATTTTTATTTATGCAAAATGCATGACATTTGGTCATGTAGTCAATAGTCCTGATCTTGTTTCCCAATACTTAAGAATAACAGAATTATAAAAATAATGCAGTAAATTCTTCAGTATGCTTCATTTCATGTGGACTGTCGAAAGTTATAGAGATTCTAACGTGACAAACCTTCTTGTAAGACACTGTGGTAATTACACATTAAACTGTCACAGACTCATCACTGTCACAGACAGATCACAGACTGTCACAGACTTGTATTACTTGAGAATTTTTAAATTATTGAAATAAAATCAAACTATATTTAACTTTACTACTAATAATTTATAATAAAAAATTATTTTGAAACATTCTAATTCAAATTTCATACAAACGTAATTCACAAAGCACAATTATATTCCAAGTACTTAAGGTATGAATATCCGATTTAAATGTAAAAATTATTATTATTATTTAAAAATATAATTAATTTTAATTATAAGAAATACCCGAAGATATATAATTATATTCCAAGTTAGTACCTTGAAGCAAATTGAAGTTGAATATCTGACTTAAATGTAAAAATTATTACTAATTTTTAAAAATATTATTAATATTAATTTCGAGAAATATCCTCGGATATGTAATTGGTTACTACTCTAGCCCATTTCGAAAATACGATTATTGTAATTGGTGTAAGCTTACATGGATTTGAAATTCATTTTAAGCTATAGGTAGATCTCATGTTTAAAAAGTGGCAAATCTTATGTAATGAAAGATAAAATAAAAAAAAAATGTATTTTATATTCGAAATCTTAATAAATCCCACGATAGCAAGAAAAATGAGGGTTAGAAATTTAATTAGATAAAAGTAAATTTATATATGTATACTTAGAATATATATGCATATATATATATATATATATATATATATATATACATATGCATATATATATATATATATATATATATATGCATATATAAATATATATATATATGAATATATAAATATATATATATATATATATATATATATATATATATATATATACATATATATATATATATATATATATATATATATATATATATATATATATATATATATATATATATATATATATATATATATATATATATATATATATATATGCATATATATATATATATATATATATATATATATATATATATATATATATATATATATATATATATATATATATATATATATATATGCATATATATATATATATATATATATATATATATATATATATATATATATATATATATATATATATATATATATATATATATATATATATATATATATATATACCATTTCATTTTATTTTTAAGAATAAAATTAGTTCATTTGCAATATAATGCAAGGAAAAAAATATTTTTGGGTCAACAGAATTTACAGAAAAAAAATTAGAAAGGAAAAAATGAAAGACCTTGTGACATTTGACAACGAAACATACAAGATCACCTTTTCTAACTACCCTATTTAAGAGAAGCTTAAAGAATTTCGTTTAGAAAAAATCACCTCAAAATACAGTAACAATGTTTTTCGAAGAAATTTTCCGGGCTGTTGGAGTGAATATCTATCATTAAACCTCAACCCCTTCTTCGAATGGATGACTCGGGACCTTGACAGGACTGGACCACACCAGACGATGACGACTTTTCGAGCACAATCATCATGATTAAGAATCCGGCCATAGTTACGATTACGCATTACGCTTTACATATACATGCATACACACATCTGTTTATTTATTATATATATATGTATTATATATATAGTGGTGATATATATATACATATGTTTGTTTCCATTCTCTTTTCTTTTTATTGCATTGCTTTTCTAAAGATAAATAAAATAATTCAGAATGTCAAATCAAACCAAAAAGATGCAGGATATATTTCATACTAGAAAAAGAACGTCTAGTATAATTCTTCGAAAATTACCAGGTTAAATTTGCAAAATGAATTTTCTCTTAAAAGTTGAGAAAGTATGGATGAATGGTTTCCATTTTAAATGTAACCATTGAAAAAAATTTATCTTATTTATTTATTTATTTATTGGTATTAATGTCATTTATCATTTTAATTTTAACAACCTACTGCTTGTTCAGTAAACAAAATCAATTTGAAATTTTATCTCTTAAATATAAATAAAAAATAGTAATCACATGTATGCTTGAGAACTTAACTCTAAATAAGTTATCAAGCCATTTCACCATCTGAATATTCCATGACACATCATCTAGTATGTGGATAATGCAGATATTGCTTCCTCTGGGAATTCATTTTCTATTGATTATATTCTGATGTTATATCGATTATATTCTGTCGCATTATACTATAAAATTATCCTTATACATCTGTGAATATTAGAGATACGAAAAGTCTTAATGCATGATAAAATTCCTTCAAAATCAATATCTCATAAATTTGAATAACTCAAATTTTAAGATCAAGTGAATTCTTCCCTAATTTTCAACACTGCATTAGTAGAAATCATAACTAGTTAGAAAACAGAAACATCAATTTAAAGATTTGTTAGACTTTTTGTTTTCACTTTTTCATTTTAATGTAAATTGTATTCAATTTTTTCATTGAGTTTTAATTTTTTTTATAATTACATCATTATAAATTAATTATTTTAATTAAAAAATTGGAATAACAATTTAAAATTTTTGAATAATTAATCATTTATAATGTTGATGAACTGCAACTGAATTAGAGTGAAAACAAAACAACAGTTGTACAAAATGTATAAAATTGAGTCACCTGTTTTGTCAAAATGTACTTCACGAGGGAGTTATTAAAAAAACTGTAAATAATCATTAAAAAAATAATTTGGTTGAAATTTAGGATTCCAAACATTATGCTGAATGTTTTTCAGATAAATTGGACTTACTCGAATAGAAAATTAAGATAAAAAAGATTTTTCAAGACTTTAAAATTTGCTAAGAATAGAAAAATAATAATACAACACTACTTATTACTTTTTTTAATGATTTTATGTAATAAATTTAATAGGTTTAAATTATATTTTCAGGTTTATCAGGTGAAATTTTTTATTTATCATGACAAATAATGATAGAGACAAAAGTTCCAAAATTTTATTACAAACATATTTATAAACTTTTTATCATATTACTTTATGAATCGTTCTGTTTTTATTATTATGAAATTAATTATAATTATTCTTCCCACATTTGTGGAAATGTAAATTTTGATTTCTTTCGACACAAATAGAAATAATAATTATTTTTAAATATCACACTCAATATTGAGAAACTTTGATTAGCTATGGTGAATTTTTTTAGAGTAAAAATCATAACACTGCTTAGTGGAAATTGAACTGCCTTTCATTTAAATTACGTTAAGGTAAATATAATTATTTATGGAAATTTAACAAAAATAGCAGTTTTTTAGTTAAGATATGTTAAATTAAAATTTCAAAATTTGTGTGCACAAACTGATATATTTTTCAGATTTTATAAATGTTTATTTAAAAATAAAATAAAATTGAAATAAATCATTCTGTATCGATATCATTTGCTTTTATTTTTTCTTCTTTGCTTTAATCGTCTTCGTTAGTAATCGTTTTCTGCTCACGTGCCAATAATAGAATTTATTGAACCGTTGAGAATTCGCTGAAACCTCGGGCAATTCGCAAATTCTCAAGTTTGTCTTTCCTGAAATTTGTTTATTTATTCAACCATTTTTTTTTCTTCGTTGTTTAAGATTGAGCGAGGAAAAACACTTGTAAACTCTACGTAAAAAACGTAATCAATTATACTGTTTTATATCTATGAGATTAAACCATTTTGATTTCGTCTTTCATTTTATTTCTTGAATAGTGAGTGATTCTTCATTTTATACGTATCTAAAGAATAGGAATAGCCTGTAATTAATGCATAGTATAGTTGTTATTTGATTGTTATTTTCGAGTTCAAAGTCCTTACGATGACGATTAAAATTACAAATTAAATAAAAATCCTAAATCATTGAAATGGTTTTAAATTCTTGGTGGTCCCGTTTTAAAAATTCACATGGAACACAGAAAATGGATAACTTCTGATACTGTTCCGGGTTAACAGTTTCCCATCAATTTCTTGACTGTTGTTGACGACCTAAAAGCGTTAAGCAACAAATCAGTGAACCGGAATTGTAATTAATGACATTCCAAATAAAACCTATTTTTAATGTATTGTGAACTTCGTGAACTTTTATTTCCTTTATTTAAATACTCCAAATTAAAAGTATATTGAACTTTTTTTTTACCTGAAAATTGTTATTTTCTAGATTTTTGCTGTCGAGAAAGCTTCCGGAAAGTTGCATTGGTATTTATAATTAACCTGAACTAAGGATTAAAGCGATTGAAAACAACTATTAATAGCAAGTCATTTTTTGTAGATTATGTTTTAGACTATATATTGAGAAAATGGAATTAGAACATTTAATTTATTTCATTCTATATGCAGCGTGAAATAATTTAAATACTTAATAGTCTAAATTCCACAGTGAATTATTGCTTCTATTCTTTTACATAACCAAAGAAAATAAGTTTGTAATTAAACACAATGCATTAATAGTAATGTGTTAAATTCCTTAATTTAATCTATGCAAAAATTTAAAAAAATAAAGTACTGACAATTTCAGAGCAACTTCGAGAAATTCGAGTTGTTTTCAATATTCGAAAACTTAATAAAATTTTTGGGTAAAGTATTAAAAAATGTCAAATATTCAAATGGTCATCACATTTTTTGTTTTTCTGATCTAATGTGGCAACATATATAAACATTTTGACTTACACACAATGCTTTAAAAAAATTAGAAGGCTAAAAAAGTGCAAAATTTCACAACTATGTATTCTATTTTTAATGGTGGAACTGAATATAAAACAACTGTGTCTTTCTAATCTTCAATTTCTTGATACATATAAGCAATTTTAGAATTTACTTTGAAACTTATATTCTTTTTTTCTGTTAACAAGAGCTCCGTTGTCTTAAAATTTCATTCAAGTTAAAACGAAATAGAACTCAAAACTTAGATAAATATCTAAATGAAAAGAGTTGCACTACAAGGAGATTTAAATCGAATAACCAGGGATTAGAATAAACTAAAAGGCGGAATAAGATTTAAAAAAAAATAAATAAAAAAAAATGAAAAAAAAAATTAACTGTAGAAAGGTATGGATAAGAAGGAATGTAAGAAATAATTTATATAATTTCATGTTAAAAAATGATGATTTTTATGTTATTTATTTAAAAAATTTGTAGTTTTCTAAGCTTACGAAATTTTAGAGTGGTTTTTGATTTTTATGATAAGCAATATATCTAAATATCTGTGCTTATATGAGCGATAAATAATAAAATAGTGTGTCATTAATTAGAAAAAAGCGAAACGTTTATTTTAACTATGCAGAAAACAATTAATTAAACATAAGTATTACAATTCTTAATTGCTTAAATCAAAATAAAAGAGAAAAATATATTAAAAAAGTGTAGTTGACTTCTATTGTCCTATTAAAATTCTCTTATAGGCATAGGAAAAGCCGAAAATTGACTCTATAATGAAACATAATTTATAATTTCTCAATTGAGGAGACTTGTATTTAATTAAAAGTGATTTAAACTTATAAAAATAAATAGAATTATGAAACAGGTATATTTCATCGCATAACATTTTATTTGTAAGCAAAATTATTGCTAAATGGTTTTTATATGATCCATTTTCCATTCCAGGTATTTTATAAATAAATTAGAATAATTTTAAATACTTAATTAGATAAAATTAAAAAAATTTCATATTTCATCTTTATACTAAGTTTCAAGCTGTATTTTTTCACATAAGAACTTTTTGATGTTTCACTTGTTTGATACAGGAATCAACGACCGAGGAAATTTAAGATTATAAATTTAAAAAAAGTTTTTTTCTCCCCTATGTCTTTCTAGGTATTCTCAACTTTTTCTACTTTTATTCTCAATATTCTTCTAGATAACTTATAAAACGGGTGCTTCAAGACGCATCGCGTGCGACTCAATAATAATTCCCTGTAAAATTACAAAACAGCACACTTTTCCGATTCTATAACCTTAATTAAAATGCAAAATGTAAATAACTAATTTAAACTTTGTTCCTTCATTTGAATTTATAATTTTAATGATAATTATCACTTTTTTCTGGTTAGAGATTTTGAGGATCCTGTCAAAAGTAAAATATTCTAATTTATTTATAATATTCTATATAATGTTCTATATTTAAAATATTCTACACATATAAAATATTATACATAATATTCTGTGTAAAAATTTTAATTCTGAGAGCTTTTGCTATCAGAAATAAAATGCAAATTGAATTAAATGATATAAAACTCATCCTTTTATTTAACAACAATTTATAATGACAATTAATAATGGTTTTTACGATTAGGAGTTTTGAGGACCCTATGAAAATTAAAATATCTTTGTCTAACTTTTGTCATAATAAATTAAAAAAAATTTTTTAGTTTTATTATTTAAATTATTTTTAAATTGTAGAAATATAATTTTTTGGCTCTTAAATTGAATTTATTTTAATTGATTAAAAATTTTAATAATGGTTATTAATGTTTCCTTACGATTAAGAATTTTAAGAATCCAAATAAAGATAAATATCCGTATCTAATTTTTTTATATTAATTGATAATCATTATTAAATTAAAAATTTAATGATTATTATTAATGCATATATTTTCTTTGGATTTTCGAAATCAGATCAAAGTTAAAATTTTAGTGTTTAATTCCTATTATTATAAAATATAAATTTAATTAAAATTCATTCATAATTGACTAATTATAATTTTATTCTTTTATTTGAATTAAAAATAATAATTAATAAAGCTTCTGTTTTAGCCAGGATGTCAAGAATCTGATTAAAAATATCTGTGAATCGTTTTCTTGTTTCGATCATTTTTCGAGTTGCGGTGTTGTTTTGATAATTAATTGATTCGAAATTTTTACTTCTTTTAACACACTGATGCTTATGAGCCAATCTAGTTACATAAATGTCAGTAAGAATAAATAAGCGAAAAAGTATGTAAATATGCGCTTTTTCATTCACAGTCGGCAAATTCCATGGTTGCGCAGTTGATATGCGCGATTGTTCTTTTCTCCCTTCAGTTGTTTTGTGACGAGAGGGCAGCCCTTGAGTCCTTCCCACTTCCTGAATCACTAAATTTGAACTGTGCTATGATTACATTTAATACCCGACAAAAGGGGTGATTCTGTTCACCAAAATAAAAAAAAGGAAACAAACATATATAATATCGTTTGCTAGAAAAAAAATAAATAAAAATTGAGAACATATATAATATCGTTTGCTGAAGAATAAAAAGAAATTTTCAAACCAAAAAAAAAATTTTTTTTTTAAACTTTCGAATAATGACACAGATGAGAAAGCCCTTAACCAATATAAAAATGAGGCTGAATAAAAAAAAAGTAGGATAAATAACAAAAAAAAATACTTCAAAATAGGAGATAATGAGTTGTTCACTGAGCACCTGCCTTTTAGAAAACTTTTTGATATCCGGTCCTCTGGACAATTGGAATTACCAACCTGGAACCGAAAGCTTTCCTATAATGGGGTAGCGTCCCTGTGTTTCTCCACCCCCGCCAGACGATTTTTCTTCTTCTTCCATGCGATATCAATTTTCTTCTGCCTTCCTATTTGATACTTTCACACTCGCTTACTTGTCTGACTGTGCGGGGGAGGATGGGGGGATCCATTTCGTCCCTGTTTAAGGTGAGAATTAGGTACGCTCTAAAGGGTTTCACTATCACTCCAAATAGAACGAATGGTGTAAAAAAAAGAACTGTTTTCCTTTTGGCTCAAGGCGAGAATGTGATCACAGTTTTCATTTAAGCATTATTCTCTCTCTCTCTCTCTTTTTTTTCACAGTGGCCCTTATTAGAAATATAATGCACTTACATATATATTGCTAAAAATCTAACTTATATAGTTGTTTTACGAAATAAAAATATATTAAATTTTTAAGAGAGCAATTGTGTGTTCACATGTAATTTAATTGTAATATTTTAATAACTGTGTGCCCCTAAAATTCCAAGGCATAGTACATTTTTGGATAAATTAATATGAAACTCATGTGAAATTTAAAACAATTTTTGCTAATTATTGATAAAAGCAATTAATTATTTAGTTTAATACTTTAGAAAAGTGGAGAATGCATGCTTTTAAAATTTGTTCTTCACCCGCAAAATTTAAATGGAAGCTATTTCAAATTATAGTAATCTTTAAGAGTTGTAACAAAATGCAAAAAACTGCAATTTGCATATCATTATTGCAACTAATAACTACTGTTTATCCTATAAATGTATAAATATTAGTCATAATTCCTTCATCGTGTTTTACAAATTCACGTTTTTCGCTATAATTTTTGAACAAGCAATAGTAAATAACGAGAATCGCTTACATTATTCGCGTTGATTAAATAATGCTCCAAGGTAAATTATTATGATGCTAAAGAAAAACTCTTAAAATAAGCACTGAAACTTCTTGAGAAATAAATGAAAATATTATAGTTCTTTTACATTTGTTTCTATCTCACAAAATAGGGCTATATTATTTTCTGATGTTAAATTTTAAAAAAAGAAAATGATTTTCTGTTGTTAATGAACGGTCATGTGATAATTTTCAGTTACCCAATGAAAAGAAAATTATTAATTTCTTTGAAGGGGTTAGATAAATATATTTTTTAAAAATATTATTATGCATTTCACATATGAAAAACCTTCATATTTACTAACCTAATGGAAATGCATATTGTTGGTTAATTTTTCTTAAACATTAAATGATTGAACTTTTATTTTTCCGTTTTCATTTCAGCTTTTCAGTTATTTAATTTTTAAAGATTTAGATATGCTTTTTAAAAACATCTGAATAAAATGGTAACCAATATCATTATATATATTAAACGATAATCATATTTTTATTTCTTTTTTATTTAAAATAAAATAAGTTTTATCAGTAGATTTTTAACCGCAAAAAATCCACTGAAATTATCGAATGCTTAAAATTTGATTCAAATTTCTACATTTAGCTAATAAATTTTTATGTAAAAAATACATATTTTTCGCAAACAAATAAAAAACATTAATATGAATTTTAAAATAAATTATCTTTTTTACACAAAAATTTGTTACTACATTAACTTTCTTCTTTTACTCTTTTTTTTTACGGTAATATATTTTTGCAGTTAATTGTTTCTCTTGTTGCTATGTATAATTTTATATAATATATAGTTTTAAATGATTATGGTGGTGAAAAAAGTACTTAATGGTGACTATTGTAACATTTTTATTACAATATGATCATTTAAAATTATATATTATACATAATTTTTTTAATTATATATTATTTTAAATGATCATATTGTAATAAAAATGTTACAATAGTCCACAATTAAATACTTTTTTCACCACCATAATATATAATACTAGTAAATTTATGAATTCACTACTGGATTTTTTATTAATTTCAAAACATTTGATAATGACTTGACACAATTTTTCAGTTTTGTTTGTATTATAATTGGTTTAAATGGAAAATATTTTCTATCCACTAATAAAGGATTCTTGATAGTAAAACCTACTAATCTCGGATTTTTTTTTTTTTTTTAAATTTCCCCCTGCAAATTATTTTGTGTGTGGGTGTGAACATTGTCTTTATATATTATTAAATATTTTCATATGGTGAATTATAATTTTGCATGGAATTATAATTTATTAAAAATATCATTTATTTTGATTCCCAGGCGTGTGTACCAACAGTACTGCTCCCAGCGTGAGCTCGATCAACAGAATTCTGAGGAACCGGGCCGCCGAGAGAGCAGCGGCCGAATTCGCTCGAGCTGCCGGCTACGGAATGTACCACCCCTATGCCGCGGCCGCCGCTTTTCCGTGGAGCGCTGCCGCAGCTGCAGCGGCTGCGACCACCCCTCATATTTGGCCTTCTTTTCATGCCGGATCAGCCGGACCCCTCGCTTCCGGATCGCCTGTAGATCCAACTTCCTTGTCCGGCATGAACGCCCTCAGAGACCAGCGGTCAATGGGTAAGGATTTTATTAATTTTGAATAATGATGTCATCTTCGAATTAACCACCTGTTTCGATATATTCAGTTAAAGTTGATCTAATATTTTATGATACTGTAGTGAAATAAGTGCGCTTAAATTTTTTTAATATTAAATTATTTTATACTTAAATATAACGGTTTTTATTAAAGTGAAATATAGACCCTGTGATTATTAATTAAATTTTATAAAAATATACTTGAAGTTGGTAAACTTTTAAAATCTAATTATAGAATTTAACGAATGAATTTATAAGACATTATGCATTCATATATTAAGAATCTGAATAATTTTCATCTTAAGTATGCATATTAATTTTCTATTCCTTTAACTTTTTTATATAACACATTCTTACCGTTAATTTTTTTTTCCTTCTAATTATCTGTCAAAAGTAATATTTATTACACACAATTTTTAAGAAATAACAACATATTTTAAAAAAGAAACAATTCATTAAGTTTTAAAGTATTTAGCATGAAAATAATTTGAAATAATTACATAACCTAATCAATCAACGACAACTGCATTTTCATATTTCTCAGGTTTATGAAATTATTTAAAATAAGTTTAATTATTATTTAAAACAATTTAAAATAATTTTGATTCATCAACGTTTGTTAACACAATAATGTAGAAATAATAACAATCTTGAAACAAATATATTTTATAAATATATTTGTTTCAATAATAAATAATCTTTTTTAAATTAATCAATTCGGAACAAAACTAAAATTATACCAATAAGCAATTAATTAAACATAAATTACTTCAAATATAATAAAGGATATTTTTATTAAAAATAGATAATTTCCTGATAAAATTTTGACATTCTTTTACTTTAAATCTACATAATTTATATGCTTGTTTTAATAATTAGATATCCATTTTTTTTAAAAAAAATGAAATTTATACAATTAAATATTTTCTTTCACCTATTTGTAGTATAAACTTAAATTGAAAATTAATTTTGAAATGCGATATTCAAATACTTTAGACTGAATTTCGGTAATATCCATAAATAAAAAAAACTTATAGTATTTATATTCATTATTCATAATCATAGTGAAATGAAAATTTATAAAATTGAAATAAAATCTGAAAATTAATAAAATTGTTTTTTAATTATTCATCGAAATATTTAAAACAGAAACTATTCGATAGATTACCTTAAAATTTTAAAATTTAATCGGATATTTCAATAAACTTTATTTTTATAAAAAGCTTCGAACGTATTAATTTTCTAATAAAAGAAAACTAATATAATAATAATATAAGAAAACATTTCTTTACAGAAATTATTTTTTAAAAATATTTTATAAAACTATTTATTAGAATTGTTTGTAGCGAAAAGAATTTTAAAGCGAGGAAAAGTAAGCAATCCACTTCCACCTTAACGAAAAGGAGAATGTTGCTTTAATTCTAATTTCAAGTCTTACATTTATTCAGTGTGACAATTAATAATCACCGAGTAAAAATTTTCGTTACTTTCCCTTTTAAATTCATTCATTTTTTTACGATTTTGTAGAAATGTTACTAAAGTCTAACTATTAATCTCTTCCCACGAGTTTCCTCTCTATTCTCATCTTTAATCTTATTTAATGTCTTCATTGTTCTACAAAATTCTTGCCGTCAGATATAAAAGAAAATGTTCTATTGTCGGTACAGCCAATTCCGAACCTCATGATATACAACCATCGCTGGATTCCATGAAAAAAAAAATCGGCGCCGAATACCGAATTCCATCTTTAAGAACAAAATCACGAAGTTGGCAACTGCTATAACGACGAAAAAAAAATTAATATTAATCCTAAGAAATTAAAATATTCCTGCCAAGAATATCAAGTTAATAAAGGCAATAACACACACACACAACCGAATAAAGATAAAAATAAAAAAATTACCCAAAAAAAAAATGATTGGCCCCAACCAATTTTTCGCAAACGATAAACAATTATATTCTCGTAAAACTTAATTGAAGTCAAACCGCGGGGCTTGACATTAGCTATGTTTGCCTCTATCGTCTGCTTTTTTTTGTTGTGTTTTGTGCTATTATCTTTTTTTGTCTTAATTAACCTCTCTGTGCCTGAGGTGGGTACTACGCATTAGCATGAATATTACCCGATATCTTTAGGATGGCACGATTTTGAGCCCCCTGCTACAACACCCCCAACTACAACGTGTGCTTTAGTGTTGAGAACGACGATATTTAACTCAAGATTAAGCCCCCGATGCGATTTTAAGGGGATAGTTATTCGCTGGCGGCGAGTGAAAAAAATAAATGTGCTACCAAAAGATAGAACGCGCTTTTTGTTTTATTTCCTTCCCCCATGCCGAATTCTGATGGCTTTATCTAAGAATACGGGGCCGCCTTCTTTATTGTTACGGCGTGTTCCTCTTTTTCTTTAAGTTTTTCATTCTTAATTTAGCAATTAAGGCAATTATCTGATTAAGAATGTGAAGTTCGGCAAAATTTCATTGCCATTTTTTTTTTCGCTTTCGTCTTCATCCATTCCGGCGTGATCGTCCATTTCCTTTATGGTAATGTGACCTCAATTGCTTAAACCTGCTCGCTGTGACATTTTTATCAGAATGAAACTATTGCTTTGTGGGAATTACTTTGTAGAAATTGTCTGCCGACCGAGGTAGTTCCCTTTATGGAACTGTTACCGACTAAGAACCGCGGTGTCCTTAAGTGCTTTTGGTTTCGGAATTTGATGCAAAAAATATATATATATTACGCAAAGGGTAGTTAGTAGTTTAGATATATCGCCATCGTTAATTTCTTCGTGACTTCAAGAGCGAAGATTATTCAATGGTAAATTCGAAGAACCTTCTTTAAGTCCGTTTCAAGAAAAAAAACGAGTTATTAACATTGTTTTTCTCATCGTGATGCTGTTATTAGTTGCATACCAAATACGAATCGTGGTTTGAGGTCTGAATTAAACAAACCACTCTATAAATTTTCTTTTAAGTTGAGTTATTTTATAAACAATTTTGTTACATTGTTTTTTATATGCTACACTGTAAAGATACATTGTAAATACATTTTTAGTAGTTGTACTTTTAAGCTCAGATTTTCTTATTTTAAGAATGAGTAATAAACATATTTTATGTATACAAATTATATTTACATAAATAAAATTTTAAAAAATAAAAATGTATAGACAATGTTATCAAACAATGTTTACAATTTGGAATACTTAATAAAGTATATGAAGATATGAAATGACGTTTATAAAAAAGAAATTTAAGCGTTTTACACATTTTTTTATAAATGTTGTTATGTAATCACCTACAAATATGTTGCTTATAATTATCACACAAATGAAATCATTTAAAAATATCCACTAATATAAAATAAAAATTCTCCAAAATCTATGATAGCTTAAATGCTTTATTGAACAATTAAGTTTTTATTTAAGAATAAGGTTATTTATTGGCTCTGTTTAGAAGGTCGTTTTCAGAGAATTTTTGTGAAGAAAAATTTATGGAAATTCGTAATTAAAAGAAATAAATTTGATAAAAATAAATAAAGGGTTTGATTACATTTGTGTTAATTTTTTACAATTAAGTTTCATCAAATGTATCAATTTTTCAACCGTGAGTGGGGTCAACATTTCAATTTTTCACATTCGAACATGTTTAAATATTACAATTTTTCACAGTTAAAGGCGATCAAGAGTTTTATTACAATATTTTACCTACTCAAGTGTACTTCAATCAAGTAACTAAAGAAAATTTTTTTACTAACCCGTAATAAGAATGTTCTTAAATTTTGAATGTTCAGATACTCTAAATTAAATAAACATAACTTGGATATAAATACAATCATAAAAGAAAACAAAACTGGTGAATTTAAATTCATTGATATATTTTATTCATAACTCAATTATTACTTGATATATTTTCATTAATATATTTTATTCATAACTCAATTATTACTTGTTATAATTTTATAACGATTTAACCACAAAGAAAATATTTTATCTCGCAAGAAGATTTTTTAAACCTTCAAATATGTATAGATATATTTTATCAACCTTTCCTTCCACAAAAAATATTAAGTCCATTGACAATTTAATGTACAATTACCTAATTACCTAAAACAACCCAAATGTTGTTAAAGGTAATGCTTGGGAATGGTAGAGACGTTGCATAAATCTAAACATATGTGAATCTTTAACTTTTAGCTGAAAAAATCCCTTTAAAATGTTATAATTTATGCTTCTATACCTAATATAATTAAAGAATGCATTGTACTTCTAGCAAAGTCTGTAGGACATATGTTAATATTTTTTTTCTCGTACACTTCAAAGTAAAAGTTTTTATAATGTAATCATCGGTACAGAAAATGATGATCAATTTTCATGCCACAATTTCTTTCACTTTGAGGATAGTCTTCAACATAGATTTGTTAGACACTGTAAACATTTATACATTATATGAATTGCGATTTCTTTGCATTCATCGAATATTTTAGTTTCAATTTTAGTTTTCCAAGATTAATTCAAAATAAATCCTAAATTAGTTTTGAAGAATATAAAAGTAATACATCAAAAAAATTGAAATTAAAAGTTTCCTATTCCTCTCTCTTATGCTTTTTTTGTCAATAGATTTTTATATCAATGATTATTAAATATGGATATACATGGGATATAACATAATATGAAATTTTATATAGTTTAGTCTAGGATAACTATAGATAATATAGATGTTACTTACTTAAAATTTTATTTTTTTTATCATAAAGCGTCATTGGAAAATAAAATTTAAAATGTTATCGACTGACAAAAACTTGTTTTAATAATATAGTAATAAATACAAGGTGATTTTTAGTGAATACCTCAGATTTGAAAGGATATATCTCTTAACCAATACAAGATGGCATTCTATTTCACGCCTCGTTTTCAGAGAAAAGTTTCATTAATTTTTAAGTTTCATTTTTTTGGCGACATTTGGGGCTATGAGCGACTGCTGGAAGATAAGTAGCATAATCTAAAGCGAGTTCGTCTATCTAATTGCAGATGAGATGAGGACATTCCTATAAAAAGCAACCTGGATCATTGATTTTACTAAAAATGAATTTATTAACTCTTGTTTAAAGATCATTTCGTCATCCAGTCGAATATCTTCCGTTGGTTTCTTAAATTCATTGAAAAAGTAGGTATTCCCCTGGGCAAAAGTTCGATATTCGTGTTCACATTCAATATTCAAAACTTTATGTTATATGCAACTTTACAATCTTATTTTCTATTTTGTGTCTAAAAAGGCGAGCATAATCATTAGTTTTGAGAATAGTGTTCCTTAAAAGTTCGATTATTATTTTATGATCATCTTACATATTAAAACACTTAAAAACCTAAGAATTAGAGAAACTTTAGTGTTTATATATATATATATATATATATATATATATATATATATATATATATATATATATATATATATATATATATATATATATATATATATATATATATATGTATATATATATATATATGTATATGTATATATATATATATATATATATTTATACATATATATATATATATATATATATATATATATATATATATATATATATATATATATATATATATATATATATATATATATATATATATATATATATATATATATATATATATATATATATATATATAAGCTCTCTTATATTCACCGTTCAATACTTTTAAGATATTCCCCTTAAAACTTTGAAGAAAACAACTTTGAATTTATTCACATTTAAAAATAAAAGAAATAAATCAGTGAGGAATCAGAAAATATTCTCTCCTAGCGACTTTTTATTTTATTGTTGGGAAAAATCTACATTTCCAGCTGAAAAAGTCCGGAATCGTGGGAAACGAAAGGATGAGCGGAATTTTTCTCTCCATCTGTCAACGCTTATAGTTCCACTTCTGCGGCGCCACTTGTCCCTGTAATTGCCTGACACGACATAAAGAATCGCAAGAAAAGGTAGTTAAAGCTTTTCAAAGAAGACGGGGGAAGAAAAAAAATATGAGAAGGGAAAGAAAAAAAAAGCAAAGACTCTGGAACGGTGAATTTGGTGAATTATTACAGAACAGAAAAATCAAAGCCAATTTTCGAGTAAAAGAAGTGAAGTGAAAACATGTTTGGATACGGTAATTTTACGAGATTTTTTCCGATTGTCGGTGTCTTCTTTAACATATCACCTTCGCCGCAAAGACTGCTAGATTTTAACTAACCCTTACAGAGTAAATAACCGGAGAAGAACTATTTTTCGCGTGCGTATGTTTACTTTGGTGATAAGTCATCGGTTGCCCTTGGAAACCTGGTCTAATAGAGTAGGAATCTATGGAATCGAGCATGAATTCTTCATCAAGTATGAATGCGAAACTTGGCGCAGTCTTTTGATGGTAAAATCGAGTTCGACCGAATGATGGTAATAAAAAAAAGTTAGCCAAATACACATTAAAAATGTATTCCTCAATCGGTTTCGGGAAATAAAATGCTTTTTATTTTTTTATTTGCTGCCAACAGCAAATGCAATTATTACGTCATTATGGGAAGTAATAGAACGCCGTAACAAGTCACATTCAGCAGAAAAAATATCGATAAAGCACTCTGTAAGTAGGATACATAACAAATGCGCGGAATACTGCAAAAACTACCTGAATTATACCAAATTATGCAATGCATTTTTTATGATAGATGTGATATAATCTGAATGTACTTCTTCAAATTATCCTAATCAAAATAGGCATTACCAATTTTGAAGAGAATTTTAACTGAGATGGTAATTTCTGCATCTGAACTTTGCAGAAAAGATGAACGTGATTTATTTGCCACACTCGTATGAAATTTGAAATATCAGCACAGACTTTTAAATACAGTTTCAATAAGAGAAATGGAAAATTTTTATGAATTCTAAGAAGTATTCTTATTAGAATTCTTAAGAATATTCTCATTAAAATAAAATTTCAAGAATAGAAATATTAAATAATTCTTGTGAATTCTGAAAAGAATTTTTTTTCTTACAAGAATTCATAAAAATATTCTAATTGGAATTCTTCATAAATTCTAATAAAACTGTCAAGAGTATATATCTTTTATATATCTGATTTTAAATATCTTTAATAAATATATAAGAAATCTTATTTAATGTTTTATTGTTCTACAAAATATATCTTACATATACCTCATTTCATAAAATATACATTATTCATATTAATTTCTTTATATTATTTAAAATATATAAATCATAAAATTTTTTTGAATTTCATAAAATTTTCCAGATTAAAACAATTGTTTTTCAAAATATTTCGTAATAGTTTTCATATAAATTTAAATATTTAGTGACTGAAGTAAATAACTTTTTTTAATGCATATGACATTTGGTTTCATGTTACAATACTTGTATCTTCTTGGTATTATGTTGATTATTTATAATAGTTTTTGAATTCTTTTTGATATAGTAATTATTTTTATCTTCAATTATCTTAATTATTTTTAATAGTTTTCATATAATTAATCAAATGTTAAATTTAAAAAAATATCGTTATGAAACCTAAAAATTCGTCAAGGAAAATACATTTTGAGATTCTATTCACCCACAAATGGAATATATGAGTAAGAAATTATCAAATTAATTAATTTGTTCACTAATATTTAAAAAAAATACGTTCTTAAATTTTTAATTTTTTTCTACATGGAATTATTTAATTACATTTTTTTTAAAAACGGATCGCTTGAGCTTTAAATTGCAAATATCATTTACAGCAGGAATTCTTGAATTCTTCTCAATTAAAATCCACTTTAAAGAACCAATTAGCGGTTCATTTATTATTATTCAAATTCATAAGTATTAAAACAAATATTACAAATAAATAGTTTTGATACTAATAAATGCTTTAATCATGTTCAAAATATCTTTTATTATTGTTCAAATTGTGCAATTTCAGTTTATATAAATACAACGATTACTATATAAAATATCTTTAATTTATTATTCTGAAGAATATTTTATTAAATGATAATTACAGTTTTTTATCAAGTAGTTGCATTGAATTAGAAATTCCTCCATAAAAAACTTCGTCTGAAAACAGAATTAAAATTATTTATCGCAAAAAATTAAAAAAAAACATGGTGGGACGTTTGTATGATGTACAAAGACAGAAATAAAATGGCTGGTTGATTTTAATGTAATTAGGTATATACTAAGAATTTATTTGATTTACATATCTAATACCACCAACGCTCTAATTGGAAATTGGTCCCTAATTAGAGATTTTCAATAATTACTGGTTATATTATTAATTTTATGTATCAATAATTACTGGTTATATCCAAACTGATATCAATTTTCGTAATTTCTGTAAAAATCATCATAGTATTCACAAGTCTTAAAGTGTTTGGCGATATGGCATTATATGTATGTATTTATAAAATAAAAATATTCTACCGAAATTTGAAGAAGATGAATAATAAATGCATAGGAATTGGAAGAAATATCGCCAATAATATCAGGGTTCAACGATGTTGAAACTACCCCCAGATAAAGAGGTTGTACAACAAATAGATATATGTGATGCCCCAGTGCACTTGGGGCTATTTCGATTTTAATTTAAATAAAAATTCGCCAAATCATTTTGTTTCCATGAAAAATAAGTTTTTGATAGCTTCACATGAAATGAAGTTTGCGGTAATTATTTCAATAAATATAAAACTAGAATGTTATTTATTTTTTTTCATTTAATTTAAAACTTTATTATTGCATTATTTTTATAATAGTATTATACATATGTCATTATGAATTCCCTCCCGAGAAAAAGTATGTTTTCAACTTTTCTAAGCAAATAATTTGGTTATGTTTTTATTTTTGTATTTTTTTTAATTGATATACCAATTGCAAGATAAAGTTCAAGGATGTCATGACTTTGATGTTCATGAGAATGCCAAGTTTGGCACTTTCGCTGCTGGGAATTTTCTTCCTGAAAAGAAATATCGGAATTTTTTCATACTTTCCGTTTTCCAGACACTTTATTACTTTATTATCTTGGAAGAATTCAAAACTCGCAATGTGCTAATATTTCGCACTTCACTATACCGAAAATCAAATTGATAGAAATAAGAGAAGAACATTTTTTAAAGATTTAGTAAAATAAGTTTAAATATAGTATAGAGAATAGTTTAAAATAAATTTAATGTGCGAGAAATATGTTAAATATTTGTCTGATTCATTCAATTAATATTCACGTTTTTGACAGATAAACAAGTTTTTTTAATTAGCGTTTTCCAATTATAATGTTTCTTAAAATATATTGACAATGAATATGAATTGCTATGAATTTTTCATTCTTCAGAGTCTATGATTCAAAATGACTCTACACTGTTTCGGAGAAAATTTTACATGTTGTATCTAAAATATATCAAATTTAAAACCGGTTAATATAAAATAATAGCAAGTAAGAAAGAATATGAAATCTAAGATGAGGTTCGAAGTTAAATCACCCACTTCAATACTTCATGATTCTTGTCATCATAATTTTATTATATTTTTAATGGCTGTTTTTACATTTAAATATATTTTTGATATTAAAAACTTCCCGCCTACGAATAATCTATGTGGATCATAATTCAATTATAGGATTACAGATTAATAGCATAAACTGCCATTGTACTTAATTAAGAAACATAGCTCCATTATACAAAAATAAGATAATCCTCTTAAAATTTGTTTGTAAAAACTCTTAAAAATTGTAAACATTTGTTTGTAAAAACTCTTAAAAATTGTAAAAATTTGTTTGTTAAAATTATTAATCAAATTTGTCTATGTTTTGCAAACTTTGCTTCACTTTCATTTGCTTATGAAACTAATAAAAAAAAGTCTATGTTAGCTAAAATAATTTTCACTGATCAAAAATCCATAGTTTTTGGAATAAGTTTTTCATTAAGTATAAGATAACTTTGAATTAAATTTTCAAGATTTCTTGTGCTAAACTGGCAACAAAATGATAATCCATTAAACAAAAACCTTCTATTCAACTTCTTATTTTGAGCGTGGGTGTTTTAAAATATTCGTAACTCATTTTGAATTTGTAAAGTATGGTTAAACAAGGTCTTTTATGTAAAAATTGATAAATTTTATATCCAATTATTTCAAGCATTTGGAAACAATGTTAAGTTTCACTTCACAATGTATATTTTTTCCTCAGTTACTTGGTTGTGTATAATATTAGAGAGTAAGAATACAAAACATTTTGAAAGAATTTATTTCTATTACTAAGTTTTGCATAGTTTGAAAAGATTTCTTTTTATAAAAAAAGAAAAAAAATTTAATACTTTTTTTTATTTTTAAATACAATAGATTATATCATGCGTAACGATTTTGAAAAATAAATTTTTAAAACACAATTATTCATTTATTTTAATTCTCTATGTACATATGTGTGGGTGTGCGTGAAATATAAAATATATTATTAACAAAGTGTATATTTCGTAAACACCAAGTAAATTTATTTATAAAGCATTATTTTACTCTTCTGTTTTAAGTAATTCTTTTGTTGTGTTATAATAAATTAAAAATTTAAATGTAGGGGCATTTTACTGAAAATTATTTTGTATAAATAATTTAATTTTTAATTAAATTTTTATATTGGTATTTCTCAATTTTTTATTCTCTGATTTTAAATTTTAAAAATGTTTGAAAGTGGTTTAACTGCAAGAAGAAACAACCTAAGCAAATATCAAAGATTTCAAAT
Source organism: Latrodectus hesperus (assembly GCA_037975125.1). NCBI lineage: Eukaryota > Metazoa > Arthropoda > Arachnida > Araneae > Theridiidae > Latrodectus > Latrodectus hesperus. Next base: position 47,356,500 of record CM075861.1, on the reverse strand, counting down.
TCTTAAGGATACCTGAAGAGATTTTTCGATGGAAATTTATTTTCTGATAACAAAATAATAATGCATTAATTGGAATCATTCGCACCTATTTGTATAAAAAAGGGCATATATGAATTAACCTATTAGGACTCTCAAATTTCATAAAAATAATTTGAACTTAAAAAAAATACTTGAGATTGCATAAATTAAATCTTTCTGGAAAATCATTTCAATCTAATTCTTCATATTTTGATGTGTAAATAAATAAAAGTTTTGAATGCAATTTTATCAAAAACTGCACTATAATTTTTTATAAAAATAACATTTACACTTAATGGTACTTCATACATTAAATGTGGTTACTTAGATCCTATTACTCAACAATCCTATATTTTGTAAAATTTTGAATAATAAATTAAAGAAAATACTTAAAACATTATAACGCTATTTATATTTTTGCTTTAAATCAGTTTCAAATTTTTGCTTCAAGAAAAAAAAACATTTGTTATGTAATAATTGTACTAATTTTTCTTTTGAATCCTGTATATATATATATATATATATATATATATATATATATATATATATATATATATATATATATATATATATATATATATATATATATATATATATATATATATATATATATATATATATATACATATATATAAAATTCGAGAATGTTTTCTTAAATTTCCTAGAATCGAGCTTTTGATTAAAAAGTAATACATTTTTCTTCAAAATTTTATTTTTTTCGTTTAATATAAGTGAAAAATTCAAATTTTTTTACTTCTCTTTATTTATGAATCACTTACAAAAAACAGTCAAATAATGGTGATCAATCAAATATTGGTGTACAAAATACAATCAAATAATGGTTATGGTTTTCTCTTTTCAGTAGACAAGGACATTGACGATGGCGCAAGCTCGGATTCTGGTGACAGACCCAAGTTTAGAAGGAATCGCACCACCTTCAGCCCTGAGCAACTGGAAGTTCTTGAAGAAGAATTTGAGAAGACTCACTACCCTTGTGTCAGTACGAGGGAGAGGCTTGCTGCCAAAACAAATCTTTCTGAAGCCCGTGTTCAAGTAAGTGTCTTCCATTTGAATGCCAAAATACTATCGAAATCTACTAATTTTTCCAACTATTAAATTAGAATCATACTGCAGAACCATTACTGAGAATTAAAACATAAACTACTTTTCCTGCGTTTTACTTTAGATTGTGCAACTAAATGAATCAAATCGTAGTAATTATGGTAAAAATGGGTATTTACGATAAAAAAGTAAGCTGAATCCTATTATTTTTGTCGGCAACCACATTTCTATTTTTAAGAGTAATTTGATTGTTGGCCACTACATGGTCTACGTCACTGTTTCGACGAAGAAGTTCCGAACTGTCCTCTCACGTCACGCAAGCCTTGTCACGTAGGATTGCCAATCCCAAAATCACGCAACTGCCTTGAAATCAGTTCAACTTCTTTCATGAAGCAGTTTCCATTTTTTATTTTTTTTACCATTCGAAAATTTTTCTTTGACCAGATGCATGCTCTCACGATTGCAGTTAAACAATCATTTCCGATCCCTCACGCACCTATTGGTAGCGCTGACCAATGCCATATCGTAGGCGATTTGAAACTATTATTAATGCACGGTAATGACCAAAACACTTGTGTCCCACCCCACCGTCCTTTATGTTCGAGTAATTACCTTCTTAACGAGCTACCATTAGTGTGACGTCATGAACAGTCGTGGGCAGGGTCTGCATGCAGGTCTGCCACTAGCATTCATCGATGATATCACGTGAGTACAAAGCTTTAATGCTAAGTGGTCGCGCAGAGTTGCCCATGGCAACGTCAGTGTAACCAATATAGAATTTACCTCTTTTTCCCTCGACAATTCTAGGTATTTGTCCTGATTCTCTCTTTTTTTTTTTTGGTATTCATCCTCATTTTTATTGTATTATGTGCTTTCACTTCATTTTTTTTTCCTCTCAACTTCCCTCTATGGACTGAGATGTATTAAAAAATGAATAAATTTGCTTTTCGTGGGCGTGTGCCTTTAATGCCAAAGCGACTTGTCTCATTCTGTCGCTTACAAGAAGCACGGGCGTGGCCGTACCCATGGAACGCAGACGACCGTGTAGCTGCTCGCCTGCTTGCGCACAACTCAACTCTGATGGTTTATTCAGGAGCGCTACTGCCAGATCTGGGCGGTGATTATTGGATTACATTTGGGAGAGAACTTTGAGGCAACGAAGGACAACAAAAAAAAAATAGTAAGGTGCATACAAAAAATAAAAAAAAAAAAATAGAAGGGAAAAAACAGTGAATAGTGAATGAATAATAAAAATAATGATGATAATGAAAAGCTGAAACTGGGCGTAGGACTAACAAAAAAATATAGTCCACTAACAATAGCTATGTCTAATGCATATTATATACACAAAACACAGAGTCTTTTTTTCCACGCATTATTACGGAAGGTAACTTCCAGTATTATTATGGCAAACACATTCTTTACAATTTGAGAATCCATTATTGGATATGTAATGATATAGCAAATTTTTTCTTATTTCTTGTACCTCGTATTTGTGCCCACAGTCTGTCGATGGCTTTGTGTCTCTTTATTAGTTTTGTGATGTTATAATGAAATGAAAGCAAACAAGGTCACTTTTCAGAGAACTTTTTCACCACGGAATTGCAAGTCTGTTGTTTACATGAGACGTCATCTAGAAATGCAAAGAAATTCATACATTTTATTGAATAGATAGTTGCCTAGGTTATATTGAGATGTATTTAATTGGAGAAATTAATAAAATCGTAACTTTGTCTTGTCGAGTTGCTAGTAGTTGAATGTGCAGAATTCTGGCCTTAAGTTGAAGTTCGTTCCATTTCTACCTTGGACGCATTTCGGCCTCCATTTTAAACTCTGGTTTCACTCGTAATAACTCTCGAGAACAAAAATGGCTGTAGAGAGATTAATCAAATAAAATTTCAATGAAGTCATATTTTACATTCTACAAAGAAGAAAAAGGAAAAATTATATTTCATATTTAGTAATTTGTGTATGAAAAAGCTATTAGTTAGTATTTAATCATATTTTAGTAGTGAAAAGAAATTTTACAGTTAATCATTTAAAAAAGAAGTAACATTTTTTTGTTTGTCCTTTCCACTTATAATTATTTTTCAAAAATGAAAATTTTATTTATATATAAGAATATTTCAATTTAATCATTGTTAAAAGGGAAAAATCTGACATTTATCTTATATAATTTAAATTATTTTCAAATCCTAAAGTAAAATCTTGTATTTAAGAATTTTTATTGAAAAAATTTAAAGATTTTTTTAAAAATTCATTTTTTACAAAAGCAAATATTTAAAAAAAAAATAGAAATTTTCTAATAGTTGCTTATGTGAGAAAATTGAAAAAAGTGTTATTTTTTTTAACAAATACAAAAACAATATTTGAAAGTTTTTAAAATATCTATAATTTTTATAGAATATTTATAATATTGTTAGATTTTTCTGTACTCTTCATGTTTATCTACATAAAATAATTTTTTCTGATCATATTGTAATTTTTTTATAAATTTTTTAAATAAATCATTAATTTGATTATTTTATTTATTATGATAGGAAAAGTATAAATATCAAAAAATAAAGTTCTATTAAATTTTCTCTAAGCAAACTCTTATACTAGTGCATGAAACAAGAGGTACCTAATTTTTCGCACCGATTGTAAATTTTTACTCGTATGTGTGTGTATGCAAATTACATACAAATTTTTCATACATGCAAATCTTTGAGCTTTAAAGAAAATGATGAAATGTATATAACTATTTATATATAAAGTCTATTTTTAATCATATATTTATTATACTCTTAAACTTTTCTCTTAGTTCTAAAATTGTTGTAAGACATTGCATCCTAGTGCTTTTGTAGAAAATATTTGTTTTAAATTAATCTTTAATTTATTATTCAAATAAAATTTTAAGAAACTCTTGACTTAAATAATTGGATTGAAAACTTAATTGTTTAAAAGAAATTTAATTTCAATTTTGTTGCACAAGTAGAAGTAGCAAGGTTTCAAAGAATTTATAATTGTAAATGTTCAAAATTCCAATTGAATAGAATGTTGAAGGATAACGCGTAAATAATTAAATTTTAACTCTTCACTGATTTTCGACAGCATGAATAAGCTATATTATCATGAAAATTTCAAACAGATAATTACAAATAGTTGAAATAATAGATAAAATTTAACTCTAGATATTGAAATTGCGTTTTGAATATTTTTATTAGCTAATATTAAAGGTTGAAAAATAAGATAAAATCACTTGCCATTTTTCTCAGTATCCAAAGGATATCTTCATGATTAAATTAAATGCTGTTTTGTAAATATTGCATTGCATATTGCATTAACCACAAAATAAAGGTAATCATATTGCTACAATTGAAAATAGGCCTAACTTTCAAAATAACCCATGACGGTTTAGTTTACTTGAACTGCTGGAGTGATTCGAAGAATTTTTTGAAACTATGCTACTTTTAAAAAACATTATATTTAAGAGTCTCTGAGTTAAAAGATTTTGACTGCATCTTCTTCTTGAAGTCAGTTTATGTTGATTGTTTGAAACAGGTATGGTTTTCTAACAGACGAGCAAAATGGCGGCGACACCAGCGAATGAACATGATGAAGCCCGTGAATGGCGTTATCCCGCCTACCTCGCCCACCCCAAGCCTCAGTCCGGTGCCTTCGCCAGAGGGACCCCCTTCTAGTCACCAACACCAACCACCCAGGATCATGGACCACCTGCCGAAGATGGGAGGTGAGAACTCAGCTTTCACACCAGCCGCACGACAGCCATCATCTTCTCCTTCCTCTGATTGAATCGTTCAGCTCGAGGGTCATCCACATCAAGAACTCCAATAACTTCGTTTTCGGTAAAAGAACGTGCCATCCATGCAGAGTGCTGTGTCGACGCTCTCATCTCATAGGTTCCCCATTTGCCATTTTATTTTGTGGCAGAAGTTACTTTCTCATGAATGCCAGAGACAGTTCCGAAGCTAGAGCTTGAAGCCAAATGTTAGTTTCGAAACCGTCCTAGTTCTTGATTTTGTTCGAAATGCATAATGGAAAACTGGTGGTAGCTCTAAGGTGCTTTTTCTGAACACCAAAAGTATTATTCTGTGCATGTACTAGTATTTAAAAAAAAGGACTACTTCAATTCTTGAAGCTTCAATTACACAACCATCATCAATGGGATGCAGTGATCATCAACAGACGTACATTGGAAACCTCAATTTGTGAAGCTTCAAAATAATCTCTTATTCAAGACTTTATGGCAGTCTTAAATACGAAACCATTCGTTTCGAAACCGTTTTCAAAATGCAGCTCAGTATTTGAAGTTCCTCAAATACACGGCAACGTTTGTGTAATCACTAAATCGGCTAATCACTATACGTGGCTGTAATCCCATGTATTACAAACTAAATGGTGTTAGAATGACAATTGAATGACAGTTTCTCAGTTGCCTTGATATTAGAATGGACAAGAATGTGTACCCATACAGTTTATGTCAAATGTGCATGTATTTTGATTTCTAAATGATGCTCTTTGTTCCAAAAACTAGAACACGAGTTTCTACAGAAATTTATTTCAGATCTCTGCAAACTTTTCATCGCCATTTTAACTACTTGAGCAAGTCTTCGGGCAACATGCTGGCAGCAGAAAGAGATGTGTATAAACTAAGCCAATATTTAAACTGCATTCTAACTGATGCAACTCAACTGTTTCTGTTTTCTCCATTAGCAAGCTGCTATTCTCTCAAAAAAATCGTGTTAGATTCTTCAAACATTTTAATTTCTGAGATGAAACTTAAAGCAGAATTACATGAAATCAAAATGGCTTGTAACACATAAATAGTACTTATAGTTTAACGATTTTTATTTTTCTTAAAATTTTCATTTACATTTTGAATAGGAATTGAATTTATGCTGTTTATTAAGCACATATTTGCCCTTTTTTCTTTTTAACCTCTGAATAATCTTAAAAATGTGTTGCTTTCCAAACTAGAACAATGTATACACATATAAATCATCTCTTTACATTTCTTTAAATTTAATGAATCATTAATTCATTCAAATTTAATGCATATAATGATTAAAAGCATGTTTATGACAACAGCAAATGTTACGTTTTCAAATCAACTTTTTTTAAGAAAAATTTCCAACAATTATTACATTCATTTTCATATAAAAGTAAGAAACTTTGAGAGGAGAAAAAAATTTTATCGACAATAATCGCAGGTCGAATAAAAGGAAAATTTTTCTCATTTGTATTTTGTCATAAGGAACGAAATCATGTTAGCATTTAATTATCTCTATATAATTTATTCATATAAAGGGAAAAACTTCCTCATAAATTTGAAATCTATACAGTAATTGTACTATATTTAAAAAGATTAATATCAGTTAAAGTGCTTTGAAAGTATAATTCATGCCATAAATATACTTATTTGATAGTTCTTGTTTTGTTCTTATTGTTATTTGCTGATGTATCTGAGTTGGAGATTGCATAGATTTTTTTAAAGTTATTTGTGCAAACATCTTATTTAAAAAAAATCTTTATTTTTCTTAGAGCGGACATCTATCCTATTTATATTTTTTTAAGATATAAAAGCTGAAAATGGTTGCTCTAAAAAAATATTTAAAAAAGGATTTTCCTTTCAACTTTTTTGAAATTTAAATTAAGAAAACTTAGAAAATTTCTGCATTGATAATTTTTGTAAAATTAAATCCATTTATACAGAAAATCTTAAGATAGAGATATAATTAAATAAGGATTATTTATTAATTCTTTATTAATTATTAAATCTCTTAATAAAATTATTATTACTAAATTACTTATTTAATTTGTTTCACATTGGCTATCATCAATAGCAAAAAAGTTTCTTTTAATTTGGAATATATATATATATATATATATATATGTGTGTATATATATATACATACATACATACATATATATATATATATATATATATATATATATATATATATATATATATATATATATATATATATATATATATATATATATATATATATATATATATATATATATATATATATATATATATATATATATATATATATATATATATATATATATATATATATATATGCATGTATGTGCATGTATATAGGTATTCTGAAAGTATATTTATTTTTAAAATGAAAAACAATAAGACATTGATTACAATATTTGAAAATAGAAATTTTGCTTAAGTTTTTAGGATTCGTAGTTAAAATATTCTCTTTCAAATATAAAGACTTTCAAATTATTCATAGAAAGCAAAACAAAAGAATTCCAGTGGAATTCTCGAAATTAAAAATAAAAAAATGTATTTCTTTTTAAAAATTCGAAAAAGAAGAAGAAAAACTTCATTAAAACATCATGCATGAATACATTAACCAATCAAATATAATTTTAAAAATGTTATACAATAAGATTAGATTACGGTCGAGTGAGCAGCGATGCAGAAAATAGTTGCAAAGTTTGTTTTGATACATCCTGTATATTGCTGTGTTTAACATAAATCAGGTAATTTTTGGTTTTCGAAAAATGAAGAAAAAAAAACCTATTTATTCCTAGTGTTTTATCATTTGATTGCTTTCAAGTACCAAAACTCTTAAATCTTAAAGTAAAATCTCATTTCCTTTGAAAATTCATTTTGTTCAACTCAGTATGCCACCATACAAATAGATTGTGGATCAGTTTTATTATATTTTGATTATTATTCCCAAAAAGTTTATTTTGAAAAACATTCAGTGATCGCTTTCAAAGAAAAAAACAATTTTGTTTGGAAGCAAATAGTAACTTATATTAAACTTTTAGAGCAATTACTTATATCTTGTCTGGTGGTCTTGTCTTATTAAAACTTTTTTGCTTAAATATTTGACTTTTTCCAGAAAAACGATATTGGAAGCTAAGCAAAATATCTAAGTTTACACAAACCTTGTTGTAATGTCGTGTAAACGAAGCAAGAATTTCAAATGTTAATGATTAAATAAGAAATGTGAATAATTATCTTAATTTTAAAACAGAACTGTGCACAGATATATTTAAGAAAATATGTTGATTTATCCATTATATCCTTTAGTGATAATTTAAATTATCGGTAAATCACTCAAATATGAATGATAATTAGAAGAATCCAAACAACTTTGATAGTAAAAAATAAGTTAAAGTTTCAAATAATTTTTGTTGATTATATGTTCGATATTATTTGAATGTATATAAAAACCAAGCTTGTCTCATATTTGTCTTAAATAAGGAACAAACCAACAAAAATGGCATGAGGATATATATGCATTAATGTATCTTGTATAGAACTATTTATTTTTAGGTATCATTTTCTTTTAAATATTTTATATTAATTTATGAATTTTTAATTTTTCTTTGCATTTATGTATTTGTATCTATGTTTTTACTCTGTAAAATTCAACTATAATTAAGTACAATATTGCAAATTTAGAAACATTTTTTTTAATTCTACAATGGATACATTAATTACTACTCCTTCTAATTGTATTAAAAACGCATTTTCACCCTTGTATATTGATATACAGTATTAAAATCTTTTTTTAATTTTAAAACAAAAACAGTATTGTTATAATTTTTAAAATTTTTGTTAACAATATATTTCGTAACATTTTACAAATTTTTCTATTACTGGAATATAATGTTACGTTTTTTTATTTATTGCAATAAAGATTTTATCAAATAGGTGCTTTTTGGCGCCTTTTTCCTGTATATGTTAATTGTATGATCCATTCTTTGTAGTGGATTGTTCTTGATGGAGAACTTTCATATTAAAAGGCAAAGCGCAAATGTTTTCAGGTTTATTTTCTCATATATTGTGATCAATTCCGAATTTTTTTTTTCTTTTTGTTTTGTTTTCCATGTGCATTTTATATTTGTAATCATTGCATTTCCTGTGACTTGTGAATAAATATATAATTTATCATCAATTAGTAGACAGTTCTTTATGATTCGTTTGAAACGTAATGTATAGAGTTATATATTTATCCTAAGATTTATATATAATATATATTATAAAAAAACAAATTTCAAAAATTATAATAATAAAAGATTAAGAAAACTGTTTCTCATTAGGATCTAAGATGGTGTTAGAGTAATATTATACTTACAGCGAATTGTGAGTTGTATAGAGTGGGTTAGATTTATACCCTAGAAAATAAAATATAAAAATAAATGAATGAATAAATAAATACAAGAGTGTGTGTAAAAACTAATAAAAAAGTTAAAAGGTAATAATTAGAAAACTAAATGATCTTACCTCCTAAAATTATATTTCGGTAAGTATATTATTATATTTTTATTTGGAAGGAATAGAATCATTTCAAGCAATTCGTTGTTTGAAATTGAAATTTTAATAAACTTAGTTTATATTATAGTCTCCTTCTAGAAAATACTTAATCCTAGACAACAAAAAAGTGTTCATTCAAAAACTAACTTATTTATTCGATCATTTTAACTGTTAATTAATATTATTTATATCATAATTAATGTATTTTTCTCACAATTGCATTTTTTAACTGAAGCAAATTGATGAATGAAATATTAGGGGCTGAATGTTTATACTTTTTTGACTAAATATACTGAGTTCACGCTTAAAACAAAATGTTCATTTGAAATTTAAATCAAAAAGATTTAAAATCTCTTTTTTCCAGGATAGTCTTGCTTAAAAGTGATGGGTAAAGTTAAGTCACAAAAAATTATTCATAACATAAAACATCGCAGTCGTTTTATATTTTCTCCAAACTATTTTGTTACACATTCTTTTTTAAATCCCAAATAGAAATTTAAAATTTAACTCATTTTAATATAAGGGGTATTTTACAATAAAGTAATTTATCCTTGCCAAGCATGTATTCGTAAAAAAATTTAAATTATTTATTTAATTACTTTTAACTGCTAATTAATTTACATTAGAATTGTGTATTTTTATAGCTCAATTTTTAATCGAAATAAATTGATGAATGAAACATTAGGGAGTGATATTTTTTATACTATTTTTATATAATATACTCAACAAATACAAATTTCATCAAATTTACAAATTTAAATCAAAATTTTAATCATACAAATTTACAATCATACAAATTTAAATCAAAAAAGATTTAAATCTCTTTTTTTTAGGGATAGTCTTATTTAAAAACTATTGATAATATTAACTCTTTAAAAGTGATTTATTGCTTAGAACAAAATAATCGTCTTATAATCTTTCCAGACCATTTTGTTGTATATATTTTAAATCCCAGCTATAAATTAAAACATAATTAATTCGTTTATTTAAATAAACTAATGTTTTTTTAATATTATTTTTATTATTTATATTATTAAATGAATTAAATAAAAATTATTTTATAATAATGTTGATTCCAATCTTAAATAGTTTGTGTAATTTTTATACTAAATTCCCATAATTTTTCTACATTTTATTTTATCGAAATATTATTTCTAAAGAAATTAATGAGTTGTATTTGCGCAAGAGCTTTTATAAATTAAAAACAATAGAGCTAGAAATTGGAGTATTGGCTTAGGAAAACATGTTTAAACATCCAGATATAGGTATATTTAAACCAATTCCAGATTGAATGTTATCACAAAAGCCTGATTAAAGATTAATGCTTCAAAAAACGTGTCGTCATACTTTTAAGTATATTGTGTTAAAATAAGAAACAATACAATCCCATCGTCAATTGTTTACTATATGCATGATCTTAATTTTCAATAGAAAACGCACAGAAACTAATTTTAGAATGAATTAAGTTTCAAATATCTCAATATAAATTATATTCAAAGTAAATCAATTTCAAGATAAAATATCTTTTTTAATACTTTTTTTGACTTTTGTGTTTATATATGTTCAGGTAAGCAGAATTAATAAAGGTTTCACAATTACACAAACACACAAAGGTATGCAGAATCCTAATGTTCCGAAGGCCAAAATTGAAAATTTATCATTTTTTTGGTTTTTATTTTATTTTAAATAAAAATCTGGTGCATATGTGCTGATCCAGTACTAAAAATAGCATGTTTTGTATACTTCGTATGTTCAAAAAATTGAAATCCATAAACAAATATAAGGTTATGGTTAACTCTCGGAAAATAGGTTGCATATAAAATTCTAATCAGCCTGTCAATACCTTGGAGGTTTGTTATGGCGATTCCATGATTATTATGATTTTAAAATGTTTTAAATGTTCAAGCAATGAAAACCAAGCAAAGTTTTATTGCTTTTTTTGAGATATCGGTGTTTATATTTATTGAGTTTAATCAGATTTTAGAATAACTTTTGAAAGTTTACAAAATACGCCTTGATAAGCAGAGCGTAGCATTCTGTTGCTTTAGTTTTTGGTAGCCGACGACAAGTTTTGTTTGGTGGATTTTCGTTTTATCAAGTATATCTTATATTTTCTATTTTTCATCGATTCAAATGATATAAAAACTTTTTATACCTTCTGCAAAATTATATAAAAAAAAGAAATGAAGAAAATTGTCCATAGAAGAGAGAGAGAGAGAGAGCTGATGAAAAAAATACATTGAAATATAAGGCCGTTTAATTGCAAATCAATTGAGAAATCTAAAATGGAATTTTCTTCGTGAATGGTGTGTGAAACTTACCAACTTTGTTTTTTCTTGGAAGAATTTTACCAAATATTGAAATTTTTGTGGATGATATGAAGATTAAATGCATATAAAGTTCTCACAAATTTATTGGTAGGTTCAAAAAATTATGATTTGATTTACTTGATAGTTTCATTTTTGAGTTTCAAGAGCTAATTCTAAAAACACTTTTAGAATATGTTTTATTCTTTTAAATGAATTCTTGTTTCTAACATTAACGATAGAAGATAGAACAGAACGTTCTTTTCAGGAGGATTTATTTTTTTAGTTTAATGTTTCATTTTAAGATGAGTTTAAAGTCAACTATTTTTATTTTATTAACGTGGAGTCTCCATGGAAATCTAATTATATTTGATTTTACCAATGGTTTTCTTTTCTTCTATATTAAACTCTTGTGAAGTAACTCTACGCTCAAATTTAAGGGAAAAATAATTCTATCATTTTTATATTCTTTATCATTTGTTAAAAGATTCAAAGATTACAATGGATTTAATATGAATAAGCACACTTTATTTGCAGATATCTACAGAAATTCTGTGAGAAACAGTATATTTTCAAAACACAACAAAATGTCTATTCTTAACAGGGTTGAGTTGTAGCTGGCTTTACTTAAACACTATGGTTGTTTAATTGAATTTTGTGGTGCAAAAGTCTGAAAAAGGACAAGCTGCGCTAATTTACTCTTTGTCATGGTAACCAATAAAAAAAGCATGATTTTGATGCATCAGTCAGAAAGATTAAGGTTACAATTTATGTTTATGGCTGTCTTTGTTTTACATAAAATATTTATATTTACATTTGGTGAAAGGAAATGCAAAACAATTAAGCATCAAAATGATCGTTATATGAGTTTTATTCTCCAAGACGATTCGTTGAAAACATTTCATCGAAGTATTTTCATTTTCATGATATTTTGTTGTTCTGAAGAGATATTTGAACTAAAATTTTCTTTTAAAAGATAATTAACGAACCAATGCCGTACTTGTTTATTTTTGATATTAATGATGAAAAATATTGATTTTATTTAAAACCAAATTTCACTTAAGCATATGTGTGTGTGTGTGAATCTATAGTCTAATTATATCATTAATGGTATAATAAGTGCATTTTAACTTATCATTTGAAAACAAGAGAAATTGATGATCAGTTCTTGCACTTAATCGACTATTAATGCTAAGCAGAGATCAGTGACTCTTCCCCCAAATAATGCAACAATCACACCTGTCAAAAAGTTTAGCAAATGATAGAAAATTTATGCATATCTTTAATTAATTCAAAAATGATTTTAAGAGTTCTCTGCTTATTTTAATTTAATCTATGTTCTAGAATTCTATCACCAATTGATTAACTTAACAGAAAATTCAAACAAAATGTTTTCATTTTAGGGCTTTTATGAAACGATCGTACAAATCATCAAAATTTAAAGATATTAAAAAAATACGCCCAATAGCTCAAATTGTTATTCCCAGAATATTAAAGATAATAAATGAACTGATTAATGAAACTACAATATATCAATGTGAAATAACTTAATCTCAATGACAAGAAAAACCAAATTATAGGTAAATAAGAGAATTTTTCTTAGTACATTTGCTTATTAGAAAAAAGGACAAGTAAACAAATCAGAAAGTTATATTAAAAAAGGTGATTCTAATAATTATATTTTTTATATTCGTCTCACTGACTTAAGAATCCTGTTTACAAAAATGCAATTTTTTTCAAATATCGTTAATGCGAGATTCTTAAAAACAAAAAGAAGGGGTATTTGGGAAAGGATTTAAATATTGTAACAGTTGAAAAAAAATAAACTTGAAATGAATGATAATGCTTAGAAAAGCAGATTTTTTTACTATCAAAATAAAAATAACATGGGATGATAATATATAAATAGTATCTTAAAAAAAGATTTGCTTCATAACATGCAAGAATTTGACATAATCTATTTTCTAGAGATAACAAAAATGTATGCGAAAGATGAGCATTACGAATTGGAAAAAAATTTGCGGTAGAAAATTCCAGACACTCTGGTACCTGGATGTGATTCACTGTTAGCAATGAATTGCTTACTTGAGAGTAACAAACACTGCCAAATGTTTCGTGGTTTTTTGAAAGCCTGATTCCATCATTTTTTATGTTTTCAGCTGTAACAAATTAAAAGAATAATAAAAAAAGAATGTTTTTATTTGACTGACTACTTGATGCTCACATCACGAACAGTGTACATTCAGATAGTAGCAGTTTATAAAAGGAACCTATATTAAACACACTCACTTCAACATACATTATCAATAACATAGTCAATCATTCATCAATATATCAGTTATACTCAAATCATTGAAATCTCTTTAGCCATATCTTAAAACAGTAGATTTCTTATTATAATTTCAAATAATATGATTGTCAATGGTATTCATGAATGTCATATATTGGATATGTAATGATTCCAACGACCGCAAGATGGCGCTGTTCTGTTGCATTCTAATGGGCCAGCTTAGAATGTTCGATCTGTGTTCTCATTTATAAAAATCTCATGTAAAATTATGTGTTTTGTATAATTCTGGAAGATGATATATACTTGGTTGTTAAAATAATGCATGATAAATTCGCTGCACAAATTTAATTGAAAATCATAACTGATGTAATATGTTAGGCACAGGTGCCGTATAATCCATGATGCCAAATTCTGAGATTGGTGATTTTTTGGCAGATTTTTTTATGTATCTGGCAACCTCTTTTCTATTACGTCATACATATGAAGACATATAAGAATTATGCAGAAAATTCTATTTTGGTAACCCTAGTATTTACGTCATCGCGCACGTCACGATACGTCATCTTGGCAACATTTCTTCATCGCCAGAAAATTCAGAATTTGGAATCATGGATTATACGGCACTTGTGCCATATTTTAAGAAAAGGAAGATATTCAGTATTTTATTTGTTTGTTTTTATAGAATTTGATTCAACTGCTTATTTCTGCAATATAGTTAAGAGAATAAACTATTTTGATTACGAAAATGCTCAATTTTATTATATATATATGTTAATCCATGATTTGGCACCTAACCTAAATCTACTACTTTATACTTCACCAGTGGGAAAACAATAAATTCAACAAACCTTTCAAACTTGCTTAAGTAATCTAAATAGACGGTCTTTTTTCAAATTAGGCATTGAATTAGGTTTTAGTTAATAAATTCGCAGCATTTTAGCACTTAATACAATTCAATTCAACAACAGAACTCGAATTTAATTAATAGTATTATAAATGGATGAAAATTATAAATAAAAATTTATTCATACATGAATAATTATATATGTTGTTATATAATTCCGGTTCTAGGATTTTCACCTTTCAGCACCACAAAAGGTGGAAGTAATGGCACTGTATATAATGGGGGTACCTAGTTTGATTCGAAAGAGAATCTTTGTAGTTTAAAAGCAGATAGCTATCAGAAGATCCTTCCATCTTGGCCCACCAGCCTCAGATTTAATATTTCCTATCTAGGACACCATCATGTTTAACGTGCCCTAGCTGCTGCTAGCGAATACGAGGGATCTTCGATTGAGTCGGGGTTCGAATTCACTACCTACCGATCACTGAGAAGAACATCCAAACCAACCAGATCATCGCAGCTTTATTAATTATATATTATTATTAATATTATATAAGGATAAATATTAATAATTTTTATCCACATGTATGTTTATATGTAATTAAATATGTATACAAAGTTTATAAAAGTGAAAACCTGTGATGAAGCATTATCTATTTTATAGAAATATTCTCTTCCTTTGTCGGCAATGCTCAACATGGTTTTTGTATACATAATGTCTTTTTCTAAAGCAATCATGGCAAAAATACGACTGGCCCCCAGGTAGTATCAATAAGACCCGTGATCGCAATGTGTGTCACGGAAAGAAGAATCAAGTTTTTTCATTCAATTCCCCTTCGGAAGTTTTAAAATGCGCACACTACATTTATAAATCTGGTAAAAAATCAAACTTTGGATCATTTCCCTCATTTAAAATCATTTGGTACAATGAAAAAAAATTGAATTAAAATTCTCATTTTCTGCAAAATTTGATCACGGAATTCAACAATCGTTTTGAAGACTTCCACAAAATGAATGAAATGGAATTTCCAATTTTCAACAATCCATTCAATTTTAAAGCTTCACAGGCACGAGTTCATTTGTATAAATGGAGTTGACAGATCTTCAATAGAGGACAGTATTTTGAAAGAAAAATTTAAAGAGATGAACGCTTTTACATTTTATACTCAATATTTCAAGAGTTTGGATAAATACCCGGAATTAAAAAAGCATGCAGCACTCATTCTGTGCATGTTTGGTAGCACCTATTTATGTGAGCAGATGTTTTCCGTCATGAAAATAAATAAGAACAAACATCTCCAAGACTTACGAATGAACATCTCCAATCAATTCTTAAAATAACTACAACAAACCTGACATCAATGAGCTTGTCAAAAACAAGAGAAGTCATCAATTTGCCATGGTTTCACTTTCTGCTTAACAGCTGTAGATAGTTTTACTCGCTGGCCAGAGGTCCTTCCTTTGCCCTATATAACTTCAGAGACCGTTACTAATTAATTTCATTTTGATTAAATAGCGCGATAAGGTATACCAATTCGTAATACTAGCGACCAGGGAAAATATTTTGAATCTTCATTATTTCTAGCTTTTGCATCCCCGTTTAGCATTCATATTAATCGAACTTCTGCATACAATATAAAATGCAACAAAATGGTTAAACATTTACATCAACAATTAAACACAAAGATTACGTGCCTATCGTGCATTAACTGGATTGATGCACCCCTTCAAGTATGACATGTTTATATAGAAGATCTCAAGGCTTTGATTGATGAACTGGTGTACAATGAGGAACTTTGGCTGTCTGCTGACTTCTTCAATGATATGGCTCTTCCTTCCTTAACTCAGCTATCCCGAAAAGCAACATGACATCAACCAAGCTATATGTACAAGTACTGCCTATCAGAGTATACTACATCCAAGATCTATATTCCCAAAGATTAGAGACTTGTAAGGCATGTTTTTCTGAAGCATAACGCAATATGGCTATACTTGCTACAACACAATGATGGGCCTTTCAAGATTGTTCGAAGGCTACCTAAGTACTACGTTATTTTAGTTCGAGATCGTGAAAAGACGGACTGAAATCTGCGTATTTCTTGTTTGATGCCCAGTAGTTGCACGGATATTTCACCACGTTCTATTCCCATACGTATCGAAAATACAGTGACTCGTTCTGGAGGAACAGTGCATTTTCCGAACCGATTCCTCTCCACTTTGTGAAGACTAGGAGAGATAATGTGGTGACACAATATGTATTTAATAGAAATTTTCTCTTCCTTCAATGGCAACGTCCAACTTGGTCATTGTATATATGTCTTGTTCTGAAAATATTTATATGCATGTGTGTGGTTTCTTTATGTATTTTGTATGTAATTTGTATTGTGTATAATAAATGTATTGAAGTGTAAAGTTGTGCAGTCTATACCTATGTAAACGAAAACATTACTTGAAATGTCAATGAACAAAATTATGAATTGAAATATTGAAGAAAAAGTTACAAATATGTCAACATATAAAGGAAAAGTTTTTAAAAGAGAAAAGGGTAATAAATTTTATGTAGAATAAAAAAATACTCGATTTTATAATATATATTCGTTGATATATAAAAATGTAATTTAATGTCAATGATAATTAAAACTAAAATTCCATACAGCAATACTATTTTATAATTTATGCAAGTCCTTCATTAACACTATAGCCAAAGATGCTCAAAAATGTGAGACTTAATAAAAAGTTTATAATCTTTAAAGTTTGAAAAATAAAAGGAAAAAAAGCTTACTCTTCTCTTTGCTATATAATCTTTATTTGTAATAAGCATTAATTTACGGAATATTATACTTGAATTAATTTAAATTATTAAAAGTGTTATGTTGTTTTTATTTAGAACTTCATAATTCATTTCCAGTATATAACAAAATACAAACCATATCAATAAAAATAAACAGTGTAATTTAATATCATAACAGTTTTCTACTATTGCAATATTATTTATCTTTGACATCAAGAAAAATAAAATGCAAAAAAAATTTTAATAGCTTGTACATGTAAAACTTATAGTTTACGATTTCCTTTTTCACAACCTCACAGGAAGTAAATCTAGTGAGCGATCAGATCTCTATATTTTGATGAAAGATATCATGTAGATTCTAAGAGTATTGTTTAAAAGTTATGAACACACACACATTATGGAGTAACCATGATTGGTAATGTTTTTTTTTTAATATTAAAAACTCTTATCAGCAATATGTTGCCCAAGTATGAGTAACACAAGTATATATTGCCTATATGTTTCATGCAGACTTTATATAATATTCAGTTTTTGCTGATAGGCAATTACTCCGCTCCTTTTCTTAGAATAATTTTGGCAAAATTTAACTAGATGTGTAACATATGCAATAAAATTCAGTCCGTCCAGATTGATAACATTACTGCCCAGAAACGGTATCTCTGATAAATCTGTTTAGTAAATACCTTAAAAGCTGCAGATTGCTGTAAGTCTCTTTAAAATAAGTCACATACAATTTTTTTAGGAAGATTTAAATAGTTCGCCTTACTTACATATTCCACGAGAAAAGTTCTTAACACCAAGCACATTTACAGAAGGTAGAAATGCAGCATCCATCCCCAATTGTTCCAAAAAAAGCTTGAATAGAACTTTCCCTTCCGAAGAATGTGGTTAACTCTTGGTTTACAGTGACATCTGGAAAGCGGTTGACACTGTGGAAAGGACAGCGTAGCAATTTAAGTTGAATTTTTCTTCCTGTATTACTTTCCAGTAAAATCTTTTCATAAATAAAAAAGTCCTATTCATGATAATTATTCAGCAATTTTTCTTTTTATATTCACTTTGGAAAATTATTTCTTCATTTGATGGAGATATGGGGACACATCCCCTAAATTCACGTATTTAAGAGATGTGTTATCTTGACAGATTCCCAAGCGGCAATTGAAGAAATATCAGCGATGAAGAGCTGTAAGACGCATGAAGTCTTAGAGTGCTGCAGTTTAATATATAACATGTTATTACACACCATAAGCAAAAGTGATAAGGATCCCAGTAGATTGCTGTTCTCCGAAACATTTCTCTTGCTTTTTGAGTATTCCCCACCATCTATGAAAAATCCTACTGGTGCCATAATAAGATTAGAAATTTCAATGTTTTCCAATATTCTTATTTTGCAACATGGGTATATGACCCACCATCGAAAGAAAATCCCTCCAGCTACCAGAGTCCCATTAAAAACATCAGTAGTTATCGATATTCTTCTCTTGTGATACATGAATAATCCACATTATCCATGAAAAATAATACCGGTTACCAGTGTCAGATTAGAAACTGCTTCTCTGTTCTCCGAAACATTTCTCTTGCTATTTGAGTATTCCCCACCATCTACGAAAAATCCTACGGGTGCCATAATTAGATTAGAAATTTCAATGTATTCCGATATTCTTCTTTTGCGACATGGGTATATGTCAGTCTGTACCACTTTTTAAGTATCTGTCTGCAGATGTCATTTTACCAATACCCACCATAAAGCTAATTGCCAAAATAATTACTACGACAAGCAGAGCTGCAAATATTAAATTTTAATGCAGTTAAAGAAACGCTAGCTATTGGTTTAAATACCTATAAAGTATTTCGTTCTATTAATAGAACCTTTAATAATTAAGAAACTAATAATATGCCAATAATTAGGCTTTCATAAAAATAGTAAGTTTAATTTATTGATACTAAACATAAAATAATTACATAACATAAATTAAGTTTAAAATTTGAGAATAGATAGAATAAAGATATCCCAATTAAATAATTCATTATCATTACTAACAAAAGTAAGTAAATTATAATACCAATGACAATAACAGTTTTTAACCAAAACTAACAGACACTAGAGTTTGATTTTCTGAATCTGGTGCTTTTAAAACACCTGGGATACGCCCCCTTTGACGAACTGGCATGCGTATACAGTAAGTTAATAATTCGATTATGATTATAGAGATCGGCAAAGTAAAATTTTAAGTGTGTTAGTAATAAATGGTATAGGAGTATGCCGGTAAGTCATAACAGAAAAAATAAAGTTGAAAATAACGCACAAGTATTTTAAATGAATCATAAATATATATATTTTGATAAGAAAAATTAAATAGAACTGTACTAAACTAAAACTTAAAAGCACTGAATATATAAATTTAAGTTTGTTCAAGGGTAACAGTATATGACCCACCATCGAAAGAAAATCATTCCAGCTACCAGTCCCATTGAAAATCTCAGTGTTTACTGATATTCTTTTCTTATGACACATGAATAATCCACATTATCTAGGAAAAATAATACCGGTTACCAGTGTCAGATTAGAAACTTTAATATTTTAAAATACCTATAATGTAATATGTGAGTGCTGCCCACCACCTGTGAAAAATCCTCATTTTTACCAGAATCAGATTAGAAATTTCATTCCAATATTCCTCCTCAGTGACATGTGAATTTCTCACCAACTATGAAAAATTCTCCCAGTTTTTAGAATCAGATTAGGAGCTTCAGTTTTTCCACAATTCTTATCTTATATGTTATACGTCGAATCATCTATGGAAAAATTCTACCACAGTTACCAGAGTCAGACTAAAAGCCACAGTGTTTTCTATATTCCTTCTTTGTGACATAAGAGCGCGGCCTACCGTCTATGAAAAATCCTCCCACAGCTACTAGAATCAAATTAGAAGCTTCAAAGTTTTCCGATATTCTTTCTAAGTGACATGTGAATTTCTCACCAACTAAGATAAATCCTTCCATTTATTGAAGTCAGGTTAGAAGCGTCAGTTTTTCCGCAATTCCTACTTTTTGATATGTGAGTACGCCCCTTACCATCTATGAACATTTTGCTAGAAGAAAAAAATGGCCAAAATAATCGAAAATACTTCAATACATTTTTATCCTGTAAAATAATAGCAGCCAAGACTGCCGCTATTAGAATAAGAAAAAATGATGTACGCCACTTATAAATGTTCCAAGATACTGAAAAATTTTAACAAAGTGAAAAACGTGGATATTTATATACATTTTTTTACATATTTTATACATTCGTACGCTATTTTCCATGTAAGTCTCTGTAGGAGCTTAAAAGATAGTTATACGAAGCACCTTTTTGTTTATTATGCTAAGATTTTTACCCTTAATAAACTTTTTTAAAGTTTCAGCTAGATAATCATTATCATTATATGCATTAACTTGAAAGATTGTTCTAAATAATTATTAAGCTGTCAGTTGTTAAGTAATGCGACTTTAAACTTTCTAATTTTTAATAAGTATATTTTTGTTAGAATTGGTTTTTGAAATTACTAACAAAAATTAAGTACATTTTAAATCCATATCAATTCATCTTAAATAATCTTTTGATTTTATTATGCTCATAAAAGGCAAAATTTGTTCGCTAATTTAAATTAACTCGAAAAGACAATATAATCTGACCCCGAATCGTGTAGATTGAGGAATCCAATGCACAAAATTCAGGAATTCAATATAATTTTAAAACTTCCAGTTAAAAATGGCTTAATTTTTTCTAAACTTCGATAGTTTTCAACAAGTCTTGGCGTGCCACTATTAAAACATAAAAGGAGCCATAATGAGGTACGCGTGCCACAAGTTGACCATCCTATGTTAAACTATTCACGAAGAACTGATTGTATCATACATAGTTTTAGCAAAATTATACAATTCTAAATCACTGTTTCCGAACTCACATTGAAAAACTTAATCAGAATAAAATTTGAATGAAATGATGGTGCAATACTTCAGATGAGTCTATTTTGTGTTGATAATTTAGAGCGCCCTCTATTAACCATTTGAGTTGCTAATAGAGATTACAATGTATTACCATGTGTAATTTGTAGTCTTTGTTTTTTTAGCTTTTTATGTAAAAAATTAATAATCAGGAAGTATATATTTTTTAAATTGTCATACATTGAGAGGATTATTAAAATATGAATGGAAAATTATTTCCATTAAGAGAAAAAAAACTTTATCCAAGATGGATTCATCTACCTCGTTAAATTCTCAAGTTTATTTTTCTCATTAGAAATACAAAATTTCTTAATATTTCTGAAATAATAGACGAAAATAATTCTAATTTTATGTTTTGAGAAAACGGACAGAAATTCTATTTCGAAACTAAATTACGATTGTTGCTCACAACGTCAGAACCATTTCTTGAAAATGATCTTCATTACTGGTCAATGTTGCTTGATATTAAATGATATTGTCATCTCGAAATAAATTCCTTGCAAATTTCCTTTAACGTGGTATAGACATCTTTAATAAGAAAAAAAAAGTGCTATTGTTATAAGAGCTGTTTAGGAAAAACTACTTTTATAAAGAAATAATTATATTTTTAATGGATTCAAGAAGTTAAAGAGGATATCAACGATTAAAGCTCTTTAAAGGTTTAAACTATTAGAGAGAATACTATTAAAATAACATAATTACTAATAGTTATAAAATATATTGGATGATATTTAATTGTTTTTTTTTCTTTAATGAAAGCAAGATTTTTAATCTTAAATTCTGAGTTTATTATTTTAAAAATTTTATTAATAAGGCTAAAATTAATAATTTTGAAACCATTAGAATAATTTTTTTTAAGATTTACAGCTGAAAGTTACAAGGAATTAAGTTTTAAAATTCGTTTTAACATTTATTTCTGCCATATTAAGTTTTAAAATTTGTAAACACATTTTATCACTTCCTAACATATTTCTAATATAGTATATTAGAAATTTAGCATCAAATTTTATGTAATTTTCTCTTATTGAAAAAATAATAACATAAAATAGTAAATCATGAAATTTTTAGTTTATTATAAAAAAGCAATGGAAATAATAGCCAAGAATCTCATAGTAGCAAGCAGTATGTGATATTAGAAACAAATTTTTGATTAATTTGAAATATTACAAAGAAAATTAATTATATACTAAAATTAATCAACTCAAAATTAACTCATAAAAGTTTAAATATTTACTAAACAAAATCTTATTAAATGCATCCCTTAAAACCTAAACGTCTTTTAGACACATGTAATGAAAGTCATAAAATATTTTCCCACTGATTTTATACTTAATTAATGAAGTTTAGACTTTCATAGTAACACTGATCAGACAGATATTTAAATGTCTTCGGTGCACAATTCAGTTTTGTGAGCGTAACGTGTCACATATTGATGATTTTACGCATTCTTATTATTTTCAGAAGCCTTGTTTTCGGCAAATTATTTTATTGAAAAATAGATACTTGTTGTAAAATACAAATCTACTTTGCCCATATCAGGAGTTATTTCTAAGTATGAAAAAGTTGATTTCTTAAATTATTTCTATTTTATTCTGTAACAATCAAAGGTAACAAAAAAATAAATCTTTTACGAGGAACTACGTATGTATCTTTCCCTTGAGAAACAAAATAATGGAACTATGTAGTAAAAAATCGCTTGGAAACATCTCTTGGCCAATAAATTCTTTTGTTCTAAAACATAAACCAAAGTTGGTAGAAGTAAAATTAATCTGTTTCTCTTCTATATAAGTTGCAAGTTGTATTTAAACTAAAACAAATAATTTACTTTGAATCTATAATGTAATTTAAATGATATCAGTGTATTTTAATTACTTCAAGAGTTTATTTTTTTCTCGGCACAGGTGCCGTATAATCCATGATTCCAAATTCTAAATATTTTTGGCGATGAAGAAATGTTGCCAAGATGACGTATCGTGATGTGCGCGATGACGTAAATACTAGGGTTACCAAAATAGAATTTTCTGCATGATTCTTATAGGTCTCCATATGTATAACGTAATAAAATTGAGGTTGCCTGATACATAAGAAAATCCGCCAAAAAATCGCCAATTTCTGAGTTTGGAATCATGGATTATATGGCACCTGTGCCCTTTTCTCTTAATAAAAATTGAAAATGTTTAATGAAAATCTCGGAAATATCTTTATTAAGCATTTTCACGCTTTCCCTGTTTCAAATTCTGAGAATTATTAAAGTTTTACATATGATTTGGGATTCCATCAATCATCTTAAGAGTTTTTTAAAGCAAAGTCAATGCAAAATTAAAATATTTGGTATTTAGATTTAGTCCGGTTGACCTTTGGAGATAATCCCAAGAAAATACAGCACCAGATACAGCAATTTATGGTAATATTTTCTATAACCACGCCTTACTCAAAAATTAGAATATGAATGAAAAATAGAAAATTTTATTTGTTTCATTGACAGCATGTGTGTAATTTAACTCCTCAGTATATTTTTCCCTCACATTTTGAAAAAAAAAAAATGATTGAAATTTGTAAAATTTGGCGACATATTTTTTTGGCGGAAATGATCGAAGGTTGGTAGAAGTACCTAATATTTACTTTTATATTAAATACCATAATTTATTTTATTTAAGTATAGTATCTAATATATAACTTAGATTTTAAATTTATTCTATTATACAAAATTAAAGCAAACTAAAAAGTTTCAGCACGTTATAGAGTACTTTTTTTAAACTTAAGATCATTTATAAATTTGAAAACTTGAACCAAATGGAATTTCATAGCATTTTATGAAGATTTAGAAAATTTCCATTTGTATCTTTTTTTAATTTTTTTTAATTTTTGATTTTTTAAAATGCCTTTAAACTGAAATTTATTATTATTTATTATTTTACCATTAATATATTATAATTTTCTTTTACCATTAATTTATAAAGAATGTCTAACTGAAATTACCATTAGAGTTTACCATTAGGTGCATTATTATTTTTAAATAATAAATTATAATTTTCCAAATAAAATATTCAATTGGATCCTAAATTTATTATAAAAAGAGTAATTTCAATTACTTGGTGCACTTTATAAATTTCATTTTTGGGGCAATTTTAACTGATTGGTGCAGTTTTAAAAAATCAACTTCAGAAAGCCAACTCTTCCCTGTCTTCAACATTTGCGCTTTTGGTCAAAGTCAGCTGGATCAAACGTTTTAGTTTTCTTGTCAGACCGATGTCATTAGCCTTTATTAAATCAGAGTAAAAGATTAAAAAGAAATAATTGAGGCGTGCATATATATTTTTCTCAACACCTGCGATTACAAATGATGCTTTCCTAATGTTGGTAAAAAGCCATAGTTTAAATGCAAATAATGAATAGATTCTCTCTCTCTCTCTCTCTCTATTTTATGTTGCAAAAACATGTAGGACTAGATAAATAAAAATAAAGGACAGATGTTGTAATCAAGTATAGCAGAAAAAAAATTCGCTAAGAGAAATTTTGCACCAATTATATGATATTAGTTACCTTTTAAATGACGTTATAGATGGCGTAACATGATAAATTTATTGTTATTTACCTAAGCCGTTGAAATTTGTTAAGAAATAACAAATCATTAAATAAACAACAATAATAATAATGATAGCAAATCTACGCAATTTTAAAATAATTATGCAAGTGATAAATGTTACTTAGAATAATGAAATTAATATCTTTAATTTAATTATTTTTGGTAAAAATACATTATAATATTTACTCATAATTTAAAATAATTTAGAAAATTTTCATTTTAAATAAGATTTTAATTGAAAAGAAATTATTGATACTTTTCCATTACCAGGAAGGAAATAAGTCGCCAACTTAAAAGTGGTTATGGATTAAATAAATTGTTAATCATATTAACTTCATAACTTGAGGATAATCATTTGAAGATTATTTATTTGATTTAATTTTCAAATAAAAATATAAAATAAATGAAATGAAGTAAACCATATTTGTCTCGTGGCCATTAAATTAAGTTAAATTTACAAATTTATATCTAATTTCGGAGAATGAATTTTAATATTTTGATAATATATTTATAGACAAAATATTTTATTTTCACGAAGTATGATAAAATAAACATTTTCATTAATCGATAATTGAAATAATTACTAATTCTACTTTTTTAAAAACATTATTACCAATTTCTTAAGAAGTTGCAAATTAAGTAACGAAGTGAAAATTATTTAATCTTTATTATTATAAAAGTTATTTACTCGAAATCACAGTTATTGGTCTAAATCAACCACGTGATTTCATCAAAGTTATCCTAAAGCTCTGAATAACATTTTTTAATCATTCATATATTGCTAGTGACAAAATAAAATAAGATATTTATTCACATATAAAAGCATATAAAATTCTAAACTCTTTCGAAGGAAGAAGTTTCCGATAAAATAATCGAATTCAAAATTATATTTCACTATTTTCCGAACACAAACACCAATTGCACAAAAATTGCGCAACTGATGTTTGTGTTTATCGATATAATATATAAAAATGCTTAATAGTTAAATTATTGAAGAAAATAAAAAAAACAAGAGAAAATGTGAACTGGCAGAGAAATAAATAGATATTATTTTTCTCTGATGAAGCTTGTTTATCTCTTCATCCTGATAATAAGCATGTATTCATCTGGAGGAAACATGGCTCTAGAAAGAATACTGTGTTCGAGTACGAAAATGTCAGATTTATCAGTGGATAAAAGATGGTCTATGCTGTCTTCGCCATTAATGATTGATGAATTCATCGATCTCTATATCATTCGAAATGGAACTCCAACCGATCATTGATATAGGTATGAGATACTCAGAATTATTGTAGTTCCTTATGCTGCAACAATTGAAGACAATTTCATGTTAATAGACGACAATTGTAGGCCACATCGTACAAATTTGGTGAATGATTTCATTTTCTAGGAAGGAATCATACGAAAGAAATCACCATCGTGTTCTCTGAACTTGAACTCAATAGAGCATGTTTGGAACATTCCAAAATGCCATTCATATTCAATAGTTAGTAGAGCCTCCACGTGAGAGAATTGCAGTCTTGACCTTCAGTATACTTTCCTCAAATGCTTAGATGATGGACAGTGGTATTTTCTTCTACTCGGCTTAAAGAAAATACGTAAGTTCTTTAACTAATTTTGAATGGTTGCCGCATCCTTTACTTCGGCAATCCAACTCATCCAGAGGTGTTCTATAAGATTCAAGTATGGATTCTGGACAGGCCTGTTCAACCAGGTTATCAATAGAAGGAATTTTCATTTCTCTTGAAATGAACCGATATTAATTTGATTACTTTTTAGTCCAAATATTTCTTGT
The DNA here is from genome assembly GCA_037975125.1 of Latrodectus hesperus. NCBI lineage: Eukaryota > Metazoa > Arthropoda > Arachnida > Araneae > Theridiidae > Latrodectus > Latrodectus hesperus. Next base: position 47,329,519 of record CM075861.1, on the reverse strand, counting down.
GATCACAAACTTGAAAAAAAAAATGCCGGGGAATTGATCTTGAACTTTTAAAAATTAGACAAATCTAAATTCTTGTATATAGTAAAGAATCCTTGCTTCCCTAGTGGAAAAAAAGGTCAAGCGGGGACCTGAAGAGCGTGGGAGGAAAAATCAAGGGACCAATCAGTGAACTTAAAATGAGAGGAGATGAATGCCTCGTTGCGGAGAAAGCATAAATTTTTATTCTCTTCTATGTGATTATTTGTAAATAGGAGTGTATTGTTGCGTCATTGTATGTGTTGTGTTTGCTTAAATGAAATAAATAATCAGCTTAGAAACGCTTCTTATTTTGCTACTCCACAATATTAGATGCATTAAATTAGGATTTTCAATGAGCAAGTTCAATGGCAGATAATGAAGTGGGTAAGAAAACTAAACAGAAAATAGCAACGACGACAGAAGAATATTACTACTACTAAAATAATTATGGAAAAACAGCCATCAATAATACTTCGATTCTTGCCTCAATGACTTGAGACCATAAAATAGACAGCCAAAACTTTTGTAAGACAGTCTAATATTCGTCGCGCAAATTGCCATTCGGAGGACGTTTTGTTGTTGTTGTTGCTTATCTCCAAGGGGTTTGATGGAGTCAGACCAAATCTAGGAATCCGTTGATGGAGAGGAAATCGATGATAAGGCAGGGAGAAGTGTAGATATCGTCCCATAGTATATTTATACAACCTAGGATATGCTCAGGAGAAGCTTGGTGTCCGTGGCATTTAGGACAGGGGTTAAGGTCTTGTTACCTGTTACAAAAGTGAGGCATTTCAGGTGGTCAGAGGCAAGACGTGCAAGGCAAGTGCTGGATTTCCTATCACAGGAAAGAGGCAGAGAAAGTCCCGGCTTTCTACCTTTGTGGAAGTGGTGAGTCAAAGGTACCTGCCAATCGGTTTTAAACTGGGCTTTTCTCAGGGAAAAGAGTTCAAGGTAGGTAAGTGCAGAAGAAGAAGGAGCAGGATGACCTGAGCCATCCTTTGCTAAAGTATCTGCTATTTCATTTTCTCCATTATCCACGTGAGACGAGATCCATTGAAAATAGATATTATGCCGAAGGGTGACAATTTTAAGCTTGTGTAGAATAGAAAGGCTTGTTTGGTCTCCCAAGCAGGTCCATTTTTGCAGATGTTGAATTGAAATGCGGCTATCACTTAATATCCAGACATTACTATAATTAGTTTCACTCATGATGGATTCCAATCCGATGTTAACGGCTATTAGTTCTCTACGAAAAACCGAACAGAAGTCGGGATTACGTTGACTAAGAGAGAATTTATCATGAGGAGTCTCAATGAAAACTCTGCTGCCAGTTCAGTGATGTAGTTTGCAAATCATCAGTTAGGTGATCTATTTTGCTCCCTATGAATCAGTTGGGGGATGTTTTAATAATAGTAAGCCGTATTCCTGTATCACAAAGGATAAAATCCTGAGGACGACCAAATACTGGCACCGATAGACGTGCATACAGAAAGCAAAAGCTGAGCATACATGCTCTGTTATTCAACAATGCCTGAGATTGAACATGGAACACAATAAGCAGATTAATTTAGGAATGTAAGGGTGAAAATTCCACTAGAAAACACTCTTGATTTCTATGGAAGGGTAAACAAATGTATTTCCCTGGTTTGAATCACCATTCTCTGTAATAGTTCTTGCTGAAATTTTTTTTATTCAGCTTTGCAAGGAAATGGAGCGACTGCTCAAAAGTTGCATATGGAGCGGTTTCATATTAGGGATCTGATGGCTGGCAGAAAACTCTCAAGTATCTTAATCAAATATAGAATCATTCGAATGTTCGGTCATTGATTTTTCCTGTATCAGTGGGAATCGTTTTAGGCTTCCAGATGTGATGCTGGGGATGATATCACTGAGTTCATGTGGTGTGTACAACATTGCTTTTTATAACTGTATAGAATTCCATGGAATAATAAGCACAGTAATGACTAACTAATAGTTATTTTGACAAGATCAAAACTGTTGGTCGTGTGTTGAATGCGAGCTATGCAACTATTTGGAGGACTTAATATGATATTAAATGACTGCCCCACTCACTTACAGAAAATGCAAATATTGACCCAAAACAATTTTACTCTGCATGTCATTTTTGCTACCTGGTACCTACAGCAGGCATCGACCAACCTACGTTTTCTATCGGATATTTTATTCACTGAACAAATTTCTTTTTCTTGCTTGTGCATATTTGAAAAATATAATTCTCAATTTTTGGGTCATGGGATTTACATGGAAGCAAAAACAAATGATTAAAAGTTTTCTTTTATTATTTAAATAATCATTGAGCACAATAGCACAATAAATCTTATATTCTACCAATTCTTTTGATTGGCCAAGCATTCATGAAGTTTTACCGGAATTTTCCTTCCATGTTTCGCCATTATTCGCTCATGAATATTGTTTCAGTACAATGATACATTAGCTTTTCGTCAGTAAGAACGCCAGGAATATCCTGAATGTTGCTATTGACAGCAAATGATATTATGGAGCAGACCTGTTCCTTAGGCCATAGACGTCAGACTTGATGTATTAGATTTTTCTTTTGGAATCACTCTAAAAGCATGGTGTATTGTATACCCAAAACATCTGAAAAAGAGAACTAGCCATCGATTTCCTGTTTTCACTGAACTAATTTCGCTGACTTGATATCACCGACGTTTTTGCGAATGTAAGCTAATTCGTACACCTTTATTTCGAGTCTCGTACTGTTGTTGGAATTACTTTTTCGAGCAGCTGTTTGTTTAACTTATACATAAGCTTTTTTAAAGCATATTGTAAAAATCGCTTGTAAGCAGGAATCGTACAATGTTTCAGAGTATAGCGTACCATTCTTCTTGATGATATTTTTTAATTCCATTCTACGTGGAGATAAATTTCCTAGAGAATCGTCGTTAGAAGATATCGATTCCGGATTCAACGCTCTAAAATGGACTATAGAAATTCTATTGTATTGAGTTTTTAACTGAGCGGATTAAAGAAGAAATTACTAGTCATCCTGGGGGTTTATACAATCATGATTGGATAATTTTCGTTGCATGAATTGGAACATTGCATCTTGGGACATTCTAAATCCTGCCAATTATAAGTGCATCATAAAAGCGAATTGGTTATTTGGAACTTCTCTGTACTTTTATCAACAATCCTTCCTTTCAGAGTAATAAATGGTGCAAAAAAAGATCATGGCATATCTTTCTGTTCCCTGACAGATTCGGCTTCATAATTGGCAGCTGGAAGGACACACTCCTTTGATTTTGTAAATGTCTTCCAAACTTGCAACCGTATCATTAAAGAGAAAGTATGAAAGATGATTTATCTGACCATATTACTGCTTTGTACTGTTTGTTTGTTTGTTTGTCGCTCAACGGTCATTGTTTGCACACGAGGGCTAATTAGACCGGGACTTACGATTTAAAGTGGATTCCGAACCACTACAAACATCCATGCCCAAGGTGGGATTCGAACCCACGAACTGTTGAACCGAAGGCAAGAGCGCTAACCATTCGGCTGCCAGCTCGGCCTGCTTTGTACTGTAATACCTGTACTGTAATAATTCATCATATTACGGTACCCATCAATCAATCAGTTTTTGTGGTTATGGTACCATACTTTTCATAGAAAAGATTAATTAGAGTGATTTAGGGAATTTATTCCAAATGTCTTACTAAAATTACATATATAATGTATGCATTTTATTAAAATGTTTGATAAACAGAAAAACTTGATCAAAAATTACATTATTATTCTTATGTCCTTCAGAATTTCTTTTTTCATTGCAATCATTGATTTCTTTGGTATTTTATAGATTTTACTTTTTCATGAACCCTACTACCCCTTGGTAGTGCACAAGAGTTTACGGATACTTTTTTGCAATTTTTCAACAAAATAAGTCATGTGAATTCAGGCAAAAAATTGGCTCAATAGCAATCAAGCGTTGGCTATTTTCTAATATCAGTCGCTTTATTGAAGGAAAACAAATTTAAGAATAAATAAAATTATCTTCTGGCTATTAAAACTTAGGTATGAATGGTTATACTATGTTTTTCCAATCAGTTTGTGTATAAGACTCAAATTCGCCAAAATTAGCTTTGGCTATAGTTTTTACGTTTTTATCATTTATTGTTTTCATCATTTTGTGAAAGGATCAGCTTCAGAAATTTCTGAGCGTGTTAGAATGAGTAAACAAACATTCTAAAATTTTTTTATTCAATTTCCTATATTAATTTCAAGATTTGTGGTACATATCATGAATTCTAAGAATATTTAGTTTATGGTATAAATTCTAAAATAACTTTTTTTGTTAATTTTTAAGAACGTATTCTGTTATCAGATCGTCTGTTGGCGACATCAAAGTTTGATACATTTTACCCAATATCAAAAAGCTATTTCATAATTTATTTTATTAATTTCTTCCACAGTAACATAGTATAAATTCTTGATAGTTTTTGGGAAACAAATCAAGCAATTTAATAATGATGCATAATTCTTTTCTTTTGAATTTTATTGGAAAGGATATGATTTTTTAATACTGTCAAATATATTTAGCCGTAGAGATCTTCTATGAGTTAATTTAACAACCACTACTTATTTAATAATTTTTGCATTGTTTATATACTAAACTCTTTTCATAATATTAATATTATTCTACTATTCCCTTGGAAAAGAATTGGTTGTACATGTTGGTCAATATTTTACACTAAATTAATTCAAGAACATTACCCTGCTATGGAAAAATAGACTACACAATTATTTATTTCCATTTATTAAACTAAACTAAACTCTGTGGCACGACGGCCTATATAGGAGCCAAAGCCTACAGTGCCCATATCTGTTTTCATGACCGAGGGCCCTAGAATGCGAAGCATATGTCCTGTTATGGGAAATCCCAGTGTTTAGTTCCCAAGCATGTTTAGTATTCAGTTTTATCGACCCATTGAAGGGATAAAAGGCTGAGTCAACCTTGCCCAGTCCGAGGATCGGACCTCGAACCCTCACTTTGGGAGCGACAAGCGCTACCAAAACTAAACCACCGAGTTACTACTAAACCACTTAGCTACACTAAACCACCGGGTTTTGTTTTTTACTGTACAGGGATTTTAAAATTAAAATATTTCCGTTTATAAAATTGTATACAAACAATTAAAGAAATTTTTATCATACAGTTTAAATGGTATTTAAGGATTTCACTATTATTTTTGTAAATAAGTTTTTATTGAAATACTGATTTTTAATTCATTTTATTTCAATCTCATTAAGAGAGAAGCAGAAAAATAAGTAATCTTATAGCATATTTATTATTTTAAAATGGGTATAAAATTCAGCACAATTAAAATTCGTTTGTGTACAAATGCAAATTAGAAATAAACCAACGAGAATAAATGTCCTTTTTTTCTGATAAAATCTATGTTTGAATACATGCAGAATTATAAACCTCATAAATAGATTATTATTTTATCTATAAGTGATTGTGAATCTAAATATATTTTATTTGACACTTATGATTTGTATCAAATATCTATAAATACGCTTCAAAATAATATATTAAAAAGGGTAGACTTTCATTATTCCTATTTTAAAGATATGAATTCAGAATGTAAAAAATAATTGGGGAAAGAATTTCTTGAATGTTTCTAGTAAATAGATAAGTTAAGGAATAGATAATAAAAGTAAAAGAAACATTCCAGCAATTCTTTCACAAAGCAAAATAACCTGAATGTCTTTAAAGATACTCTGTATTTCTTTAAAGAAAAATTATACAGTATTTCTTTTGACACCGGTTAATGGAAGCCTAACGACCGAAAACATTTTTAATACCCTCCAAGTTCTGCCCTTATATGTCATGCGATGCAAAAAAACCCAGAAGTAACTGATATTTAGAGCAAAAATATTTTCTTCACATCAATTTGGGAAAATTTAATTTCAACAAATTTGATTATAAAGGAATTTAGGTTACGTAATTATTTTGCAGAAACAATTATTTACGAGTATTGCATCGAAATTTTCACAAAGGGTCTGTATTGTGTTTGTGATCATATTAAATAATGTGAATTATGATCTATGGACATCTCTACCATAGATTTTTCCTCAATGATTTAAGTGATAATTGAAATCAAAACGATTTTTTTCAATTTCCTAATTAATGGGTTCAGTTCCAATATTGAATGTGGATATTTTTTAAGGTTTGGAAATAACTTTAAACTAGCCTGATCCAGTCATCCCTTATGAGCCAAAACATGACAGTAGATCGACAAGCAAATCCAAATCGATTGGTTTCTCGATATATTTTCATGTGAGTTCTACAATTATATTTATATTTCTCTCATAATCAATTAAATATCAATTAAGGATTGAAATTGCCCTTTCGCCAAGAATTTATTGATTTTGTTGATTGTTCTAACTCGAATGACTTAGACATAAAGTTACAGATATTTTATTTCTATTTTTACATTAGCAGAGGTCATCTTCATTGTGGTATTAATCTATTTCAGTGTTCTCTTGTCTCCATCGGTCAGTTTGTCTTTCATCCAGTCAAGTTTATGGTAGTATTGTTTCTTTAATTTATATTCCTAATGTATTCGTCGTCTCCGGCAACATAAGTGAGACAATATTTAGAACAGTAATGATTGCGGTTACAGATGATTCAATCAGAAGGAAGCTAAGCAAATTGGCATGATCGTTCTGCCCTGGAAAATACAAACAGTAACAGGCATTACTTTGGAATGAATATTGTTCTAATTACATAATTGCATTTATATATATATATATATATATATATATATATATATATATATATATATATATATATATATATATATATATATATATATATATATATATATATATATACATAGATAGATAGATAGATAGATAGATGTAATGCAATTGTGATAAGATTAAAAAGCTGAAAGTTTTTTTTATAGTAAACTCTACGATGTGAGTGGTAAATAATTTTTATAAAATTTCAAATCACGTATTTATGAAATTTATCTTTCATTGTGTTAATAAAACTGAATATCAAGCATGTTTGGGAACTAAACACTTAGGTTTTTGCGTTAGGTTGACCACCTAACCGGGAAAATGCTTCGCACCCCAGGATTCTCGGACATGTAAGCAGCTATATACACTGTAGGCCTTGCCCCACGGGGTTGTAAGGTCACTCATTTTAGCTTAATTTAATTTTTATAAAGTTTATAGAAATATTTTGTTGAAAATTAAAAAATGTCTGTTGGAAATGCGGAATTTTGTTGCTTAGTTGATTTAAAGTATTTTTAAAAATTATTTTTTTAAATAAAAAATTAAAAAGAATACTCAGTGAAATTTATACTCTCAAGAGTATATAAATACCTAAGCAAATAAAGCAATATTTTTAAAACATAAGGTAGTTTAGGGTAACTTTCGCATGTGTGTACTGAGGAAGTCGGACTCCACATCAAATTGCGGTTTAGTTGGAAAATTGAAGCAGAGCACCCCATTATGCCAGCCTAGCTGCCACAAGACAACAACAAAAGATAGTTTTCTATTTTTTAATTGATCCCGCATTTGGATCTGGAAATTAATTCCTTGTTTTATACATCGATTTATTCTTAAAATAAATACAATTATAAGCAAAATTAAGTTAACTAATTTAATCTTAGCTGAAATTGAAAATTTCAAAGTAATAAAAATATTTGACAAATTAAAATATTCTTTCTCTTGGTCTATATGCATACACATGAGCAGTTATATACAGTATTTGTTTTTAGAAATATTGTCCGAAAAGGATGTTTTGTAAACGCAGGGTAATTAGATGCTTTTAATTCATGTACACGAACAGGGGTGATTTTATTGAATACAGTTATTAATATTACATTTTTAATTTGCGAAATAGAGAAGAAAAAAACTTATTACTTGTTTCATATACAAATAATTAAGTTGCATAATTTCTTAAGTATTTATAGCTTTATTATGATTTATTTACATTTTAATTAACTATACACTTGATTGAAAGATCATCAAGCAAAATATGCTTTAATTTTAAAAAAATCAGTTGAAAATCTGTCATGTATTAGGAGCGAATTCTCCTTCAATTGGACTTGGATTGAATTGAATTTAGTTCAAATAAGATATATATATGATGAATAAAATACGACTAAAAGTGAAAGTCATAATCTTCAAGAATTTGAAATGTCAACAACTCTAGTGGATGAAATGCATACATTTTCATGGTTTTCAGTGTATTAGATTATCCATATCCTAGTTCCCAGGAAGTTCTTAAGGAGTGCCAACTTCGGTTGTGGCTCCTAATGATGCATTGCCACCAACCTCGTCGTAAAAGCAAAGAGGCGTTTGTCAGTTCGCTAGAATATATTGGGCGAACACGATATGGTTACACCAGGGTCTAAAGGCAAAAAAACTTCCTGTAAAGAGAGAGTTCATTGAATAAAGATATCATTTTTAACGAAGTCGTCAAAAATGAGGGATGGCGCGGGCAATGAGGTGCAAAAGTTTGACTTTAACGAGATCGTAACTCGGTGAATTACGCCTGTGCTCATCTGGTACTTCCCGTGACTTCGTTCTAATTGTCCCCTTCGCCACCCCTTCCGTCAAGATTATAAAAAAAAATGTTTCTGTTTCAGACGATAGTTTTATGGTTCAGAATCAACTTGAAAAGAAATGTTTGGTAAATTAACAGCGTGTATTATTTCAAATGATAGGAATGTTAAAAAAACAGTTGCCTTCAATGTTAGATTTCGAAATATTAAAAAGTAGTTAGTCTTTTTTCTTTGAAATTTTATTCCATTTTTTGCAAAATATTAAAAAAAAATAATAATTAGTAGTATTCACACATATATAATCTATCCTCATCCGTGAAATTTCTAAAATTTAGAATGTTTTATTCCAATACAAACATTTTTTAATATTTATGAAGATTTTCCGATAACACATAGTGTTTTTATTATTATTAAAATTTATTTCAGTTACAGAAAAATTACAATTGTGGTATCACGGATAGTTTAAAAGATAAAGCATCTTTCGTTTTTGGTGAAATTTTATAATGTAAGTATAATTAACTCTTTTTTTGAAATTAATAATTTTGACAGTTCTTTTTTTAACTACGCTCTTATTTTCAACTTTCAGGACTGGTAATACTAATATGATATATTTATAAAATTCTATTCTTGAAATATTTGTCTCGTCAATTCTTCACTTTAAGAGCAGCATTATATTATAGTACATTTTTAAACTCCATTTCATTCTTAGAAATTTTCATTCAATGAAAGTACTTTTAAGTATCATTGAAAGATAGTAATTTTTAGGATTTGCTTATCCATTTCCATTATGTTTAAAAACTATATTTTTATAACTTTTCCTTTTTCCATTCAATTATATTTTCATTTAAATTGAAAATTTTATATGTAACTATTTTGTCAACTAAAATATTAATGAGTAAATTAAATGGAAGCGATTTCAATTTGAAAATGATTAGCAAATCTCTAAAAGAATCCTTTTTCATCTAGTGAGATTCTAACATCCTTTTAAATTTGTTTATCCAGATTTTTGTTAGAGATTTTTCGGAGATTTTTAAAATAAATGAATGAATTTAAAAGAAATAAATGAACGAAAGAATGAAATGACGTTATTCCTTTTTGTTAATATTTCATATATTCTTTTATAGTTTATCACCAGTAAATTACTTATTTTTATAACTGATTCTGAATTTTTGTATTAGTCAATTAATTCTAAAAATATTGACATCAAAATGTATTTTTTATCCTAAAATAAAAAGAAGTATATCTATGCCAAAAATTGATTTTTCCTAATAAATTAAAATAATATCACATTAAAAATAATTATTTGATAAAATATGTTAACCATTTATAAGCCTTGATACAATTAAAAAAATCCTAATGTTTTTAGTTAATTCAATCCTTAAAATTAAATCATTGAAAATTTTCATAATGGAAAAGAAAAAGAAAAAGTCTTATTTTTAAAAAAAATTTTAAACTGGTGTTCCTTTTCTTCTTATTTTTCCACTCTAAGTAAGTCAATATTACACTTGTGCTATGCAGTGTGGTTTCTTATGTAACTATCTTGCAATTAACAGCACGGGGGATTACTTATTTTTTCTTAAATTTATATAAAAAACTGATTTGATAAGACATAAGTCACGTGGAGCTCACGTGGGAAAGCAAGTCACGTGAGAATAACACGCGGTTTTCACGGATCAAAAGATTACAAACAGTGTTATTTTTAATTTAAATACACATTTAGAACACAAGTTTTCAAAATTTATGTTCCATAAAAAAGAGATAAAATGGTTCGTTGTACTTGAAATCGAAGGAGAGAGAATAGTAAAATTTTTCTAGAATGGAATTACGGTAGAGAAAATTTTTTTATTAACATAACTGCTTGAAAAACGTTTGTAAAGATTTTAATTTGATTAGTTTGCCAAATTTTTTTCAGTTTCTCGAAGTTTCTGATTGAAAGAATTTAAAAACTGAATCTTATAACATTTTTGAATAATTTGATTCTCTAATCTTTGGAATCATTTATTTATAAATAATTAAATAAAATATAAGAATTATTTTAATGTTAGACCAAATGCACCTAAAGATATATAGATATTAAATATCTATTAAATTTTGTTTTTTGAATTATTCCCAAATTTGATACAAAAACAGTTGAGACCATTTATAAGTTTTCATGAAATAATACGAAAAATATTGTTAAAATCTAAATATGGGTGGAAATGTTTGCATTAATAAATTTTGTGCATTGTTTCATCAAAAATATTTATACATATTTAATCTTTCTTTATATATTTGGTCTAATATTAATATTATCCCTAAAAATTAATTATTTTTAAATAGAAGAGTATAAAGATTCAAGAATAAAAAGATTCCAAAATGGTGAGATTTTTTAATTCTTTTTTAAGTTCTCTTATTTCTAAATAATCTAATTAATTATCGCACTTTTATAAAGTAAATTAATTAACTGTGTTTTTTTCAAATTTCATGCATTTTTTTCGTTTGTCACATCATTTCGAAAAGAAACAACAAAATCAAGATTTGTTATCTTTTGTAAAAAGTTAATTTAGAATCACTGTTCTAGTAAATTGATAGTCTCTTTCAAGTTTTAACGACTTCGCCAATTACTTTTCGCATATTGGATATGATTACTCCGCCAAACACAAACCTTCTCTTATCTATTATTACAAGCGGAACATGTGTAGAACTGTAGATTTTTAAATGCCATAATTCACGCCAATAGGAAGACGTGGCGATGAAATGCAGCGTAAGTTTTATGTGCTGGGTAAATTGGTTTTGTTTAAACAACACCGAAAAACTGAAGAGGGTATGAGAAGGGAAATAGAAGTTAACGAGACTCCAAATTGGCTCGACACGTAGCCCTAACACCGTTTATCAAGACAGATTTTTTCTTCTCTTAAGGGCAGACGATTCTATAAGGGCGAAGAACTTTTTTTTCGTTTTCTAGAACAAATAAATGATTCTATGCGAAAATGTTGTCGTTTCACGATGTATATTATTATTTTATTAGCGTTATTATTTTTTTCTTTGCTCAGGAATGGAAATAAACCTGCGCGCCAAACATATACTGGCTATAAAATTGTCGTCTTTTGGCATAGATTCATCGTCGAAACATCAAAGAAAATAAACAGAATCTGGCAATAGCTGAGACTCTGATTTCGTTCCTCCTCATATGCGGTTGAATTTTACGATTTTCAACCTGGAAATGATTAAAAAAATTCGTGAAAAATTCTTTTCAAAAATACATTTAAAGTATTTGTTAACAATATATTTTAAATAAAATAAACACTTATATCATAAATACAAAAATAGTATCTGTAATTATCAGTAAAGTACGCAATAAAACTTACGTAATAATTTTAACATTAATTGAATTTTGATTTTATATTTTTGTCTTGTTAAAAAAAACATTATAAAAGAATATTAAAGAAATATGATTTGAATGAAATTCAAATAAATTATTATTGAATCATTTTAAAGAGGTTTCTGGTATAATTACAATTAATTATTTAATAAAATTAGAAGTTAGCAATGATATTAATATTAAGTAAGAGTTAATTATATAAATATAGAAGTATATTAACATAATTAACTCATTCGTTCTGCATCTCTTCGTGTATATTTTTGTGTGAAAATTTTTAACACAAACTCATTTCTATAATTGTATAACATATTATTTATAGTATACTTATAATAGGAGAATGTCAAATAGGATAGTAAATATATATATGAGAAAATTTCCTCTCTGATATATATATATATATATATATATATATATATATATATATATATATATATATATATATATATATATATATATATATATATATATATATATATATATATATATATATATATGTCTATATATATATATATATATATATATATATATATATATATATATATGTATATATATATATATAATGAATGAATATATATATATATACATATATATATATATATATATATATATATATATATATATATATATATATATATATATATATATATATATATATATATATATGTATATATATATATATATATATATATATATATATATATATATACATATATATATATATATATATGTATATATATATATATATATATATATATATATATATATATATATATATATATATATATATATATATATATATGTATATATATATATATATATAATGAATGAATATATATATATATATATATATAATTTCCTCTTACAAGGCTATATAAAAGAATATAAAAATATAAAAAAGAAAACTCCCCATACATATTTATTTGCCATAAAATATTTTTGCAACCAACCGTGTGGTTTTGAATTAAAATGTGCTTTTTGTCCTAAAATCTGAATTTTCTGATTATATGAATCTCAGATCATAATTCAAATGTAACTTTACCAAAGTATTCATAAAAGAATAAATAATAATCTGACCCAGGTCAAGTCTATGCAATGACATCTCAGCAGCTGGCATCGATTGCCCACGTGGAATTATGTTAAACTTGAAGAAAAAAATTGGCGATAAATCGAAATTAAAGCAGAATATAAAGCATGGGATCACGGATCAATCTATGTTGACTGTCCATCATATTGATTCCATTACAGATTCCACGTTCCTGCATACCAATGAACGGTGGGAAACAGCACCTAGGAAAACTCGACCCCTTATTGGACCCCTTTGCCCTTGAAAGAATTGCGACAGAATGACACAAATCACTGGTGTAATTACCCCTGCGAGATGCGAATGGTCTAAAAAATTATTTAAGAATCTAATCAGATTTAATCGTTCATCAAAAGTTGAAGCTGCATGAGTGTGCTTGGAGAATTGGCACGCAATGAAAATTATGGGTTCGAAAATTCCTATCAATTTTCTTGAGCTTTCTTTGAAAATTGAATTAATGCTTTTAAAATTATTTTCAATAATGTGCATAAAATCAGAAAATGCACTCAAAATTTAATAAATGTATAAATATACCACACACAGATATATATATATATATATATATATATATATATATATATATACAAATCTTTTTTATTTATCACACAATTCATCAATTCATGGCACGCAAACACATGTATGTATAAATCTGGATAGGTTAGGTTAGTAGATACAGATGTATATTCATGGCGTCTTTACTATATATATTTTGTTTCACACATTATTATTACCTTCTTTGTGTAAATACTTTTCATTTGACATCTTCGTGTAAAATCGTAGATACTGGGGGTATATATACCCAGAGTACTGTAATATATACCCACAGATGTATGTATTGTATATATAGAACTGTGGGCATATATTACTGTGTACATATATATATATATATATATATATATATATATACCCACAGTATCTACGGTAGATACTGTGGGTATATATTATTGTGTATATATATATACCCACAGTATCTACGGTAGATACTGTGGGTATATATTACTGTGTGTATATATATACCCACAGTATCTACGGTAGATACTGCGGGTATGTATTACTGTATATATATATATATATATATATATATATATATATATATATATATACACATACCCACAATATCTACGGTAGATACTATGGGTATATACGGGGCTCTTATAACGCATTTTCATATTACGCGAGTTAATGTTTATAAGACGAGTTTTCTCCCATCATAACGCGTTCATTCCCCACGTTATATTTCTGCATTGCAAACTTTATAATGAAATGTGCAGCTCATAATCAATTTCACGTATGTTTGCACATTGTGTCAATTGTGATCTTATAAAAGTAAATTAAAATAAATTATTGACCTTTGAACATTCTGTTCAAAAAAATATGTCGGTGGAACGCTATTTCAAATAGCGGCTACAGCGAATAAACATGTAATAAAACTGATTTCAGAATTATATTTGATTTATTTGAAATTAACTGTTTTTTTTGTCACATTTGCATAAATTTTTATCTAAAATGTTCTTAATTTGATTTTAATAAAGCGCACACATTTCTTTCACAACATTTTCCTTAATATTTGATTTAAATTTCTTTAATGAGATAAGTTAAAAGTGAATAATTTGTACATAACGTCTTATATGAGATAGCGCATTTTACGAGAATACTCTAATATACCGTGCTATAGAAGGAATTAATGTACTTAAAGCGTCAATACTATATACATTTTGACTTTTACGCATTTTAATAACTTTCTTTATATGCAAATAATTTTTGTATGATACCTTTCAATAAAAAAAATAAATTTTTAAATTTAAATTCATTTCACTTTGATATTCTAAAAATATCGTCACACACAAAATAAATGAATTTCTTCTTAACTTAGTAGCGTAAGTGAAATTTTTAAATTTTTTCTAAGATATGTCGCTTCTCACCAGTAAAACATTTTTCCTTTTTATGGCTATTTTGTATCGAAGAAAAAACGGTTTAGATAGCTATAGTATTTAGTTGGACGATAACATAACTTACAAGACAATGACGAAATTGTCTTAAAATAAACTGATTAAAATTATGTTAACAATTCATCTTTTGTTTATCGATACTGCAACATTTATTTTTTATGATATATCATCATTTCTTACAAAAGAAAGGAAATATATTTTATCATTTTTAAAACATAATGCTTGGTCTAGTGACAAATAACATTTATCGGATTGTCAATGCTATCTGATTTGATGGACTCTTATTAATAGAATCTATGCATAATAATTTTAGAGACAACTAGTTTAAAATACTGTAAAAAACCATGGTAAAGTAATATTTTAATTTGTGCGACTTACGTAGCACTGGTGTGACAGCATTAGCAATTTATTAACAGATATAGCTGTCTTTTGTCAATAGTTATAGACAAAATGAAATATATTTGAAAATAATCTGTGCTTTCTTTTATTGTTTCCATTTACTATTTTAGTGTTCAAGTGGCTCAAATATTTGTTGAGCTTTCTAAGTTTAACATACTTATTTAATTCTTTCATTTTGCACTAAGCATTAACAGATAAATTTTTTCCAAAAAGTTGTGTTTAGTAATTAAAAGTATTATAAGATCATAGAGTTCTTACAAATATATTTTTTAAGTAGTGGAATGCAGTATATTTAATGAAATGAGTTTTTTATTATCAGGTTTTCCTACTTTGAAATAACTCCAAAAAAATATTGGGCTAAATGTTATCTAGCTTCATATAGTATTTACAGACTATGAAATTTGGTCTTCTACAAAAAATGTTCAAAAGACCATCATCCATAGTGATACTTCTGAATAGGTACGTAGCATATTATACATCGCATTTATTATTTGAAACCAAGTTAAAGCGTAACACTGCTGAAATCTCAGCAGTAACTCCTAACATACCAATAAAAATGCTATATATATATATATATATATATATATATATATATATATATATATATATATATATATATATATATATATATATATATATATATATATATATATATATTACCGCTTAAAAGAAACATTGATATCGTTTGTGTGCTATTACAATGCTGCATAAAGAAAGTGTTTAAAATTGTCTGCTATCATTCCCTGTAGCTTAGTTGGTAGAGCATCGGACTTCGGATTTATTCGTTCGTGGTTCAAATCCCAGGAAAGTGTGTTACCCAACGATGGAATTATAATTTAAAACTAGATACTTACTGTTAGTCAAACATCTTAGATGATTCTAAAATTTCTTTACTGAATGAGCTAGATGTTTCTCGAACATTATGCTTGTGTATAAAAAATGAATTCTTTCAATTGGGCCCAGTTTTCCGTTCTGTTTTTGAGTCTGTGTCTCGAGTTCTAATAAACCTAATTGTTATTCAATTTTGCCGTGTAGTTATTTCTACCTTCACGATGATATATATAATATGTCTTTGTGTCGCATTCACCAAATAACTTACATAATCAACAGTGGTCCTAAAACATTTTCCCGATTTCAAAGGAAATTTTTCATATCTTAATTTGCTTAAATCAAATGGCTGAATAATGGTGAAGATTCAACTTTATTTTACAAGATTTGTAATCATACAGTAAATTTCATCAAATTGTAGTGTCTTTAAATGGGCTAAAATGCAGGAAAGGCCGGAATGCATGATTGTTGCTCCAAGAAAATCTTTCTGACAAAAACCCATAGGAAATAAAGCAGCTAAGCAGACCACAGTTGAGATGGATTTCTGGTGTTGAAAACGTCCTAAGCTTTCTAAAGGTTTGGGATTGAAAAACTTTTGTCAAAAATAAGAATTCTGTAGAAAACTAGGATTAATTCCAGGATATCGAGTCAATAAAGAAAAAGAAATTTATATATTAGCAAACAATAATACAAACCATTGGTCCATATCCTTAAGCATTTTTCGGAAAAATAAAGTTCCATGGCATCTGTTAAACTGTTTCCGAATTTAGTGACATTTGGTTCTGAAATTTTCTTTCAACTCCATTTTAAAATCAGACTTAATTATAAAATGATTGCTGCACAGATGCCGTATAATTCAGGGTGCCAAATTCTGAGTTTAGTGTTCTTTTGGCGGATTTTCTTATGTATCTGGCAGACTGGTTTTCATTACGTCATAAATTTGGAGACCTATAAAAATTATGCTGAAAATTCTATTTCGGCAACCATAGTATTTACGTCATAGCACACGTCACAATACGTCATCTTGGCAACATTTGTTCATTGCCAAAAAAATTTAGAATTTGGAATCCTAGATTATATGGCATGGGTGCCATGATTGCACTTTTTTTGAAAAATTAAAACAACGTCATGGCGAAGTACTTTCCATCCTTTTACATATTATTTTTTTCACATTTTTACTTAAATAAATTAATAATAATTACCGTATTTAATTAATTTTTTTAAAGTTATATTTTTTAGAAAAACTTGAACAACGCTACATGAGTAATTAAAGCATTTGATTCCTATTTTATAATTTCAGCAGAAAATGATTAGTCCAAATTGTCACTATTGACAAACCTTTTGATGACTTTCAGATGATATTTGAATGACCTTCATGTGATGCCCGCTTCCACATCATAAAGATGAAATATTTAAAAAATAATTCCATTCAATTTAATTTACACTCACATTCCTCTAATTAAAAAAATATGCTAAAATAAATATTTATCCTCGAGTAATTCTTCGTATTATTCTTTGCTAACTTCATTTAATGTTTGGGAATAAAAATTATCGAGAATGCCTTCATTAAATTTTTATTTAGTTTTTTAACGGTGGAATATAAGTTTAATTTCTAAAAACTGTAAACAACATTATCATAATATTTTTCCTTTTAATCATCAACAAATGAGTGAACTTAAAAATTTACCGAAACTGATCAAAGCAGTAAGACATTTCACAACTATTGAAGAAAGTTTTTGACTTCCAAAAGGTTTGTTATAAATCGCTGATAGACACAACTACTTTTTTATGAATCAAACTGTTTAAAGTAAAGGAATTAAGCTGCCAACAGTGAAAGCTTTTTGGTCATTCAACTTATTTAGTTTTACATGATTTACTGTATCAAACTTCATTGTGTGTGTCTCAATAATTACATTTAAAAAAATCCAATTTATAAAAATCTCACTTCTATATTTCATATTGTTTTTTAATTTAAAAAAGAAATCTGATATAGTATATGAATTCGGTATATTGAATAGTTTTTCTCATTATCAATCAATTAATATATCTTACTTAGCTATCCCAGCATTAATAGCTAATTAACTACCTAATTATTTCAATTCTGTCATCAATTTATAATTTATTTTAGCCCATCTGCCGTTGCCCATGTTGCCAAGATGACGTAATGTGACATCTTGCGATGACGCTAATACTAGGGTTGCCAAAATGGAATTTTCTACAGAATTCCTGTAGATCACCATCTCTATGACATAATAAAAGCTCGGTTACCAGATAAACAAGAAAATCATCCAAAAACATCACCAAACTTAGGATTTGACATGCTGGATTATACAGCAGCAACACCTTTATTTCTTACGATGTCATCTCTTACTGGAATTATCTTTACTAAAAATTGATATTTTTTCTTTCTAAGAGCTTTGTTCCATGGATTTACAAAAAGACCCTTCGTCTTTCTTTGGTTTACTAACAGCACAGTTGTTTCTTGTGTATTTCTAGGTAATTTAAAATGATTTGAATTGTCGTTCAACCAGAATGAAAGTATACCTTCAGAAAAAAAAATTAATTTTATCACAGAACATACTGAAAGGCAAAAGTAAAACGAATGACTTTCAATTATGGTGTTAGGGCTTCATCTTAATCAATTCAAAAAAAGAATTCTGCTGCACTAATTTTTTTTTCGAGAAAGATGAAACTGCTTAAACCATTGCTTTGTTTCTTCCTTTTCGTTAGTAAGCTCGCCAAAGCTCAGAAGCTACTCGACAGCTTCTGTTAGCAGATAAGAAAACACATTCATCTGATTATCATTTCCACGTATCAGATGTCACCGGCGCGTTGTTCGTCAAGTTTAGAACGTCTCTCAAATCTGCAAGAATAATTGCCTTGCCGTAAAGTGTTACCAAGAATTCGACCGACAAGGAGGTTCGTTCGGGTAGCCGTTCTCCGATTCATTAATTCCTTTCGAAGAAGGAAAAAAAGAAAATTATCCAAGCCACTCGGACTTCGATTACGATTATTCAAATGCAATCGTTTGCTTTCCTTCTTTCTTCGGAACGCCGATACGGCAAATGCAGCCTTCGAATTGTTAATGGGGAAAATGAATACGAATATTAATGATTTTTGCAATTGAAGGTTGCCCCGGAGGTAGGACTTATGTGTAGTCGATTAGGTTATGTATTTCGTTTTCAGTTAGAATGTCGGCTGCTGTTTTTTTAAGAAACAAGGGGCGGAGGACAAGTGTTCAAGAAGTTCGTTAAACTCGAGTTTTCAGAACTGAAGACTTAATTTAGAAGGGAGAAGCAAAATGTAAACATTCCTAACCTTGAACAATATCATTTTTAGTAGAATTTGATATAAACTATAATTTATTTGAATATAAATTCAAGCATAAAATGATTTATAAATCGGCGAATTTTGGAAATAATAACTTAAGTGGAATAGAGCTGAAATTAAATAAAAAAATTCATTTATCTTTTAAAATTTTTAGTTGAGCGATACTTTAAAACTCAATTAAATGAAAAAAATATAAGAACATATTTTCGAAAAATACACAATTTATTATGTAAGTTCATATTAAAATACGCTATTATTTTAATTGATAAAATAAACTTTAATTTCTTATGGGTAAAAAATGGTTCTAAAATAGAAGCAATTTTTAACCGAATCATTTCATTTTATTAACTGCTGAATTATAATTAAAAATACGAATTTATAATTATAAAATTTAACCGTATCTATTGACCGATACAAAAAAATAAGTAATTTGTGTTTTGTATGACAATAGGATAATTCCATTTTTAGATTTCAGTATTATTTTGCTTAGTTATATTTTGAGTCATTTATTGTAATTTTAAACAGCTTTTCTATAAAATGATACTTTATTATGCAATCTATTGAAGCATAATAATTATCGATATATTACATTACAATCCTATGATTCTGTCCCTATATATTTTAAGTTATGCAACAGTTGTTAAAATGGGAACTATGATCCGTTCCCAAAATCTGCCACGATGCACTAACTAGAAAATGACATAGGTTATCTGGAATGTTAGACAGAACAAAATTTTTTGTTTTGTTCTTGAATCTTACAGTGAGTGTCATATTTGTTAAGTCATTAAAAATGTTAATCCATATACCTATCAAAACTTTTATTTGAACAGTCCTTAAACTAAAATACTATTTATTAAATTTTGTTTGGTGTAGAGAGTTTTTCCTTCCAAAATTTTTCAAATGTCTTGATTATTCTTCTAGAATTCTATTTTACCGGAATTATTTCTACTGTTTTCTTCTGGAATGCTATTTTACTAGAATTCTTTCGAATGATTTCTTCTGGAATTCTAGTTTACTGGAATTCTTTCGAAGGCTTTTATTTTGGAATTCTATTTTGTAAAAATTTCTTGAAATGACTTTTTTAAGAACTTTTTAAAATCGTTCAAGTGACGCCTGCCTGCTGCCCGTCTCAGTACAGTTTTGCTTTAAATAGTGGCTTATCCGGTATTCCGGTAAAATAATTTTCATTAATCCAGTTAAATAAATGAGAATGAAATTAGATTGTCGTGTTAGGCAATAAAACGCATTGATGACCGAAAATGTCAAGTTATCCGGAATGGAAGATTATCCGAATAATAACTTCTTGAAGAGTTCAAGCTTATTCCTTTTATACTTATCTTCTTCACTGATTACTGCGCTTAAAACTTGAAACTATATAGGTATGATATAGAAGAAAAAGATTCTGAATATATTTTAGAAAACAGCATGGGGAATCTGTAGAATTATTTTATGTTTATAGATGTAAATTGTAATGTATTTTCTAAATTCCAAACTAAATATAAGAAAAATTAATCATTTTTAACAATAAATATATTTTTAAAAATAATATCGATTAAAATTGTTAGGTTTTCATAACTATGAATTGTTAGAATGTTTTAATCCATTCATATTTAACTGTTAACATTTAAAGAAACATTTTATTTTGAAGGATTGTATTCAGTTTTAATATTACATAGTAATTTTACCCAACATCTTTTTATTTATTTGAATTAATTTTAGGCGACATAAACATAAATTTCAATGAACTATATAATTTATAAGAGTGGAATTTTTTTCAAAAATATCATTTTGTTATCATTTCTGAAAAAAGGAAATTAAAATTAGGAATTTTGCCAATAAAGTTACCATTTATTGTGACGCTTATGTTGTGTAAGGTTTCATAATCGTTGATTTAAATTATGGGACTAAAAAACGAACATTAAACCATCTCAAACTTTCCCTTATTTCCAAATAAGGCAGCAAGAAAAGGAGCCAGACAAGTTATAACCAATATAAATAATGAATATCCCAACGTCCACTCCTTAACAACAGATCCAACAAGA
Source organism: Latrodectus hesperus (assembly GCA_037975125.1). Classification (NCBI taxonomy): domain Eukaryota; kingdom Metazoa; phylum Arthropoda; class Arachnida; order Araneae; family Theridiidae; genus Latrodectus; species Latrodectus hesperus. Next base: position 47,307,950 of record CM075861.1, on the reverse strand, counting down.
TATCCCAAACAGTGTGGCAATACCTTTCTACGCTTCGTATTCCTAACTACCTCTTTGCGCGAAAACTTGTCTGGAAGAAGAACAACATGGAGAATAATTCTCCCAATTGGCAGTCGTAACTTACCTTTTACTATAACAGTAGCAAGCGACTGCTGACAACTGCACTTTGGGTAACTATTAGGAACAAAAGCCGCAAACGATTTAGATACCAATAACTCTTCACTGCAGACAATGAAGAAGCGGGAAATGGCTTCCTGCCTTACTACGCCAAATTATCTATTTTGTTCTCCGACGGGAGTGAAAAATCTGTTCTAAAACAATTCCAGTGACAAATCTGCAAGAAACAATAGCATTTGACATTGAAAATTTAAATGAAATCCATTTTGGACTTGCAATAGAACCGTAATTTTCATCCGAATTAAATTAGTTAGATTTCATGCAAACGGTGTCATATTTCACATTTAAACAAGTATTGACATTTGAATTAGACGTCTACAAATTATCCTAATTAATAAGTCTTTCAGTCGTTCATGGAACAACATAAAGTACTTTTAAAACGAGAACCATTAACACTTTTGTAATTTTCTGATAAAGCATCATGTCTCTTAAACTAAATCTAAATTTTAATATTAAAAAATAATTGATCTAGTAATGTATTTACATAGAAGGTCATGTAAAAAGTTATATATATCATTAAGCAGAAAACCAAGAATATGAAATATCATGCCGATTAAGTTTGAATAAATAATTTCTTAGTAAAAGTTAGAAATATTTTGAAGTTAAATTCTATAGCTGCTACAATAAATGTGATTATTTTGATTACATATATATTGAGTTTAAAAGTGTAAGTTATATATTATACAAAACATATCCTTTAAAAGCTTCGTAAAGAGATAGGAAAAAAGAATTTTCTTCACCAAAAATAAATTAAATTTTTTCTGATTATTGTATATTCTTTTAATGACTATAGTCTGGACCTTAAGAACTAATACAGACATGCTTAAGTTAGAAAGAAGAAAAAATATAGTAATTTTGCAAGCTATTTGTCAGCCAGAAAATAATTAGAAATGAGCATTCGTTGTCCGAATTTAGTTCGTTAGGCAGATTTAACAAATTGGACACTTAAATTTTTAAAGATTCCTTTTGAGATGTCTTGCTAAATAGTTTTCGATCTAAAACTTAGTTTACGTTGCATCATTAATTTCGGAGAAAATACCAGAAATCGAATGATGTCATATCTAAAGAATAGGCTCAATCCAAAATTTCATGAATCAATTTAATACAAAAATGTTATTTTATTTTATTTGTTTAGAGACATTTATGTGCTAAACTTCTTATTCATTCAGATTTGACTTTCTAAGAATATCTCCAAAAATTTTTGGTAAATGATGGGTATTTTCAGCATTCTAATATCACCTGAAGAAGGCAAATTTAAAGTTCATTTTGAATGCTGTGAAAAACATTCCAGAAAAAAAAATGTTTTATGGATTCGTTTTTTATTCAAATCTATTCTCAATTTTCTACTATATAAAAATCAAAATTTTTGATGCACGAATACATTAAATAATTAAAAAATACTTTAAAGTGATTGTTTGTGAAAATTCCTAAATAAAAAAATATGCTTTTAATAATTTACGTACAAAATTTAAGTAAGCTAAATTTTATGTAACTTTTCCATTAAGAAAAGCTGCCAATTTTAAATTGTAACATGAATTTGATTTAGCTTTCGCTCACAAATTTTATAAGAATTTCAAAAATCATATAAATAATTTTTCTTTGTATTTTTTATGAAAAAGTATTCAATAAATCAAAAGAAATGTTAAGAAAAATTGACTTAAATATTTCATAAAGAACAAGATTTCACATTGCATTTTTTATAACAAAATAGAAATAATATGAGTGTATAGAATGTTATTTTAATCTGTTATTGAGTATATCAGTTGACCTAAATATTTTGGATTGCAGAATACTTTACTAAAAAAATTTTTACTTAGTTCTTTGAATTTTTTTACGATACCCAGATTAGAACACAAGTCAACATAACCTTCATTTCTACCCAAAATAATTTCTCTGTAGCGCTGTTCACAACATGCAATATATTGAAAATAAATTAATTTCATTCTAAACAAAAATTAATTATGCATATATATTTTTGGCACTGTTAACATATAGTTGAAGTGATGTTTTTACGACACCGAGGTTAGAACACAAATCCACTCAACTTTCATTTATATCAATTCATTATTATAAATTTTTTGTTATGTGGAATATATATCCAAAATAATTTCGCTGTAGCATTTTCAGAACATGCAATATATTGCAAACATTTATTTAATTCTAAACAAAATTATGCAAAGATATTTTGGGCACTGATGTGTTATTTAATATAACTGATTTTACGACACCGAGGTTAAAACACTTTTACCCTAACTTTATATCAATTCATTATTATAAATTTTTTGTTATGTGGAATATATATTCAAAATAATTTCTCCATAGCATCTTCAGAACATGCAATATATTGGAAACATATTTATTTAATTCTAAGCAAAATTATGCATAGATATTTTTGGCACTGATGTGTTATATAATAGAACTGATTTTACGACACCGAGGTTAAAACACTAATACCCTAACTTTATATCAATTCATTATTATAAATTTTTTGTTATGTGGAATATATATTCAAAATAATTTCTCCGTAGCATTTTCAGGACGCTCAGTATATTGGAAACTAACATTTATTTTATCTCCCAAGAAAAACTAATTATGCATACCTATATTTTTGGTATTAATGGGATAATTCCTTTGACAAAATTTCATTTTTGGGGAATTTTTCCCCTAACTCGGAATTCTAAATATTGTAAAGTGATCATGAATCTCGAAGAATTTCTAAGATATTCTAGGCAACCTTTTTAAATTCTCTATTTCTACTAACGCTTCTCATTTTTACCTGAATATATTACATGTGATTTAAATTAATATTCCACGCTTTTTCTAAGGGAATATTCATAATATAGGTATTATTCCTTGCCATTATTTTCCTTTTAAAATTTCATCTGTAATCATAATATTTTCCTTTTATATTTATTCTAAAAGTTATATTTTTTAAAATTTGCAATTAAATATCTTTGTTATAAGATATATATATACATATATATATATATATATATATATATATATATATATATATATATATATATATATATATATATATATATATATATATATATATATATATAATATAAGCACTTATTTTCATTCAATTAATTGTTAGAAATTTTTTGTTATGGAATGTTATTTTAATTAGCTGATTTTATTGACTTTATCAATTTGTGTTGTATTTAATTATTTTCATCTTTGGTGGTCAGATTTTTTTCTTTTAATAAAATTTTTTAAATTCATATTTGCTTTTACATTTCTGTTTTTAATAAGCACTAATTTATTTACATTTTCATATCTTTTTTTAAAATAATAGATATTGCTATTATTTTGTCGCCAAAATAATTGCATCAAAATATGAGATACATCCATATTTCTCTTGTATGGCCGAAAAGGTGACAATTTAAAAAAACATTTGGCAACATGCTTAAGTGTTAAATTCGTTTTTCTACCATTTAAATAATTAAAAGAAAAAGTGGCGATAACTTAATAACTTTTCGAATTTTAGTAATATCAGAAATAAAAACTAATGCAAAAGGAATCAGAATCATTCTCGGTAAATAACAATGAAGTAAAAATGTTGATGAAAGCGTCAAAACTTAAGTCTCAGTAATAAAAAAAATCAGTCAGTTTTGTGAGTCTGAATATTTTTTATAACTATAAACTAAATTATCATAAAAGATTTGAATAATATATAAATTTAACATAAATAATATTAAATCCAGATAAAATCAAAATTGTGAAAGACAGAAATGCGAGAGGTATAACTTCTGCAGATTGCTACAGATTTATTATCTTGTTAACCATAGAGTGATTGTTTCTTTCGTTAAAGTTGAGATCATGGCTACATTACTTTATTACAATTCTCATAGGTTTAAAATATTCATGACGTCAGATAAGGTTTCAACTACTTCACACATAATTAATTATGACATCGTATGTTGAATGTCTGAGAATGTTGTCGAAGTTCATTTTGTTCATAAAACGATTTCTTAAATGAAAGCCAAAGACTCGGTTTGAGAAGCAGTTTTCCATTGATTCAAGTTATTAACACGTTGGAAATAGAACAGAAGAAAAAGCAAAATGAAAAAGACAAAACGAAACATTCACTTTATGGTCAGTTTAAATCATCAAGGATGATTAAATTTTTGGCACAGGTGCCGTATAATCCATGATGCAAAATTCTGAGATTGGCTATTTTTTGGCGGATTTTCTTATGTATCTGGCAACCTCGTTTTTATGACATGATACATATGGAGACCTATAAGAATTGTGAATAAAATTCTATTTTGGTAACCCTAGTAATTACGACATAGCGCACGTCACGATACGTCATCTAGGCAACATTTCTTCATCGCCAAAAAAAATTTAGAATTTGGAATCATGAATTATACGGCACCTGTGCCAAATTTTTAAAATTTTCATTAATTAATAAAATTTTGAATTAATAATTGCAATATTTGTAAATAATCTTTATATCTTTAGACTAATACCTTACTTATGTCAACATTAGTTTTTTTTAATTTGTATTTTTTAAATGGTATATCTTGTCCCAGTTTTAAAACTTGGCAATAATAGTATCTCATTTCTTTGCTTAATGTTTTAAGTTTAAATACATCAGTAGTGATTTTTGTGAAAACAGAAATATTTTTTCGAAAATATTTTAAAATTTTTTTAAAAAGGTCATCAATTTAAATTTAGCCTCAACTTGGAAATACTAATTTGGTGCTTTAATTTTTTTTAGGTCAGTGCCCTTTGTGGCATTATATTGTAGAAACCTTGAAGAGTAATAATTGGTACTTATATAATATGCTACATGCGATTATAAAAATTATTTTACTAGAATTGCTACCAAACAAAGCACCGTTTTAACGCAGACAGTAAAAAAGTTGTATTTACCGCAGCAAAAAATTTAAACTGTTGAGAGATAGAAAATAAGCAAACAAAAAATTTTGCTAAACTATTAATCAAACTATTGTGGGTGTGCAAATTTGCATAAGTACAGCATAACTTCTTTTTCTTAATTATTACATTTGCGGCTAAACGAACTTGCTCGAAAATCGCCATTTAACATAACTATTACTATGGTTTACTACATGGTTAAATTTCATTTGTATTCTCTTTTGTTGTGATGTTTTTTATGGTAACTTTAGAAATCATCTGCCATCTTTAAAATCGCTATCTAGTACTGGAAATTAGAATTTATCTCATGATAACTTTAAAATTACCCAAAAAGTAAGCACTCTTATGTTACTGTTTAAGTTAAAAATCACACTGCCTCTATAAATTACTTTTTAATATTAAAATAGTTGAATACTTTGTAAAACACTTTAAAATTAACTATATTAATTTTTTTTGATAGGCAATAGAACCATATTAAATGCTGCTGATTTAATGTCGATAAAATGATATTAAGGTGTACTTTTTTTAAATACCGGACATTTATAATATTTTTAAACAAATATAGTATTTACTTTTTTAACTATCTTAAAAGAACTAATGAAACCATCAAATCCTTTGATTCTTTTTCCTATTGATATAAATCTAATATATTCAGCCAATTTTGAAAAAAATAATGATTGAAAAACTATTTTTTAATGGAGGTAAAAATCAAATAAATACTTTACATGCTTATATAAAAGTTCCTGGGTAAATAAAATAAATATTTAGAGAAATATATGGTTGTCAGAAATATATTTTATATTTAGAAAATATATGACTGCAAATCTTGTTGAACTGTTTAATTTTATAAAATAGAAAGTTATGATGTCAAAATACTAATGTAGTCTTCTATATCATGCAAATACCACATAGTACAGTACTGGAATGTATTATACTGCGACAATATTTTGTTTGGAATGTAGTATTTGTATTTAGCAACATTTAAAAACGAAAAATATTCTGGACTTTGTTTTGTAAGCAACCTACGATAACTTTGATTTAACTGAAACATCGTAGGTTACTTAACTCATAAACTCTAACATGGTGGTTAATAAAGTAGCAAATAAACTTTGCTTTACCATTGTGACTCAAATATTTCATTTTACTATACAAAATTGAGATATATTTTAATTTAACTTATTCTTTAATTCAATTTAAAATATTTTATTCAAAATTTATTCAAAGGTTTGTGTATTAACAAATTTATGTTTAAGTATAAATATTTAAAAATTTATCTTTATTTGTTATATTTAAAAATTTGTTTTTAGATGTTTCTATTTAAAAAGTTATTATTTAATACTTTTGAGCAAAACCAATTTTAATTCAATTTTAACTTAGAATAATTCTAATTTTTCAAAGTGTTATTATACCGGAATGTATATTTCTTGGTATGTCATCATAAACAAGATATTGATTTAACAAGAATGTTGATTTAATCGCAAGTATTTTTTGGTTATCCCAATCACAGTTTAAATTCATAATAACAAGTAATTCCCAATAACAGGTTAAATTCATAATCTGTGATTGGGATAGCCAGAATATTGATTTTCTTGACATCAACAATAACAATTATGCTTTTGTATTGATATCAAGAATAATGGCGTAGCATTTTATATAAAAAAGTTTAAAAACTTGTGCAGAATTAATTAAATAAGAAAGTTTTCACATAAAAACATAAGTTCATTAAATAATGGAATCAAAAAAAATTATTAAAAATAAATTTAAGAAGGTAACAAATGATGAGAATATCCCCAAATAAGATCCATTAAATAATAAGAATAGTCCACCCAATACTGGGCTTATTTTCAGCTTGATCATGGTATAAAAGTGTTAGCCTTTTTTTCTTATACATAAATTTAGAAAAATTATTCCAAAATTTGCTTTTTAGATTTCAGTGCATCCTGGTCTAATATAGAAATCTGCTCTTCGATTCAGAAAAACCCAAATTTAAATTTGCAGAGTAAAAAAATTAAAACTTAAATGTGTGTGTGTTTCCAGTATTTCGCGCGCGCGCCTTTATGTTTTTCAAAATTTCTTTGCATGTTTCAAAATACTAATTGTTGTAAAAAAAAAACTTTTTTAAATGCAAAAAGGAGTGTTTGGAAAGATATGAATTTCTTCCCTTGTGATATATCAAATTTGTATGATTAGCAATGTTTGTATCTATGAAAAGTACACTAGGGCAACGATGTAATGTATGAAGATTTTAAAAAAAGACCTTACTGAAACATTTAATGCTAGACTCTTTTACTATGTAGTGTATGAACATTGACTTTTCTTGAGTACACTAGGACAATTGAGTACACTAGGACAATTGAGTACACTAGGACATTGAATACACTAGTACAATTGAGTACACTAGGACAATTGAGTACACTAGGACAACGATGTAATGTATAAAGAATTTAAAAAAAGACCTTACTGAAACATTTAACGTTAAACTCTTTTACTACGTAGTGTATGAATATTGACTTTTCATTCTCTTCTTTATTGGCACTACAACCCATAGTGGGCCTTAACTTGGCTGCACAATATTCCTCCAAACAACTTTGTTCCCGACTTTAATTTTCAAGTTGGATATCTTAAAGGTTTTAAGGTTGTTCAAGACATCATCAAATCACCTTTTACTTTGTCTACCACTAGGTCTATTGCACATGGACTGCCAATGAAAGATCTTCCACTTGGTTAATGATCTCTCGTTGTGTTCAAGTCATGAAAAAATCTCTCTGCTTTGATTAATCTTACAATATTTTTACTATTGATAAGAGCTTCCACTTCATAATTAGTTCTAATTCTTCAATCATTATTAAATAACTGTATAATATGGACCAAAAAAATTTCTAACCATTTTCTACTTATGTCTTTCTGAGTCTAAATTGCAATCATGTCTCAACGGGATGAATCATTAGCATCGACTTTACAGTTTGGTAAGATTTTCAATGAGTGCATTTCAACACAAAATACTCACATTTTATTAGAAAAATACTTGCAAGTTGTCTTATAAATAGTTCTCTGCTCTCTTTTTGGCTGTTATATTTAACACCCCTGATTGTATAATATTTACATGTTATTAAATACCGTTATATATTTTTTATATTTTAAATGGGAAATAAATTATTGTAATGATTGATATTTTTATAACATTAGCATAATAAGTTAGCATTCGAAACTTGCAACTGATTTTGATATAATTTATTTCGTCTTTATATTTTCAATAACTATCACTTATTCATTATAGTGACGTTATTAAAACTAAAAAAAGGGTTACTTGATAGAATTTTACTATTTTTTCCTGATATCCACTTCCTGTCATCCTTCGTTGGTGGCCTAAGAAAGATTTTTAATTGCTTCATATGTACAGAAAATAAATATAAGCATGCAAATTAAATTTAAACATTTTATTCTTTTGAAAAACTTTCATTTATATATCCGTTTATAAGTTTTAATAATTAATAAACATATAAATACCTATTGTTTGCAAAAATCTGAAATTTTCAAAGTGAACAATATATAGGAGATAAAGCATATTCAAAGCAAAGTCATTTATACTGTTTTTAATGAGCTTGACAAATGATATTTTTAATTGAGTACGTTTAAATTTATATTGCAATTATTAAAAAATATAAATTATAATGAAAATAGTAATATTTTTGTTCTAAGAATATTTGAAATATAAAGAAATAAATTTGAGAGCTAAAAGAATATATGATGAAACTTTTATATATTTTTTTCGAGATATTATGTTTGTATTATCAAATAATTTTTTCTACAATAATATTGCATTGTCTGAAAATATTGCGTGTATTCATTCGCAAATAGGTTTTTCCTATTGTTATACATGGCGAATTGGTTTGTTATCAGATTTGAAGATTTTAAGATAAAAAAAAAGAATTCTATTGAAAATACCACCATAAGAAACATTTGTATTTAGTATAAAAAATGAAGAATGAAAAATAAATTAAAAAGTGATGATTTAATTCATTGCCTTCAAAACGAACTGTTAAAGCCTTAACTCCATCAATACTAAGAAATAGAAAAGGAACATTATTTTTCTAATCTGTATAAATAATTCTTCTATGTCATAAAATTCTTAAGAAATACTTTTCAAAGCCAAAATGTGAACAATATTTCAAGTTTGTTAAGGAATAAATGTTTAATCCTTTAAGCAATAAATGTTTAAAATTTGTAGTTAAATAGACATTTAATATTTATAGTTAAATATTCGTCTCCTCATTTGACAATCCAGAGAAATGATATCCTTTGAAATTTCTCTCCTGTAAAACTGAAAATTTGCAACTTGATTAAGTATTTTGTCATTAAACTTTTATACCACACTACTAAATCAACATTAATCTTGGTTAATTGCTCAATCACATCTATCTGGGTATTTAATAGTTTTAAAAGAGACACTTTTTCACCCTGTCACTCTTAAATAATGAAAAAACTAGTAAAATATTTTTACCCTAAAAAGGATTTTTTGATAATGAATCATACCGTTAAGAAAGTATTTTTTATCATTTTTAAAATCATATTTCCCTATATTCTCTTTAAGCTTCTTAAATTCTTAACTGTATTTTATTTTATTGGGAATATGACTAAGATACAAAATGTTTAGTTTTAGCTTATATATGCAATCTATTTTTTTAAAAGAATATTCACATGGAAAATCCAGAATATTTTTATGTTGATCCAGATAAGCACAACAACTACGTACAATAAAACAAATTTTATTTAATCTCAAACGCAGATGTTATAAGTTCATAATTGCTAATGTAGGAAATGACGGATCACTGGTTTCTGCAACAGCAATAGTTATATATTGTATTGGTAAACTGAAATATCACTTTTCCTTATCTTTAACCTTTAAACTCTGAAGTTTTTTAGCATCTTTAGTTGATTTAATAAGAAGTCAATTTACCAATTTGTGTTATTAATTGCTTCAATGACTTAATAGCTCAAGATCTACCTTGTATAATTCTAAATCTATTTAATTGACCATGAAAATTATTTCCCAGTTTGAAAAGAGGAAGGAATAAAGCAGCGTTCAACCATACAAGATGAACTTGAATGATTAGTGTATTTTAGGAATGAAAAATCCATTCTACATAAGGAACCATATTAGCCAAACCTAATGAACGTAATTAATAAAATGTTAAACATACAACCACTTATAATTCACTTACAATCATTACCATATCAGCAGTATTCGCACATCTAAACTAAATGTAAAGAATGTTATTAAGCGAGATATGCAGAAAAATAAAAGCGTTTAAGTAAATAATATTGTTTTGACAACAATAAATTGACATTTTAATATCAGTTATCTCTTTTTTAGAAAGCTAACATATTTTTTGCATGGAAAATAATTTTATATAATGAAAACTTTTATTTTTTGTACGTTATTTTTCAATTTATATACTAATCATAAAATATAATTTATTTCAAGTTACTGTAATCTTAAATGTTTCTTTTATTTAATTTATTTTTAAGGTTGAAATAATTTTTAATTTTTTGTCTTTCTCCATATCGATTTTATTTTTGAATTCACAAAAACTTTATATATTCGTATATTTTGTTGTTTTGGCAGAGTCATTAGAAAATAAAGAGCCAAATACGTATTTCGTTTCTCATAATTGGTCGCATCGAAAATAATTTATCTTTATTATAACCTAATTTTTCGATAATTATCTTAGAAAACATTACATAAAAAATACCACAAATTTTTCTCAACAGATCTCTTTAAATACTATAAATCAAATTCTCATCAGATCTTCTCCATTAAAAGTTGTAACTTTCTAATTCGCCAATAGTTATATTATTCTGTAGTTTGTCGCCAAGTACCACTGACTGATTTGGCGATTTAGCTAAGTTTCAATTTCTGGTGGATTTCTTTGACAGACAACGCCACGACAAATCGTCCAGTGACAACTATAAATTTAACTCGATATTGATAGTGATCAAACGAATTGACCAAAAATAAAAATTCAAGAAATCGGCACATCTGGTAGGGGGAAAAAATTCTAAATGATATCGTTGGGGTAGTTGTCTAAATGGTGTCGCCTGCGAGTCTTTCTTTCCCCCCTCCTCAAGCGACGGGCAAGTTCATTAAGGTGTCGGGGTAAGCGTGTTTAATGGCAGTCATAAACAAGAGGACAGATAAAGATTTTGGCTTGTTCCGACTTTGTGCAACTTCGACCCCTTCCATGAGCAACTCCCCCTGCCCTTGAGTAGAGATCTAATTAACCATAATCAAGAGGTACCTTTGGGTCCAAATGTCGGCAGATTGCGAAGGAAATTATTTTTTTACGTCTTCTATCTCCCGTTTTGTCCTTTTTTCTAATCACTGCTCACTTTGGCCTCCAGATGACATCGTGAAAAGCGGACGAAAAGAAATAAAAAGAAAATAAAAACTGAGATAGAATTTGGTGGGACTGAGATCACATCTGTAGTGATCCATCGTGGTTTTTTTCTTGTTGTTCATGTACCTTGTATCTTTGGAATTTTAACAATATATTTGAATGTTGCGAGCGTAAGCTATGACTATTGGCAATTGAACAGAAATACATTGAGTCAGCAAACATAAACACCAATGTTAGGATGATACATAATGCTTTGAATTTTTTAACTTTTATCCCAATATTGGAATTTCTTTATCTCAAACAAGCTATATTGAACTTAATCATCTTTTGATATTCGCTGAAAATAAACTACCAATGTTTGACCAATATGGATTAAATTTAATATTGGCATATTTAGGTTAACATGAAGAGCCAATAAAAATCCTACAATTGTTCCTGTTGTATTTCCTTTGTAAGGCAGCATAACTTATTTAAAGTTCTATACAGGGCCTGACTTAGCCTAATTAAGGCCCAAAGGAAAAACGTAATTTGGGGCTCCCTCTACTTCATAATAGCAAACTTTCTGTATGGCAAAAGATTTTATTTATTAAGTAAAATAAAGTTTCTGTTTCATTTGGGGTCCTCTCTGTTGTGGAGGACCAGGGAAACTCCCAGTATGCCCCTGCCTTTGTCAAGTTCTGATTCTATGCGCATCGAATCTTTTAAACATTAGCTAAGATTTTCTTTTTTAATTAAATTAAGTTGTTTTTTATGTTATGTTCGAATGAATGAAAAGCAAATGTGTTAAGCACCGTTATATTATTAGAACTATACAACAACAACAAACTGATAATTTTTAAGATATATTTATTTTTACTTTAATTGTTAGATAAATGCCTCCAAATTTCTAGTTTTATCAATATTTTTTTTAAATTGTTGCAGTTTTGAATGAAATTGTGTCAGCGGCATTGAAATACATGACAAAAACACTTATGTTAGAGATATAAAAAGGGAAAACAAAATAATAAAAAAATACATTCAATAAGTTAGTGAGAGTTTAAAAAAGAAGCTAATTTTGCTTCTGAAGTTAAACCTTTTCTCAATTTTTTCCCAAAATGAGAAAAGATTCATTATTTTGTTTGAACAATATACAATTAGCCGTCAATTTTTTTCTTGAAATGTAATTTTTTTAGATGAAATAATTTTTTTTAGAAGTCTCTTTTTAAAAGTCGCATAATTTTTTTCTATAGGATGATTAAATAAATATGGTTTCAGTTATTTTATCCCCAAATCAGAAGATCAATAAAAGGCATTATAATTTTTCTAGAAAACAAGGCCTTTACTTCTTAAAACATGTTTCCTTTTTAAATTTTGGGCCTACTTATGCATGTTTATTGAATGCAGTGTGATCACTTAGATAATTTCTAACGATGTCATAATTTTAGAACCGTATTAATGACAAAACAACCATATAATTTCGAATTCTTCAAAAGATATATCATCAATGTGTTATAGCATCATCTCAAGTTTTGTATCAGTTTTCCAATATTTTGCCCACTCTTCACTTTTCAGTTTCATTCAATCATTAGCTGGCCTTGTTCCTCCTGTATTGTTATTAGTACTGTATACCTTCAAAAGTAAAATATATTTAAAATTTATCCGTTTATAAATAATTATTAATGATGTCATTTAGATAGTATAAATTAAAGCTCTGAAAACAACAAAAAAGTGATAAGATTTATTTTTTAAAGCACATAAGAAAATTTAAAAAATTACAAACAGTTGGAAAATTCTATATATATTCAAAAAATGCATTTGATAATAGAAAAACATTAAAATTTACGATTGACAGTTGCGGTTTAATACATTACATTATTAAATTTTGCAGACAAGGTTTCCTCAAATTTTACTTGCATTTTACTGTAAAAATTTTTTTAATAAGGTTTAATATTACTCCATCAAATTTTAGTTACTAGGAGATATCCAATATCGAATAAAAAATATTTGCCAATTTACTTAATAATTTGTAGTGAAATTACTAAAAAAAATACATATGCCTTAAATCGTGTCGCAACTGCTAAGTATGGCAAATAATCCTGACTATATTCTATATGAATTGTTATAAAGGAACAGTAACAATGTATTTTTGTTTCAATAGTTAGATATTTACTGTATTTATCCAAACAAACAATGTGAATTTTGGTCCCTAATTGATCTTGGTGTTTGTCAGTTAAGGCTGTCGATATAAACACGAACTCATATGCTATTTAATGTGGCTAAATTTATTTTAACCATAAAGTTGAAGATAATAATACCAATGAATATGGATTTGACGATTCAATCCAAGTTCATGAATTCATATACATTTCAATTAAATCCATTTCATTCTTAAGAGTTGAATATTATAATAATGAATGTGAGTTTCGGAGATTTCCACCAAAAGTTTGTATATTCATACACAATTTAACTAAACCGAATATTCTTTGCTTGACAAAATTGCACGACAAATTCATGGTTCTTGTGATGACCAAAAACCATAGAGAAATTATAGGATGACTGAGATTTCTAGTTGTAATTTTCTTGGTGCTGAGTTGCTACCTAATTCTTTTTAAACTTAAAAATTTACCATTTACATTTTTTTTTACCAATGAATTATAACAGATGCTAGGTTATACTTATAGATATCTTATGTATATATACATATATGTACTTTTAAATAGCCGTTATATTTGATTCGATTGTAAAGTTTATCAAAGAGTTTTGGAGTCAGATATTTTTAGAAAAGTGTTTGTTATTTATAACTTGTTTCCTCAAATATTTCAATAAACTTTCCAATATAGACTGGAGTAACAAAACTGTTATTTACCTAATAACTAGACAAGCAGTCAAATACTAAAGAAAAAGAGTCCATTCAGTTTATCTAAATCACAGCAGTTAATTGCAGAAAATATAGAACCATATTATCTCCATTGTAATTTAAATGCTTGTAATCATTTTTCCAATAGTCAGGGTGCCTGTATGAGTTATTTTTGCTATCATTCTGTTCTTTTGCTTATTTTACATTATTAAGCATTTATCTTCGTGCATACGTAAAAAATAAATATTTTATTTTATTTTGATGAAATAGAAAATATCTGAATAATTTTGTCATATTCAACTACTTTAGTTTGTTAAGACTGATAGCATTTCATACGTAGATATCTTATATAGGGAATGATTGCGTACATTTTAAAATGTGTAGAGTCAAAATGTCGACAAACAGTTATTGTGATATTTTATTTTGCAATATGAAAATAGTTACTTTTATAAATCAGTTTTAATTGGTATATTCAATCCTTTAATATTTATTTTAAACTCTTATTATTTTTAATTTATTTTATAGTACAAATTATATTTCATCGTGTTTGATGTTATTAAATTCTTTAATGGCATATATACTATCTTAAAATCATTTAGGATTCGAGGTATTTGGAGGAAAAAAAGTATAAAACATGGAATACTTTTCACTTTTAAATATTTAAAATATTTGTTTTGGAAAGACTTACTATACTAGCTGAAAATTTTTATACACCTGTTTTGGAGTATTAATTTTTAAATTAATAGTAATAAATTTTTTAAAAAATATCGATTTGAATAGTATGTTAAAAATTTATTTGTAACTCAATAGTTATGAAATCTCAAATGTAAATAACTAAAAAATGCTTATAAAAAAGAATATTTTACTACTATGGTCATAAAAAGTGAAATTTTCTCAATTTTTTTAGGCACTTGTGCTCTATAAAATTTAAAATCTTATGTATATTTTCGAATAGCATTCTCATGAAGTTTGTGCACTCTTTTTAAAGAATCAAAATTAACAAAAGGAAAATAAATAATTAAAATAATATAGTTCTCATAGTAATTATCATGATGAACGATCCTCATATAAAACAAATATTCGAATTTAAACTCTGTAAATTTATTTATAATCAGTAATGAAATGTAACATGTACTTGTTAAAAAAGTATTTCCTTCGAAATTAACTGAATACAAATTTTAAGCATATTAATTTTAAAGGATGATCATTGGATTAAGATTATTATGAATTAACAATCTCCAAACTGTGGATCAAAAATCGTATAATGTAAAATAAGTGTGACTTAAGGAAGTCAATATCATTTATATATTTATTTACATTCAATCATCACATTTTTTATAACAGATAAAAGTATGAAATAAATCTCTTTATAAATGCATTTTGTCTAATAAATAAAAAGGAAATGCAGTTCCTTATTAAATAAACTTCAGAAGAACATATTTCATTAAGATGATATAATTTTTCATAGCAATGCGTGTATATAATGTATACATCATAATTCGTGTATATATATATATATATATATATATATATATATATATATATATATATATATATATATATATATATATATATATATATATATATATATATATATATATATATATATATATATATATATCAGTAATTGTATATACTTAATTACTGTATATGTATGCTTATTGTTATAATAGTACGGAAATTATAAAAATTGTCGCGCATTACATTATTATTGAAACTTTAAAACTGTTCCATAAACGACATATTAAGCATAACTACATATTTATGAATTGAAGGAAATAAATAGCTTTCACATTTGTCATTTATTTTTTTTAATTTTATGGTGAAAAATATTTATGTAGTGTAGAATTCGCGTGTCTACTTACAGAAAAAATTTCCACGTACTTATTTTTAAAAGAAAAATGTGTGATTAAAATTACCTCAAAGAGTTAATGAAATGAAACCAGTGATCTCATTACAAAAAGAATCGATGCTTTCAGAAATTAGTGCTGCCATCTGTTGATAAAAAATAAACTAAAGAACTAATTTTCATATATGCAATTCTAAAAATTTAAGAAAATTTATTATTTAACATTTCAAAAATATTGTTAACATTCAACATATAAATAATTTCAACAAGGCTTTTGAAATTTCTAATTTACATTCAGTTTAATTGTAATAACTTATTTTCGATGTTTTAAAATACAAAAGCATCGATATTCAAAATTGACAATGTTGCTTTTTGCAAACAAAATGGATTTCATTCAGCAAAGCTAAAAATATTCCAGCATCCAATAATTTATTTTTTAACAAAAATATAAGCTTTCATGTTGATAATGTTGTAATTATTTTATCAGGCCATAATTATAAAAAATAATTCAAAAGAACTATTGAGACATCTAAATTCAATTAAATATTATGAGAAAAATATTCAAATAAATCTTTTTGTGGGACTGGTTTGATTTTTATGTTAAATTATGGATTATTTTAATTTTTAGGAAAACATTCTTTACCTTTACTTAACATACAATTTATAAAAGGTAGGTACAAAAATATGTTCAGAATATGATTTTTAAAAAGAAAATAGGCATTCTTGTTACCATATGTAAGACATTTTTTTTATGTTTCTTTCATTCATGCAATATAAGACGTAGAACTTTATATTAAAAAATCTAAGTTTTCCCACACACTAACATAAGTTTTCATTCGGAAAATTAGCCCAACTTCTAAATAAAATTTTGTTCGTAAACTATTTCACTAATTGTAAATTGCAAAATGAGATAGGAGCTCTTAAAATATTTCCATTTTTAGCATAATTTGCGAAATTCAGCGAATATTTTTTCTTGTTTAATTTAACTTTTGAAATGATTTTAATAATTTCAGAGTTCAATGCTAATGCATTAGAAATATATAGTGCTGCCATCTATTAAACAATTATTATAGCTTAAGTTCTCCTGGCATATGAATAAAAGAAAAAAATTGCTTTAACATTATTTCGATTAAATTAATTTTCTTATAAAATTCCAATTTTTTTTGAAAAAATTTAAAGTAATTAAATAAACATATGTAGGATATACATACAAATGGCTTGTTTAATTTAATTTATTTATATTCCTAATACTTACTTATAAGTCGGTCGATAATTTAAGTAGTTAAAGGAATATATTGAAGAATTTGATTTCTTCTCAATTAATTATCTATGTACTGAAATTATGTCCGGTATTATGAAGACTTTTTTTTTCGCAGATTTTATATTTGTATAATTTAATATACATATTTATATAAATATAATGAATTTATTTTACTTTTTAATACAGTGATTAAATTTAGAGAAATCGAAATTGGTACAATTCTTATTTCATAATTAAAATAACTAAGTCAATTTCTTATAATTCATTAACGAATCAAATTTTTGAATAATGAATATCACTATCTCAATCATCGGCGTATCAATTTTTTTCAGTGATTCTTAAAAAAGATTAGGATATATTTGTGCACATGATTTTTAAAGTTATATGTGCTAGATAATTTATTTATTTATTTATTTTCAAAAGCAAATTTTAATAAGGCAGATTTCTAAAATAATGTAATGAGCTCAATTGCTTTACTTATGGTTTTAATCTAAAAAAATTAAGTAACAATTTAGGCATACTGCAATAATCATAAATCTTTAAATCTGGCAAAATTTTTGCTTTTAAGAGATCATCAATTATTTTCGAAAATTCTTTCAATTTGAGACTATATTTACATTGAAATTTTTAAGAGGCGTAACGAGTAATCCGATTAAATTCGTTCGTTTATTGTTAGAGCATGAGCTGAGCATGTTCAAGAGCATTTTTCGTTTACAATCCGATTATTTTCATGAAGAATTAGAGAATCTTTTCTTCAATTAGAGAATCTAACAATTAGGGAATTTTGTTCATACTTGGCAATCAACTTATGGCCAAGTATGAACACCCTTTCGAGAGGGCTTTTCATTGACAGTGGATCGTATTCACGTATATTGTAAAGGAGGAAACCAGGAAAACTTCCAAGCACCTACCCCGAAAAACGAGCATGCAGGAAGGCACAAAGCAATATTGCCTGGGATTGAACTCAGGTTCTTGTTATTTGAAGATCGCTGTCCTATCACTGAACCACATGAGCCCAATTACAGTATCTTATCTCACTAACAATTAGGAAAACGGTAAAAATAAAGAATAATATTAGAAAAAGAAAATCATTACTTAAAATTAAATAAACTTCAATTTTTCATTGCTAATTAATATGATTTCCGCAAACTGAAGTATATAATGCTTTGTCATGAAAGATCTGTTTGATAAAATTCATAAAAAAATTTTTTTAAATATCATCTTAATACAAATATATTTTTTAAATAGTAAAAAACTACATTTTTAAGAAAATAAATTGGAAAATTGCTGATTTTTATAAAAAAAAGTTATAGTTAATTGTTATTTACGCTGATATTCAAAATTTTATTAATTACTAACAAATTGAAAAATTGGAAAAACAAAACTTTAATTAATGTATGCTATATATAAATTAAATTAGCAGCGCTTTAATAATTTTTAAGAATGTAAGAATAGTAAAGTTGTTGTCTAAAATGTATTTAAATAATAAAATTAATTATATATATTTTTTTGTTTTTTGATAAAAGTCGATAATTTTCTGAAGCAAAAATAAAATCCTTGCAGTAATATTTATATCCATAATGAATTCCCGTTTTGTAATTGTATATAATAGCCAATCTATAAAAGTAATATAATACATAACTGTAATTTCATATATATTTATAATTGAATGATTCCACACGTTAAAAAGTTTTGTTTTTCAGTTAGCACTTTTAATCAAGCATTTGTATACACCGAAAAAAAAATGATTCCTACTTAATAATAACACACAAAACTAAGATCTTTAAATTCAGAAGATTACTTTATGTGCATATTGAAGAAAAATAAGCATTTGCTCTTTCCTCACAAAAGTATTTAATATATTAAAAGCTTCGAGTATTTATTGTTAGTAGAAAGAAGTGTTAATGTTACCTATTATCATGAAAATGTTTAGTTAGATAGTAAAAAGTTAACATCCTTTACAGAGAGAGAGTTTTTAAAAAGAGAGCATTTTTATTTTCATCCAAAAACTACAAAAAAATCTCGCCAAGAGTGAATAAAACACATAAATGAGCATGAATAAATCGCCAACTCAAAGAGTAGTTATGTCCATGATAACTTGATAAAATGTCTTCTTTATACATTCGTTCCCTTATAACTTCTATTTCATAGCACAATCACGATAAAAATATGAGAATAATAAATCAAAATTCATTGTGAAAGCTACAAATACAAATATAATATTCTATATATAACTAATCTTAACTTAGGCACATTTTTAGATACAATTGTCATTAATCTCAACAATATTTCATATGATAAATAAAAAATGAGGTGAAATTCTCGCAGCTTTTTTTTGATGGCATACATATATGAGTGATGTAACAGAATTCAATCAGCAACAAGCACATTTATTAGGAATTTCCGGTAAATAATGAACCATTGAAACTCATTCATCGTATCAGTCAAGTTAGTGAGATTAATTTAGCTTTCTTTGCAAAAATGATTACCAATTTAAGTAGTAATTGATTAAATTATAGTAATTTATCAATTATTTTTTATTAGAGGTATTGCTTTTTATTTTTCAATCGCTATTTTGTAAAAAATATAATTTTAATCCTTATTCAACTTGACATAAAATTTATGTTTATTTTTACTTTTATTTCAAAATTAAGATTTCTATGTTGTTTTAAATTTCAAGATGATGGAAGTTCATCATTAAGTTTTACTTGATTAGCATATCAGGAAAAGGTTAAAACTTAAACTTGGTATTAAAATTAAATTCATGTGGACATTTTTTTTTGAAACTCATAACTATTCTGTTTTTCGATCCAGATAGCTATAATTTTTTATGGAATTATAATTTTTGTAAACGTTAACGTAATTTTGTAAAAAGTCACAGTTATTATTGTTGTTATTTGAAGGCAAACCTTATTTATCAACCTTTTACAGTTAACTTTTTAAATGTACTTTAAATTTCCCTACTTCCATTTTGATGGTATTTCTACGTCAATATATTTTATTCCGCTTTTTAAAAATGTAAAAGATCTTTCAATGTAATTAAGCAAGAAATATATCACCGGATTGCATGCATTCTAGGGTTAATTTGTTATTGGTGCAGAATTAGGGTTAGCGCGTGCTCTGACATAGTACACTGCTCCTGGTCCACGCTTCTTATACCTGTACCAACTCTTTATATCACCCCACTTCAATACCAAGGCGATAGCTAGGGCAACACACGCCAGAATACCAACCGCCAAGGCAACGGATATACTTTTCACTACTTTGTCGTGGTGCAAAGTCGCCGCGTCCACTGCAGCTTTCTTGTAATCGCAAACGAAATCTTCTTCAACGAGGTTGAAAATCAAGGCATCTTCCAGTTTTTCTGGATACATACACCTGAAAAAGTAAATATTAAATCATTGTAGGCCTATTTTTAAATTTTATATCATTCAAGGAATCTAAAATAAGTAAGGTTCTTGTGGAAATACGCATCAGATTATTATTTCAAACATTCACAGAAGATGAGACTTTCATTGTCAAATATTCATACCAGATGGCACTGCGATCAAAATTATCAGTTTTTTGCTTTTGTTTCCTAAAATTGTGAATCTAGAGAATCTTTCCAAAATGCTTTTTAGAATTTTTTTTCACATATTAAAATTCTTTAAACATAGAAAGCCAATATTAGAAAATTTAAAATTCTTAAAAATAATTTAAAATAATTAGAAATTTGTTTTTTATTAAATTGGAAATAAAATATGTTTTGGATGCCCTTACAAATATTATTTAATACAATAATTTAATGTAATAACACTTATAAACTTAAAGGAAAAGATTCTGAATTGAAAGATTTTCCTAGTATACTGCAACGGCAGGTACACAGTTTTAACTAGAATTTCTAGACCTATTTCTCTTGATGAAACCGAAAAGTGACTGTGAATAAGCTTTTCTGATTATTGGCTGAAATATCGTTACCAACTTATTGCTCAAAGTTATCGAGTATAAAGTTATCGATATAAAGTCACTAAAAAGGCATTGATTATACAATATTGAAGTAAAATGTGAATAAAAGTCTTATATATTATGAAACTCAGAAGCAAATATTAATTAAAAAGTAATTGATTACAGCATCTGGTGGTAAAAAGTATAATTATTGTAACAATTAAGTTTTGCAGTTTTCCTTGCGATTTTATTTGAATTTATATAAATCATATAAGTAGAAAAACTAAGTTGTTGATACCCCATCTATTTTCCGATCTCTATTTCTCATCTACAGAAAAATTCTACTTCAAATGTAAATGACTAGAAGTGTATTTCTAGAAGACGAACTAAATGCAAAAAATATAATACTGAATCAATGAACGAATACATTACTTTCATTTGCAATGTAGTGCTGTATTGCTTTCAGCAACTTAAAATAATTTTATTAAAGTATAATTAATATTACACATTAAAAAATTTATATATTTATTTTGCATGTGATGCAATCTATTTTACCACTAAAATTCGTCATCATCTGTAGTAACGATGATTCCTGTTAAAAAGCTTCATTTTAAATCTCATTTCAGTTCATTTCGAATTCAGTAATAAAAACTATTCCCTTATTAAATTTTAAGACAGATAATAGCCAATTATTTTAAGGTAATCAAACTAAAGCCACAATAATTAAATCAATTGCGCTGAAATGTTCTCTTAAGAAGTTTCTTTACACAAATATGCAGCTCCAATGACTATTATCAACATTTTTCATCAAAATTCATTACAAAATTTGCAACGATATATTCCCATTTTTATCACTCAGAATAAAGTCATGACTCTTTACATAACATTTTAAACTATTTTACTTATTTTAAAATTCTCTTTTACAGAAAAGGTTAAGCCTCATATTATAGGAAGTTCAAGGTTAATAAATAAGGATAATCTTTAAGAGTTATGAGAAAGACATTTTTTTCTTAAATTGGCTCAATGATTATTTTTATTCCCAACAAAAACAAATTTTAGAAATTTAAGAATAGAAATATTTTTTATTTAATTTTTGAAATCTATATTCATTATGGGATAAATGTCTTTCCAATTAACTATAAAAAGTTAAGCGAAAAGTTAGTTTACGCAAAATACTCTTTTATTAATAAAATTCTTACATGAGAAAATTTTCAGAAGTTTAAGAAAATTAAGAAGTTTAAACTGAAACAAAATTGATTTTTAAAATATTTACAGATCTAAATTTTATTTAACATGAATGGATCCACCAATTAGTTGCCGTTGTTTTAATCAACAAATAAAATGAAATAGGAAAAGCGGTATTGAACTTCAAACTAAAACAACTGATTTGTATAATATTTCATATTGAAATATATTTCATTTTACTGAATAAAATTGAAATTCATTAAATAACTAACATAAACAAAAACATTTTCTGAAATGTTGCTTACTTTAAATCTGCTGCATATATCTTCTGGATTTGGCACTTCTTAATCCATCTCATGTTACAATCACAAACCCAAGGATTTTTTTGCACATTAAAGACTTTCATTCTAGCACAAGCCACTGTATCCCTATCCATGGTCCAAAGATTGTTGCCTTCTAATTCTAATTCCTGGAGGACAGGCCTTGATTCATTGAAGAGGCCCATGAAAGCTTTTGCGTGGATGGAAGATAGATGACGATTGTACTTCATGTCCAATGCCCTTAGGCTTGTCAAGTCACTGAAAGTCAGCTCCAATATTTTTTCCAACCGATCCATGTTGCTCAATTCTAGAATTTCTAACATCTTTAGTTTGATGAAAGATTTTTTGTCCAGTAAGTCTATTGGATTCTCATTCAACTTCAAATGTTTGAGTCGACTGGCACTTCTGAGGGCATCCGTCGGTACTTCAACAAATTCATTTCCTGACAAATCCAGGAACTCTAGCTGCCCTGTGGTGTGAAATATATTTGGCGGCAAGGCATACAAATCAACGTTTGAAAGATCTAACCATCTTAAATTGACCATCCTATTCAAATGTATGGGATCAAGGTGCACGAGAGGGTTATCAGCTAAAGACAATTCTTGCAGACCTATAAAATTGTAGAAAATATTTTCTGGCAAGTCTGTCAGTCCATTATTGCTTAAATTCAGCGACTTCAAGTGGTCTAAGCCATAGAACCCATTATCCTGTAAAGCCTTGATCATGTTGTTTGCCAGGTTAAGATATTGCAGCTTTTTGAGGCCACCAAACGCGTTCTGGACAACTAAATGAATCCTATTGTAACTTAAATCCAGAACTTCTATTGTGTCATGAGACATTTCAAAATCTAGCTCCGAGATATTGTTCGCGCTGAGGTCCATGTGAGTAACGTTCCTTGGCCAGTCATAGACTGGTGGAACGATGCTCAAGTAAGCTCTCGAACAGTCTGCCCGGACCATCCCCTCGTCTATTAGATTTTCGCATGAGCAGACAGCTGGGCATAAGGAATTTCCCACTACCATGGACATTGCATCAGTGATTTTACCTCCCAAGATGAGTAAGGGAAGTATGATGGCTAGTGTCATGGTGGAACTTGAAGTGCTTTGGACTAATCTTGTATGGCTCATACTTCTGCAAAGGTAAGTTAAAAATATTGCATAAGTATTAAGACGAAATTTTAATTATTAAATAACTAAGCAAAAATAATTCATTAATGTGTTTGATATGTAATTTCATTTTAACAAACTTAGAATTTTAATAACATTTTTAAACATAACATTTCAATGTTTCCCTTCTTCACAGCCATTTCTTGAACTGATCACTTTTTATTTTAATTTATAGGGGATTTTTCAAATTTAGAATGTAAAACATTTTTGACCTTACAATGTAGATTTTACTATGTGATAATACATTTTTGAACTCCCACTTAGATTAATAGTTTAATGGTTTTAATTTAACCCTTAAAATAATCTAATTTCTTAAATGTTTTCAAATTTTTTAATAGTTTTCGTATAAAACAATTGTGCTTCATTCATTAATATATTTAAATAAAAATACGTATCATAAACATTTATCAGAAATATATTTCATTAAGTAATGTTCAATAGAGTTATTTAATAATAAATTTTCCCTTATACGAACGTAAGATTGAATAAAAATGTTGATGCATGTTTTGAAAGAGAGAAGCACATAAAAATATAAAAACATTTACAAGCCGTAGCGTTAGTTATACCCTGGAAAAACTACATGCATTTGGTACATATTCTGTGTATATTGAAGTATCTACACTTGAGTTATGAAAAAGTAGATTAACCTAACTCAGAAAAAAATAAAAATAATAAAGTGATTTATTAAATAAAAATTCAGATCAGTTGAATTTGATATATAGAAATTTGTGCAAATTTCAACCAAACTTAATTTAATGTGATTTTAATGATTAATAGAGAAATGTCATGTTTTACAAAATCATTTGATAAAACGATTAAAAGAAATGTGACTTGACGTTGAATCGTCTGTGTTTCTATGTGACATATGAAGAGAGACAACAGAAATGCAGCGATTAACACTTTTTTGGGAGAGTTACGAAAGATAAAATAGTTAAAATCTTACGAATATATAATTCACTATAATATCTTTTAATTTTAAGAAGTTCCAATTTCCAATAAAGTATACTTTTTCGACAATAAATCTATCAGTTTTTTTATCCTTTTGCCATTAGAAATTTAGTTAAATAGTTCCATTATGATGCAATATAAAATACTGAGTTTGTAAAAAACATTTCATTGATAATTAGAATAATGTTAAACAATTTTTAAGAAGTTAATAAAGTATATTTTATTTTAAATTATTTTGATTATTAAAAATTCATTTATTATGTTAATTAACATAAAATTTATTTAACGTTTTTTTGTGTCTTATAGTTCACAATAAATAATCATTTCCTTTGAAAATTTGTAATTTCAGTTTAAGTGGCATAAAAAGTAAGAATCTTATTGACTAACTTACCAAATACTTGAAATTCCACGTGATACCAAAATTCTATATCCTAGTTATGAATTTTATAAACAATCCTGGAATGCATTCACAATATTCATATTCTATAAGAGGATTTCAAAAGAAATTTTGTTATATTCCATTTTGAAAAAAAACTATGGTAATAAATTATATTTAAAACAAAGCGAGAGAGAGAAAGTGATTAAATATATTTAATAACTGTAAAAATTGTTTGATTATTATTTACATCGATTATTAATAAACGTTTTGAAAAAGTTGAGATAATATCAAATTGCATTCTATAAGCTTTGTCTTTATTAATTATACAAACGTTTTAAAAATCACTGATAAGTGATGATGATGAAAGTATCATTTGTAATGTTTTTTGTGAATACTCTATAACTAGTGATCACAAGTATATTTTTAAATAAAAATTAGGCAAAATCATCATTTATTATCAATAATTATATTAGGGTTGATTTTTAGGTACTGATTTTTTTTAAGCTTCTTATAACTATGTACTTGATTAAAATGTAAAAAATTTCCAGCTTAAGACATAAAATTGAATTATTATAGGGTATAGAATAAAGATGTAGAAAAAATAAGTTGGAATAAAATTAAATGATATAATAATTAAAAAAATTGATTATTTATTGTAAGTTTTTGATTCTATATTTTCATGATTGAAACTTCATTACAATGACTCACGATGCTATCTTTGCTATCTTATGATGCTGAGATCCTGGTGGTGCTATCTTTTTCGAGGGTAACAGATGGCAGTGTCTTGCGATTTGTTAATAGACACTTGAAGTCTCTTTTCCCTTTTTTGAGCTGGGACAATAAATTTTTAAGAACTACACCAAGCGTAAATCTACTCAGCCTTCGCCTGAGAATATTTTAAATTGCATCGATTTTAAATTGGACGAGGTGTTTCCCAAACTTGATTTTTTGGTTTTTCTGGACTTACGGAGTGGGTTTGATTTTGGCATGCCAGCTATGGATCAGGAACAACATTTGAATAATTCTTTATATTTGACTAACTTCGAGTGTATATTTTACTTATAAGTTATTGTTTGGTCATATAATTATATAATATTGGTTATATAATCATATAATATTGGTTATATAAGCATATAATATTAAGCAAATCTTTTTCTTTCCTACACAGGATAAATTTTTAATATTCGATATATAGTTGATTATCGAATTTAAAGATAAAGGATGTTATGTCAGGAAAATGGACAGAAATTTAACGAGAGAAAATTTAAATAAAATTATAGAGAATCTGTCCGGCAAGAAGTCAATAACATAATCCAAAACTTAAAGATTATCCATTGTTATTATCAATCCATCATCATATACTAAAAGTAAAGTTTTATGTAAAAAACATCATTCACGACTTAAAACAAGAAACTACATTAAAGAAAAAAATAGGATTCTTCTTCTTACTAACCAGTCTATTATAGCATAGTAAAAATAAATATAAAGAAAAACTACTTTCACATAAAATGAAACTACTTTTAAAAGATATTTGAAAAAAAAGACCTTTAAAATAAACCAAAACATAATAAAATTAACAAAATCTCTCATCTAAAAGTGAAGGGAAAATAAGAAGATATAAGATAAACTGCATGATCTTTTTAAATCTGTATTTTATTTTTATAATTAATGGAATCCATCTAACTTTATTACATTTTTATCCTTATAACTAAAGCAATCCCAATTTTTTCCAAATGACAATTCATAACTATTTCATAAAAGTAATATTGCCATGTGATAAAATAAACATGAAATTGTAAAAAATAATGTACTTAGACAAAAAACAATTCTCAACGAAAAAATTACTTTTACAATAAAAGTAAGTAATACTATTCAGTAAGAGTATATAGCCTTTGTACTTGACTGTAAATTTCAAGTTAGAGGTGCTATACTTTAGTAAAATGATAAGTTATCAATTTTGAATATTTAATTTAACATTGTACATAATATTCATTCACGTTATTAAAATAAAAAGTTTATTTATGATGATTTGCAGAAAAATTTATGAATAATAATTTCTTAATTAAAATAATGAGTTATAATATTCATTAGGTTATTGTACATACTAATATAATTAATATATATTAAAATAACTATTAAAAAGTAAATTAAGTTCCTTAGATACAAATAGGGAAAATTTATTTGTAGTAAACAGTAATTATAGAAGCATTAATGTTTATTGCTGAGCCAAATTAAAAATATGCAACTTACGCTTTGAATTATTAATAATCACCTGAATATAAAATACATCCTTATGAAGATTATTAAATATATATGCATTTAAATATAATTAGTTTTTTGTAAAGAATGATTAATTTGTTATTTATAGAAATTATAGAAGACAACCTGAAAACTTTTAAGATAATAAAGTACCAGTACGTAAATTCAGAGACTCAGACAAATTACTAGCAAGTTCTAACTAAATATAAATTTATTGTTATTTGAATAAAAAATTTTAATGTAACTCTAATTTTATTTTTTAATAAATCAACATTAATTTTTTTATTTATGTAATTTTTTAAATTTCATGTTTGCTATAAATTAATCTCTAAATTACCGAAATAATCTAATCATTTGTATTTAAGAAAGGTGAGTTTTTTTCACAGAAAATTAGATTATTAAGTATAACAAATAATTTTAATTTGTTCCCTTTTAAGCGATGGGACTACTTTTGAATTATTTTTCCATACTTATAAATAATGCATTCTCTGCATTGTTCGTGTAATTAGTATCATAAAAATTATAATGTTTAGGATAGGTAGAGTGTTTTATAAATATCATAAGAACGAAACAATAAACACAATCTAATCAGTTATACCTCCTAATGGATTCATATGTAATATATTTCCAATAGTAATGCTTAAAAAAATCTTACTTTTTAATTTTGAATAAATCCAAGAGTTGCATTTCATAATAGCAGCAAAATGAAAACTATACGATGTTCCTTTTTATTACAAGAAGTAATTGATTATGGCGGTGATAACGAATCAGATAATATGGACACCAAAACACAAGACAACCTCGTACTTAAAGTTTTCTCAAATGAATACTGTTAGAACTATAGGTATGAACTTATTGAAGTTCTATCTATACAACAAACTAGATCAATCTATATAAGTAAACTATCATGTTCACCTAAATATTCAACTCTTATTTGATATTTAGACAAGTATTGACATATTTTAATACTGTCTTAAAGCAATAAGAAAGAAAATATCGTATATGGAAATACGCGATTACTATCGATAATATAATGCAAGTCTTATGCTGTATGACTAGATAATTTTAGTACGGAAGTGTAACAAAAGGAATATCAGCTACATACCTGTTTTTTGACGTAAAAAAGGAACTATGGCTGCATCAGCAATCAGAGGCTCTTCTTTGCTATCTCAATCCAAGGTTCGGCAAATGACACCGTTGCCATAGCAGCCATGATAAGGAACATACTTATAAAAAAATGGAATTGCTCATGATTTAGGTGTTTTGCGGTTTAAATCGCAATATCACATCTGTAATGCGGATAACAATGTATATTTTAAAATTCAGAAGCGTAATCAACTGGATAACTCATTGAATTTTGTTGATTCGTGTACTGGAGTAGTTCGTTAGTTCTCATTGTCAGTATATTCCATCAGTCCAAATCGTCAGTAAATTCAGTCAGTCTAAACAATTTATTTGTGATTGCATGAGATTTTGAATTTTTTCATAATTTACTGAATAGTCATTCAGGTTAAAATTTTGTGACTTTTAGAAATTATATTTGTGCAATTTAGTCTCATTATGTGGTGTATTAAAACATAAACAGAGCCCAAAATTAAAACGGAGGATTTTTATAATTTTAAAAGATCTCTGCTATATACAATTTATGTTATAAATAAGAACGTTGATTTTATCCATTTTGCTTTTAAGAAAGGCAAAACTGACAATATTGTTTTTTTGACAAATGATATATTCTACAAGGTACTTTTCGCGCGTGTTACGACATTAATGAAAAGGACGTTAATTCTTTCAATGACAGGAAATGAATAGCATAAAAGTGACAGAATAATTTTAAGAGAAAAGAAATGACTTTTCTTTCCTAATAGTTCTTTAAAAACATTTTTTATGCATTTTTCGATGCTTTGTTGTACAAAATTAGTTTGTTATTAAATTATTTTGCTAGTAAATAATTCAAATATTCCAAATCGGAAAATCATTTATATGTTCTAAAGTTTAAAATAAAAAGTTCCATTCTCTTTATATATATATATATATATAATAAGAAAAATGAAGAATTTAGAAAAAATATGTTAAAAATATTACAAATTTAAAATTTTTCGTTGAGAAAAAGAAAATGTAGTGCATTAAATTTACTCGAACAGAGGGCGGTTGTGATATGGTACAGGTATGAAATTTTAAAATTTCAAAACTGAAAATATATAAAAAATCGAAATTTTTGGCTTTTGATTTCTTTTACAAAATTTTTAATATCAAATATATATAATTAATATTACAACAGTTACATTAAAAAATATCAGAAAGCAAAAATAAAATGTTTCCATTTTGCAAATCTTTTGTCTATAACAGTCTGTCACAGAATAATAAATGACTCAACTATTGGATTATTTTTTAATAACCGCTGTTTATCATTGCTTGCCAGAGAAAAATTTTTCATGGATAGTTAGTTGTTTTTCAGTGTCGCAAGTAACTTAACTTGAAAACTTTCAAGCACCCATTGGCTTATGTTCAAAGAGCAGAAACTCAGTTTTTATTTCTTATCGTTCAATAATGGCTCGGATCAAATTTGAAACTTTCTGTATCAATGAGCACATTTTTAGCACTAGATTCAGATGAAATCTTTAAATAGTGTCTTTACATTTATAATTATAACTGTAACAGCACATTATAAAACCCATGGCTTTATAAGTATTTTTAGACTCCTTTGTCTGAATATTTTCTTCTTTGTTTAGTTTTATCTGGGAATCGAAAGTAAGTTTTTTTGCATTTAATTATCCTTTGTTTCTTAGTCTTTTCACAAACTGAAATAATCACATCACTTAGATTGCATTAGAATATTGTTATCTTTCATAGATATAAGTAGTGAAAGTATAGCGTAAGAAATAAATGTAATGCAAAAAATAATGTCCTATAAGCAATATTTACATTATATTAAGGAATAATTAATGGTAATGCATCACGACATACATTAAGCTTAAAAAATACATAATATGAAACGATTTTTTTGTGTTAAACAATTATATCCGATAATGACTACTATTTATATACAAGTAATGATCTTATGGATCTGTGTGACATGATATTCTGAAAAAAACATGTAGAATTCGCTTTTATTTTTTGTATTAAAAATGCTGAAGAATTAGCAATTTATTATGTGGTACTTTACCGATGAGTTCTTAAGATCCTCCAAGCCAAAGATATTTTAAATGTAAACATCGTAGCTAAGTAACAAATTAATTGATTATTTTTATATAGAAATAAGTGATTATAATTTACATAAACATTTTTGTTCCAGAAACTCTTTTAAAAATTTTGCAGATAAATCATAAAGTATAAAAATTAAGAGCTGAAATTGATTATAAATGATATAGCAAGAGACTCTTTTGCAAGCTATTTAAAGTAATTGTTGATTAAACTAAATTAAACTATCAGGTATAAAATTATAATATTACAAAATGTCAGAAATTGCTTTGGCAAAGTTGCAGATTTGGTTCAAAATCGCACATTTGGCGACAAGTCGATAACAGATGGTATTCAGCAACGTGAGATAAATGCTGTATTTCTGCTTTTTGAATTCACATCTGTTGAGGTGAATTTCCGGATGTTTCCGAATTTTCGTTAATACATGTTGATAAGATCTGTTAGGTTACGAAAGGGGTCACCGGAAGTTCAACAAAGACGTATCTTACTTTCCTAGACTTTCAGCAATTATTCTATATTTGCTACATGCAAAATACTCTAACCTTACTATTAATTTTTATTCATATTATACTATTATAATTTACATAATTACCATTGATCATATAAACAATCTTAAAATGAGATTAGATTCCATAGCCAACTATTTGAAATGTATGTTATCAATCCCTTTTCTGGTCATTTTAAAATAACAATTCAAAACAAAGTAGCCGAAAAACAAAGTAACAAAGTAGCCAAAAAAAATCTTTCCAACTTATTTCACATAATGAAAATAAAATTTTGTTTTCAAAAGGGTATACTCTTATCACTTTTTTTGAGATTTAATTTACATATTTAACATTAAAAATGCACTTAGAAAATAATCACTTGTTTTTAGTGACTCCAGAATATTCAGATTTACTCATCAAGTCAAGATAACTTCTAAAATTTGATTTTTCGTTTTGTAATTATTGCGTATAGATAGCACACTATTCCTGTGTTATTTTGATATTTTTTCATATTTTTCACTTGATTCACTGTTCTTTTTGAATTTTTTTCCCTTTTTGAAATTAAGTTCAGAACATACTACATCAATTTATTAAAAGTCTTTAAAATCAAAGGAAATTCACTTTTGTTAAAATTATAAATAAAATAAAAAAATCAAAATGTTGAAAAGAATATTATGAAAGCTTCTATCAATCTACTTTATTTTTACAACTTTAAACAATCGGAAGAAGTTCTTACTTTTACAAGAATACACAAAGAATTAAAAGAGTTGATCACAAACAAAAATCATTTTTGGTATAAATTCAACCAATTAATTAGAGATGAAGTTGATATACATGAGTATATACATACAAACGGAATTTTTAATAGTTCATTTTCTGATTTACGAGGTATCACATGGTTTCTTTAAGCTGATATATTTATTACGAGCAACATTGTTTCGATTATGAACGTTTTAGATGATACTTTCATTATTGATATTATACATACATAAATATACATAAACACATATATGCATGCATTAATATATATACATACATACATACAAACATACATATATATATATATATATATATATATATATATATATATATATATATATATATATATATATATATATATATATATATATATATATATATATATATATATATATATATATATATATATATATATACACATATACATATATATATATATATATATATATATATATATATATATATATATATATATATATATATATATATATATATATATATATATATATATATATATATATATATATATAAACAATTTGTCTCCTGCTCTTTAAATTTATTTTTATTTGTTATTTGATCTTATGAATTAATTATTAATTTTAAGAAGTTTTAAAGTAAGTATCAATTCAAATATTTAAAAAAAAAATGTTATTTTTATGTCACTCGTGCAAGCAAATAGGGTAAGTAAAAAGTAATGTGACTTAGAAAACTTTAAATAGAATACTTGGGAAAAAATGGGTCTTATCAAGAATAAGCGTCTCCTTATCTTTAAAATGCCTTCAATAAAATCAGTAGAGTCAACAGTTGCTATACTTATCATCATGTCGATAAGACAAGAAATAAATTCTGCGCAACCAACTTATGATGATTACAAAACATCGTACGAAGATATAGAATTACACAAATAAGCATTCGATCTAACATCTCAATCTAAAACAAATTCTTTAAATTTGTAAATAAATGAGTCTTAAATGCATATATGATAACGTTAACCTGAATATTTTTTCCAAACAATCGTTGAAAAATATTTTACAACTAGCTCCAAATTTTTATTAAATGTTCGAAGGGAATTCTATTAAGTTTATTGATTTATATATTAAGTGTAGTGTCCCCCTATTTTCTTGGAAATTTGATTAATTTTATTTTATTTTTACATATACCTTAATACCTTTTAGATGTCATTTCGCATTAGGAAGATGGATTACATGTTCAGAAGTGATGACACATTTCCGACAAAAAAGTCTCTTTTTCAATTTTGAAGGGATAAAACGAGGTAAAGATAGACCCTCAACCAGATAAGGAAGAACAAAATCTAAATAAAAGTGATTGGGGATATTGTACGGGATTGAACTAGGCGGGGGAATTGGAGATACAGTCTTATCTTGTAACATGCTTGTAGTACTTGCGAAGAAGGATATAAGTACCATTTACGTAATGCGAAATAAAAAATAAAGTAAAATGAAAGATGCTCTACCTTTGCATATCAATGAAGGATGGGAAACATGATTCTCACCTGAGAAAAATTGTATAAAATATCAATAAAATTTAAGTAATAAGCTAAATATGAATTTCTTTTTATAAATTAATCCCAAAAATACTTTAACACAACATTAAAGGGAAAAAATGACTCTATAAAGGATTAAATGAATGAAATATTCAGTATCACATCAAATAATAAATTGTATTATTCTAAATTAATATTAAACTGTAATTTTTCAAGAAACGGTCATAATATTCATTAACATCTAAATTAATTATTAATAACAAAAAATAATATGTAAAACTATTGCAATCAAAGTTTAAGCAAGAGAATTGAATTATATCCAGGAGAAAAACTTTTATTTCTTACATTCAACTACAATGTTATGCAAATTCTTAGTAATTTTGTAATCAGCATTTTTTCTTATTTTGTGATATTAAGTATATAACACTTCATTTAATATTTTGCCCTTGCTTATCAATCAAAAGAAACAATCATAATTATTTGAAAAAAGAACAAAATTAATAAAAAAAAACACTTGAAAAAAAGTCGGGTTTATAAAAACATTAGTTATTTCGTTATAACATTTTTCAATATTTCCTTGAATCTCACCTTGGTTTTAGAGTTAAGACCATACATTTAAAGCTATGGGTTCTGAGTTCGATCCCAACGATTGCTGAACTACAGGAGATGCATGTTTTGCTTCGTCATACACTTTAGTCTCAAGGAATGTGTTTGAAAGTTTACTAGGTTTCTTTTTTGTGACACGTGAGTATGGTCAATTATCTACAGAAAAATTTCCTAGAATCAGAGTAAATGTTTAAATAAGTCCTAAAACAGTCTCAGTTATAAGTAATCCATTATCGGCATTAATATGTATTTTATTTTAACTCACCATGACTTAGTAGTAAATTGCTGCTCTTTTGTGGGGAGGGTACTTAATTTGATACCAGCTACCATTGAAAAACGTAAAATGAATGTAGTGTTCATATTCCGCATAAATCTATGTTAGAATGGAAAATGTTGAAAGTTTTCAGAATTTCCTTTTTGCAACATCTTTCGCAACATGTTTTTATCAGAGTTCAACCACGGATTCTGTTCATTGCCAAAGTATTTTTTTTTCTTCTATTTTTGATTTTTTTTCCGATTGAAGAGAAAATTAGATTTAAATGGTGAAAGGATAATTTCAATTGGATATTTTCCCTCCCAGCTTATTGTTAGTTTTCATTTGAAAAAGAATATTTTTGTCAATGTCAAGTAAATAGTCTAATGACCTGAGACTGTTGTAGGAAATTTTAATCAATGCCTTCTGGGATGACTATGTAATACTAAAGTATTACAAGGTAGGAAACCTGAAAATTTTCCAAACATTTATGACGACAAAGATCTTTGCAAAAAGTATCAGTACAACTCTTCTCTGATTAATTAACAGTGACTGGGATTGAATCCGAGAACTTTCACAGCGAAGAGTGTATCTACTATTATAAGACCAGGTGTAAGACCATAAATAGTCTTCCGAAAAGGCTTTTCATAGATAATGGACTGTATTCAAAGGAGAAAATCTGGAAAACTTCCAAGCACTCTCACTGACAGATGTACATTCAGAAAGTACAAGCACACTATTCATATCATAGTAACTATGATGATAACTTTCGTGCTAAAAAGCACTGTCCTTTTATTTAGCTACTTTGAGCCAAAACGAATAAATTTGATCCTGAGATTTGGACAGTCTAAAAAGTTAATGTCGATGTAAGGGACTTTAATATCAATCCCAAAATTTACTTTCCAGGAGGACTTTTCCTAAGTAGTGAACCAAATTCACATGTCGCAGGACAGAAAACTCCCAAGTAACTAGGCTGACAGATGTGCAGGCAGAAATGCAAGACCCGTCTTCACTTGTTGTAATGAACTTGTAGGTGAACTTCTGACCATTCACTTTGTAGAACACTAACCTAATACGAAGTCGAGGGAGTTTTAAATATACACATTTATAGTAATTTTTGTAATGAAGCCAAGATTTTTGAAAAAAATAAAATAAAAAGAGAAGTAAATTAAGCTCAGTTAAAAGCAGCGTATAATATTTTACAATATATCCGATTGAACATTGTCCTGAATTTGTGATAACCTTATAATTAATACGATTGTTTGAATTGGAATGTCTATCTATTGAAAGATCTATCCATTTATTCTGTATCTATTGATTATCCATCTATTGAAAGATCTATATATCCATATATTGCATGATATACATGTGCATAACAAGAGACACATCAGATTACATAAACTGTAGACTAATCACATTACAAGCAGGTTTGGTTTGTTTGCACACGAGGTCATATTTTACACACGAGGGCTAATTAGACCAGGACCTACGGTTTAAAGTGGATTCCGAACCACTACAAACATCCATGCCCAATACATTACAAACAGAGAACTTTATTTTACGAATATATAACTTTAATTACAGAACCCTGTTACCATACCAAAAATGATTCAATCGTGAAATATCAATCGGAATCAATTAGACTTTATCAACCTTAAGTTCTTGAACAATAAAACAATAAGTATTTAATTTCTCCTAAGTTCTATAGTAGGCAGTGATCCTTGCCTTCGTTAATAGGAACGAGAATTAATATCTAGCCATTATCACATTCGTTTCTTCATATGTGTAATAATAACACTCCTCCTTTTATTCTCCTTTACAAATCACTCTAATTCAGTGATAAAATCACAATGTATATGTGGAAGTTCACAGGTTAAAATCTAGTTAAAGTTGAATAATGTGAGCTGGAAGTTTTATTGAATAAAAAACGTAAAACCGATTAATTTCCATAAATTTATTGGTTTAACCTAGAAAGATTAAGAAAGAAATGAAATATATATATTAATACTTATCTTAAAAATGTAATTATCGGCTCACAATAATGCATTTATAACAGAAATAAATACTTAAGACAATTAATCGTTAGAAAACCACTGAAAATTGCAACAAAGGAACATTATTTTTAGAGAACTCGACATTACTCAATATGGGTAATGAAACCAAATACCTTCGCTTTTGTATCAACAAGAGTTTTTATGTTTCCTTGATATTGCTTATTTAATGATATTTAGTTTTTCAAAGATATTGGCTAAATAATTCACAAATGCTTTACCATCTTCTGTTAACAAATATTTCATTTCAAATTTGTCACTTAAGAAATCATTAAGAGTTTCAAACAGCTCCCTAAATCTTTTAAGTAGCTCCCTTTAGAGAGTCGTCTTACTTCAGCATGAATTAAAAGTCTCACATAGTTTGCATTTTGTTCTTCAGAAAATAGCTTGAAGAGACGCTCATATTTAGCATTAGCTTTGATAGTATTGATACATTTTATTACTGAATGTAGTATTTCATTTAAAACAGGCGAGATGTTTTTAGCTACCAAGTTTTCCCTACGAATAACACAAGAATCATTTCTGGATTCTCCTGTTTCATCAATTTTAAGCTGCCATTTTTCTTACCCATCATATTAGGAGTACCATCTGCAGCACATGATGTTATAAGGGTTAGCAGTGGCCTGGTTAGAAAGGAAAGCCTTCTCATTATCGGAAGGTAGTGAGTTTGAATCCCACCTTAACCGAAGATGTGTTCACTAAAGGTTACTGGGCACGTTAAAACTGGGCGTGGTCGCAATGTCCTCCAAGTGAAATGATACCTCTGGGGTTGGCAAGCAAAGTATTGGGGTCTGGTGCTTGGTATCTGCTTCAAAATCACAAAGCTTCCACCCGGGTGCTTCTGCCTAACTGGTAGAGCCCAATTTATGGCTAGGTACAGGGAAGCTTGCTGGTGCAACAAGATGTAATATTTTTCATTGGTATTTTATTGACATCTAAGTAGTTTATTGGCTTATTATATATGTATATCTTTAGAGGTAGTATTGCTTTCTAATCTTTTACAGAACATTTCTTCAGCAAAATGCCTTTTATCAATACATCTTACGTAAGTTATCAATGCTGCCTCAATGTCTATCAAAGCTGATTCATCCATTTGTACTGAAAACTTTCTTGTTTACATCTTTTCAACAAGTTGTTTTTCAATATCTTCATTCCTTTCGTCTATTCTTCTGCTTACAGTATTGTTACAGAGTGGCATATAGTTTTATATCTTTGTCATCTTTTTTAAGAACCGTTTTAAGAAATGTTGACATTGACAATTTTATTAGATTCTCTCCTATAGTATGATTTTTTCCAGATTTAACAATGAATAAAGAAATTTGATAACTAGGCTCAAGAATACGATTATGAATTGAAGTGTGAGCAGTAAATAGAGACTGTCCTCTTTTCCAAATTTTTTTTAAAGTTTGAAAGTAAAAGTTCAAACAAACATGAGCATTATGTTTTGCCTTTAAATGCGCCTTAAGACGACCTCATTGGTTCGCTGGTCAAGCATTGCTGGCATCAAAGACAAAAAGGAAACTGCTCATTGGGAACAGCAGGTATGAGCCAAAATTTTAAATATGCCTCCGAATATTGACGAATTTTTTCTTGCTTGCACCACTCATTTTACTATGAACCAAAAGAAATATACATAAGTTCAATTAAAAACTAAAACTAAAGAAAGTGTTAAAATTATTTTAATGTGACATAGAGTAAACGTATACTAAAAAATGACTATTTATTTAAATGTAAATAACACATTTAACATACCGCCACAACAAAATAGCATATTTTTTTCATTTGTCAAATTTTTCAGGAAAATTATGCTTCTAAAATTAAAATAAATAAAAATAAAATAAAATGCTTACCAATCATATCTATACTATGTATACACTTTTTAAGTAAACGAGGCTTTTTCAACAGTTTCAACAGAGGCCTATTTCAAATTAACACCCACTGAATGCTGCGAAAAATTACAGAAGTTGCAACGGTCCATTCAGATGTGGACAACTGCGTTGCTTAGCAAGATTTTAAAGTTTCCGGGGAATCAAGTGGAGTCTGCCATCTGCCGCAGGGATCTTAACTTGACGACGCCAAAAACCTAGTTGATATTTTGGTCCCGTCAAACGAATTTATAATGTTTATTGGTGGCAATTATTTAAGAATTAGCTTTTTTCTTTCAATTTTAGCACTGAAATCTAGCATTGCATTTAAATGGCTCGGATCAAAAAGATTAAACGCGTGTCGAGTCCATTCTCGAATAGGCTCTTTTAACAATCAAATTGCCTTCTCTCCTTGTGAGCCCCACGTTGGGAAACACTGTTTTAGATTAACATGATACTAACGTTATCAAATGCCAATTTATAAAAACTCATTCCAATTTTTGAAAATTAGATGCTTGTCTATGACATCTTTGAATCCTGCGGACGAAATTGTTTATTTACTTTCTAGAGAAGAGTTGAAAATAAATATGAGTAATGATTCATCTTGTGAAATGTACACAGTAAACCTTGAAGAATTAGTATTGATAGTTTGAATACTGAAATGAAGCGAGAAAAAAACTAGAATAACACATAAGTACTGACTTGTGAAAAAGCATTTCTATTCATGCATTAAATTTTGTGGGTCTCAAAAGATCTATTGAAACGTTCAGAAAACATATAAGCAACTGCCATATTTTCCGTCCTCATTTGTCTTCTTCTTTTCGAAGTGAAAATATCTAATTGACAAGCATAATATTTCATTTATATTAATATTTCATTTACTTATGAACCGAAAATCTATCTAGATTCTAGATAGATTATTTGAGATATTAAAGCTTATCTCAAATAATTAGTATGGGGATAAATCACATCACTTATTACACCTGGTCAAAATTTCTTTGTGGTCTATTTCTATATAGTAGCAATATCTTAGCGCAATCAAAAAAACTTCTCTTCTAAGCATTAGAAGTTATGTTATACTTTGGTTGCCCAAATTGCTCTTGGTCCACTTAAATGGACAACAAATATAGTTCTCTGGAAAATTGCTTGTATTAAAGATATTTATTTTGAACTACAAAAAAATCAGTTTCAACTTCTAGGTTAATAAATTTCCCTTAAAAGATTTTTCCATTGTATATTAATCATGTTTCAGGCGAAGGAGAATCCCAAAAGTTAGAATAAAAATAGGTTAAATTATTTCTTCAAAGTCTAAGGGAATTTGAAATCTTCCTTGATCATCTCATCCCAATTGTATTTCTAGGAAACATTTTCTGCTTCCATCTCTATTCATATCGAATACTTTGACTTTCAAAATAAATCTCAAAAAATTATCAAATACTACCTTTATTCGAGGAATTCGTCAGCGAAGCCGTGGTATCTCAGTCGGGAGAGCATCGTTCTCGCGACGCAAGTATGTGTTCGGTCCTGGTATTTGTTGAAAGACCATCGTGTTCACGAATGACGCTTGGAGCACGTGAAATAGTTGAGGTCGCACAGTCCCCCAAGTTCCCATACAAATCAATATCTATGGATTGGCACACCAAGATCTAGGGACTTTTACTTGGTCTCTGCTTCGTAAATAGAAGATTCACCACTAGAGAAGAAAATGTACTGTCTGTCAGGCGCTGCAAAATGTCAGATTTGAACATAACTGGATTTAGGGCTGGAACAAAATGCTAAATAAGTGACTGCAGAGGTGTCTTAGTCTCCAAATACCTGAGAACTAATGTAACGACCTCTATGTTTCCTCTTCATCTTATTTTTAATTTCGGTACTTTTTAGTTTTCTTAATATGGCAGCAGAAGTTTTTGCTTACCATCTAGAAACTTTGACTTCGACTCTTTTATATCACCAACACCAGGCAAGATGGCATATTTTGTAAACAATAAAAACGTGGATGCTTATATTTTTTCTCAAAACGATGAAATTTTAGTTATAAATGCAAGAAGTTCTGATGATGAAGTCAAATTATATTCTATGAAGTTAAAATGCGAACGTCAAGCTATAAAAATGAATTCTAACAATGAAAATGAAAAGAAAAACCGAAATATTGAAAAAGAAGAAGTCAAAATATCTTCAGCAGCCGTCTCTAACTGCGGCAATTTTGTTGTAGCTTGCGATTCAATAAATTCTGTACATTTGTGGAAACGAAAAAAGGATTCATGGGAAATTGCAAGTACTCGTTATTCTGTACGAAAATGTCAAAAAGTCATTTTCCTTAATTCAGCAACTGATATACTCCTTGCCGATCGTGGTGGCGATGTTTTCTCGTTTTCCATTTCCGAGTGTCACAAGGAAGGGAAATTTATTTTGGGACATATTTGCTTCATCACAGATATTTCTATTTCATTTGATGATAAGTACTTATCTACCTGCGACCGTGATGGTAAAATAAGAATATCTTATTATCCAAACTGTTATAATATTCTCAGTTACTGTCTGGGTCACAATGAATTTGTATCCACTATACAATTCATAAAGCTCAGTCAAGAACACCTCATATCTAGCTCCGGCGATGGTTCGCTAAGACTGTGGAATTACATAAATGGCTCTGAGAAATTGTGTGAAAAAATGTATGA
The DNA here is from genome assembly GCA_037975125.1 of Latrodectus hesperus. Taxonomy (NCBI): domain Eukaryota; kingdom Metazoa; phylum Arthropoda; class Arachnida; order Araneae; family Theridiidae; genus Latrodectus; species Latrodectus hesperus. Next base: position 47,266,962 of record CM075861.1, on the reverse strand, counting down.
AAACGATAATTTGTGTGAAATTGATAAATCAGACATAAATTTAGAAAATGATAGTGTTATTAGTATGAACAATTGGTCTTCAACAAAATTTTCAGTTCAGTGTTTAAAAATATGGCACAAACATAATTTACTTGTAGTTCTTTATCATTTTTTAAATGGCTTAGCCATTTATAAAGTAACTGATGATAAATTTAATTTTATTCAGTTTCTAAGCCTTCCCAGTCCTGCACTGAATACTATATTCAGTGAAAATGATTTAGTAATCTTAACTAAGCAATCATCTAATCCTTTGTATTTTTTTAAATACATTGAAGAGACTAATTCTTTTGAAATATGCAAAGAAGAGCCAAAATCAAATCTCATTCTAGAATTAAAAGCTTTTTATGGAGATTTTCAAGATATTATAAATAGCTTAAGAGATGAACAAATGTTATTCAAAAAGTGTTTTGATACGTATGATAATGATAATGAATGTAAAACAAAGCGAAATAAAGTGTCTTAAGTTTTGATGATTAGAATGGTATGCGTTTTAATCTTTTTGTAGTTTTATATTCTATATTGATATTTTATAACTATTAAGAATGCTTTTTACTATTTTTTGTTTATAATTATTTAATTATTAATGTATGTAATGAAATTTAAAAATAATTAAAATTAAATATGCTGAATAATTTTACTGCTGATTCTAGCAAAACATAAAAATAAATAAATTATTAAATGCAGTTATTCTCTTATAACATGGTAGATAATTTCTTTTATTTTAATTCCATATAAGCTACTTGATTTTTACTAAAAGTGTAAATATATGAGAGAATAAAATGAAAAAAAATTTTGACAACACTTTTATTTAATGTTACTTAAATGAATTTCTTTTGTATCAATATTTTTTGTGATCAATTAAGTGAAAAATTTCTTCTAAACTTCATTACATTATTGATTTCAAAGCAATTGTCTGAATCTAAAATGTTCTTGATTGTGAATCCACTAAAATACTTCTCTTATATAATTAATTTAGAACTTTAAATATTATTGGTTATTGCAATGAAGTAGTGTTAGATGGTAGAAACTGTATTTTCTGACATTAGGATGATTAAAATCTTTTGCATTAAAAAATGTGATGCCTGCCTCTACAAAATGGAAATAGAATTATAAATGAGTAATTTATAATTTATTTACATATTTTTATGTAAAGACATAGTATCCAATTCCTTCTCTATTGTTTTAAAATGGTGAAGTTTTTAAATATGTTGAACAGAAATATTTATGTTTAATGCAGTAAATGTGTAAGATTGTAATAAAGTTTTTGGAATTGTTTTATTTTGTTAGGCTGCAATTGTATCAAAGTTTACCCCATTTTATCTTACGTATATCAGCGTAACTTACAGAATACCATGTTGAACAAAAGTAGAAAAAATTTTTTTAAATATTTAAAAAGCTTTCATTCAAAATATTAATATCAAAATAAAATAAGATGTGAAATAAATTAAATTAAAAACTCATTTAATAAAAGGAATATTAAGTAGAAAAAAGTGAGAAAAATTATATTATAAAATCTTGTCCTTTCTCTTATCATGAGATAAAAGGAAAGGCATCTGAATCTGAGCATGAAAATATCTTATAAATTTTAACTTATTTTAAAACTTTTAAAGTGTAAAAGAATCATCCTATTTAATACTGATTTTAAATGATATCATTTCAATAAAAAAAATAGGAAGTTAATTTTTTAATATGTATATATTTTAAAATTTTTCCTGTTTATTAAAGTCCGAGCTGGCAGCCAAATGGTTAGCGCTCTTGCCTTCGGTTCAACAGTTCGTGGGTTCGAATCCCACCTTGGGCATAGATGTTTGTAGTGGTTCAGAATCCACTTTAATCCGTAGGACCTGGTCTAATTAGCCTTTATGTGCAAAAAATGACTGTTGAGCGATAAACAAAAAAAACCTTTTTATTAAAGTGGATAAAAATTTCTTTGCTATATATTTTTGTTTTCAACTAAATTACATTTGTATGTTTGTAAAATGAAAAAAATTGCTTAGCATAGTTGGAGTAAGTTTTTATTTAACTGGTATTTAATACTTTCTTGCTTTAAACTTACATTAAAATTGCTCACACATTAAAATGATAAAATTGTTAAAATAAATAAAGTAATGTATATCAAATATAAAATCTTGTGTATAAACTATTTTAATATTTATATTTATGCATGCATTGAAATGTGAAATGACTTAGTTATTTCATTGCCTCTGAAAGGCACTTGTGAGAATAATACATCATTGTATTTTGAAGAAAAATTTCAAACTTGTGTATTTTTATAGACCCCATGATAAATTATCAAAAACTGCGATTTAACACCAGCCAAATGATAGAAGGATAACTAACATTTAATTATCTATTTTCGATTTTGTGAGGAAAATGCTCTATCATTCTTCTAAGGAAAAATCCTTTTATCCCAAGTTTGAATTTATGAAAATGAGCATGAACTGATAAAACAAGCAGTATTGATATGTAGCTCACTAACACCTCAAATTTTACTTTGCGGAATTCATATAACCAAAATATTTGGAAAAAGATGTCAAAGGCAATCGCGAAAGTGTGACAACCACAAATTGCTTGTTAACAAAAAGCCTTTTTAAAATGTTCATTAATTCAATAATTATGGCATTATTCCAATGATTGGGAAAAACAAATATGCACTAAAATGAAAAACAGCATAATAAATTACTAATAGGTTAAAATAGTTATGCATATTTCTTACAATTTACAGATATTAGAAGCAAATTTTCTTATTGGATTTTTTAATTTTCAAGTTGTGTATGAATATTTCCAAGCTGTTGAACCCTTACTCAGGTTTATAATGAATTTAATATTCTTTTTAAAACCAACTTGGTTGATGAATTGTAAGCATTCTAATCTAATCTCCATTCTATAATTCAGGGATTTAATTGTCACCTGTCACAGATATTTCTAGTGGTTCAGAGTCTACTTTAAGCACTAGGTCCTTGTCAAGTTAGCCCTTATAAGGAAAAAGTGAAAGCATAAATCAAACATTGTGAATATTAATTATATATTTTTACTTATCAAGAAGTATGTAATTAGAAAAGTTTTATTGATTTGCTATTTTTAAAGAAAAAAAAAAACACTTGTTGATGGAGCTACATACAATTAATGAATCTCCTAAAATATTTTGCTTGTAATAGAGTGTGGATATATGACTAAACAAGATATAACTAATCATTAAATTTTGTGAATTAATTTCTCGCATCTATGTGTTGATATTATACATAGTTGGTTGGGTTTTGTAGCAAAAGTAATATATATGATGATATCATTTCAGTATTATTGATATTTTAATAACATTTTATAAAGTCACAGAAAGCAACTAAAAATTAACAGTCTGCTTTACTTAGTAAATATGATATGAACCAACATTCCAACCAATTTAGTAACAACATTCTTCTTCGCTTTGACATTTTATGTCTAAAATTCACTATTTTCTTTACTTTTGTTTTCTGTTCTATTTTTCACTGTTTATTGTAATTGTTATACGCAATATCATTCATGTATTTATACTTTTTTGAAAAATTTGTCATTAGGATAAATTTAACTTTTCTTTAAATTTTTCTGTGGTAAAAATTCATATATAAACCATACTCAATATTAAAAAAAGAATTTTTTTACATCTCTTTTTATAAAGAGTGTTAATTATTTATTTGAAGTATTAATACACCAAATAAACTACCTTTTAATTTTAAAGCATATCAGAACATATTTAAGTAAATTATTGCAAATAGCAAAGATAAGCAAATAAAAACTAAAAAAATATTCCACAAAGGACTTGTTAAACTATGTATTAACAATTATATGAGAAATTTAATGTTCTTTAGAACATAAAACTCAACAACTATTATTATAAAAATATATATTATTTCTTAAATATGAAATTACACTTTATTTAAGAATATTAAAAGATAAAAACATTGATCAAAAAGATAATTTTATTTAATTTTTTTCGATATTGATTTTATTTGCATATTTCAATACAATATTATTTCTTTAGGTTTTTTTTATTTATTTCTACCCTAATCAGAAAGCATACTATTAGTAAATAGGTATTTTATATATTTAGTTATAAGTTATTATAGCTTTACAAGGAGTTTTAAAGTATATTAATTGTTCCTAATTTATGTTTCAGAATATTTAAAAATTTAGCAAAATGAATTTCATTAAATTCCAACTTAAAAAAATGTAGAAATTTTTTATTTAGATATTTTTTCATAAAAATAATTGAACTATTTGATTTAAAAAAATTAAATTGTTGGAATAACATTTTAATTTATATTCTGCACAATTAACATAATTTGAAATTTATGTTTGCACATTTTTTACATATTTCACTTTTTTCCTAAAGTATAGAAACATAATTGTCCATATGTAAACTGTTTTAAAAAATGTCTATCTACTGTAAAAAGAGGTGCATATAATAAAATTAAGCATAAATTTTTAGTTCATTTTTTTCTATTTTATTTTTTCTGCAATTCATCTCTATTTTAATTTTTTTTTCTGCAAATGAAATTTTTGAGAATAATTTAATGATGCTCATGACATCCAATTAACATGCTTGATTGTTAAAAAGAGATAAATGTCCATATAATAAATTAAGCATCAATTTTTAGTTCATTTTGTTCTATTTATCTCTATTTTAATATTTTTTCTGCAAATGAAATTTTTGAGAATAATTTAATGATGCTCATGACATCCAATTAACATATACTTGTAAATAAAATGCTTATCTTTTAATATACACAAATATCATCTTAAAACAAATACTTATTTAAGAATTTAAAATCATTTCCTGTCTTTTAATGAATTTAAAAGTGAAAGTAGTTGATTTAAAAATATATCTGGAAATTTTGTTATCTTAGAGAAACTAGTTTCAAAATTTTAGTTGACATTATTTTATAAACTCTAATTTAAAATTTTTGTTTTGTCCTTTGCCGAAGCCAATATTAAGATGGGTGTTAATCGAGTATGTAATGTGTGTGTGTCATACGACAGTAGTTTTTCAAGTCATTTGTATTTTTATTTATATTGTGCTTTTTAGTGTAAAATTTACATTATGTATTTGTTTCTGACAATCACATTTTGTTTTATATAATATTAGTTTTCAGTTAGATATAGAATTACATCCATAATGCAAAATTTAAATAAATTGCAATTAAAATAGATTTTTTAAGTTTGATTTTAAAATTCACTGTTGTATCTTTATTACAATCAATAACAACTGAATGTAACAAATTTTTTTATACAATTAAATATCAATTTGTATGCAATTTTTAAGGAATAAAATAGTCTAAAAGAAAGAAATATGAAAGGTGAAACTCTTGTAAAAAATAATATAATTTGAGAGATGAGCATATATCAGAAAAACATTAATTCTATAATGTCAAAATAATCCTTTCATATGTTTTGTTAAAATTTGTAAGTGTAAGGTATTTTTGTTAACTACAAATATTTCATGCATAGCAATACATCTGTGACACACACAAAAAAATGATTATATAGTATTAATTTTTATTAAAAACATTAACACATACAGTTCTTAGTATTATTGCTGAAAATGTGATTTGTTTTTAGAAATAGCCTCTTCAGTAATGTATAAAATAAATTTAAAAAATTCTTAGATAAAATATTTTAAGTGTATTTCTTTAGAAACACATTTCTTATTAACTAAGATTGCAAGCAAATGAAAAAAATTTATAGTCTAGAAAATAATTTATAAAAGCATACATTATAAATGGAGTTTTTGATTTTTAGAATGCCAAAAATTATTTTAAGCTGACAAAACATTTTAAATACACTTTTAAGCAATTTTAATTCTAACTGATAGATACAGATATTTCTTTTATTTTTTAATAACTATATGGGAATTTAATTATTAATTTGTTATAGATTTTTTTAATATATATATATTCTAAAACTATTGTTGGAGGAATGTGTCAATGTTGATATGTATGAGAGTTTAGTTGATACATTTTCTCTAGACTGAAATTTTAGAATGTTTTATATATTTATTTTGATACCTCTAATATATGTATATAAAATATTGATTTCAATTATTAATATGAAAATGAAAAATTCTTTTTCAATAATATAAAAAATCCATTAATCATGCATTTTTAAAAAAATTTCCCTAATTCGCATTTTAAATGTGATATTATATTTGAAAATAACATTTCCATCAGTATTTTGAAATCTAGAAAAAACTTTATTTTCTAATTACTTAAAACTTTATTTTCTAAAACTAAATTTTGTCTATAAATTTATATATTTTACTTTATGCTTTGGCATTTTTTATGTAACAATTAAATATTGAAATATATTAATTCTGGTTATAAGTTTCAATTAGAAATAATTTATGTGCATAATTTTATAATTATTATGTTTTATTCATACATTTTTGAATTTTTAAAAATAACTTATTATTAAAAAATTTTTTATAGATAGCTCATTTAAATGTTAATCTGTGAAATGACATGATAAATTATTACTTATATAATTAAGATTACTTTTTTACATTATATTTATATTTCAAAATTAGCAAATTATTACTTGTAAATGCATTAAACATAGAAATTATAGAAATCATGTTCCTGACAAATGTTTGCTTAAGCATAACATTATATTGCTCAAAATACTTCTTTTAGTATATTATGTTAATTTTTATTTATTTTATTACATTACATATATTCAGACTTGTATGCTTGATTCTTGAGATCCGCTTGTAAGTCTTCGTCAATAATAGGACAAATAGCACAATGACAGGTGTACAACCACAGAAGAATAACGAAGAAAACACCCAGGGCCACGGTGGGAATCGAACCCACACTCCTACGCTTTCAAGCGATTATGTTTATTTTTACAATTTTGTAAAATGATAAGTTTTATCAGTGACAGGTAAGTTTGGAGTTGAGTTGAAGCATCAAATAAGTTACTGAATATGAAAAACTGACAAGTAGCAAAATATTGACTTTTTGTTATTAGAAATATGCTTATCTTTATTTTAACTAAGAAAATTGAGATTATGTTAATTAATAATTTGAATTATAGCAGGAATATTTTTGAAATATATTACTGCTTATTTTATTGCTCTTGAATTACAGATAACAAAACATTTAAAAATAAGGCTAGAAAATTTATTTTTAAACAAAAAGTTTTTGTTTATTTTTTTAATATTGTACTTAATACTTTACTTTTTGTATTTTCAGTAAACCTTAATCAAAATATTAAATTATTGATTACTTGAATTAATAATGTATATGAAAGTTTTGAATATTTTGTGAATTATTTTTAACTTTTGTTCATAAAAATTACTTTTTTGAAATATATAAAAAATATAAAAGTGGGAGTTGGCATAAATTAGTTTCATCTGGTTTTTTCATAGTAAAATTCTAAATGATTATTACAAATATAAATTGAAAATGACATTGATGTTTATCAGATACATTCCTGTAACTGGAATACAAATTTTATCTTACACTCTTATTCACAGCATAGATTTTTTTACAGTATTGAATTCCGTTTTCTTCCTATTTTCTTCTATTTTTAAATAACCATATTTATTAATTTTTAATTTTGAAAAAATTTTGTTTTTATCCATTTCAGCTTGTGTTGATGCTTTGAACAATACACTATCGATAGGAAAGGCATTAGAACGCGAATGAAAAGAATTCAGACTTCAATATTTAATAACTTCATAACTACTAGGAATTGTCAAGCATTTAATACTTAATTCGATTTGTTTTCTTAGCTTGTTACCTCATTTGGTGGTTCAAAATGCTGTTTTAAACAAACTTGTAAGCTAAATTCATATTTTCCATAAATGTATGTCCAGCCAGTTTGATCATTAAATTAAAAATATTAAAAGTGTTAGTTTTTAAAAACATTTTTATTAAAATGCTTAAATATAGTAAATTAGAGTAAATGAGTTATACCAAATTAGAATTTTTAATGTAAAAAAATGTGTACAAATTAAGAAATATTTTTGCATTTCTTAAAATATGAATTTGTTTTTGTAATTCAGTCTTTTTTAAACGAGTTAGAGTAAGAATGGTGAGAACTATTGTTGTATATATATTTTAATAAGAATTTAATGTATATTTTTTATTACATTTTAACAATCATAATGCTTGTAGTAACAATACAGTAAACCACTAACAAATGTTATATATTTGACAGTTAAATTATGATTTTTTTTAATTTTCAAAATGTTTTAGATCAAATTTAAAATGTTCATCCAAACTAATTATAAATGTATTAGATAACGATATTAAAAATACTTTAAAAGCACCTTATTTATTTGAAACTCGTTTTCAAATTATAAAAGCAAAATTAGTTTTCAATTTAGTTTCTCTTTAATAATAAATAATAGAAGATTTTTAAATTTTATCGAAAATATGAAATTGACAAAGAAAACTCATGTCTACAAAAAAGATTTGTTCATATTTGAGGGTGAAGATTTGTATTGATCTTGAGAGAAAAAGTTTATTTTATTATTTTTTAGCTTAAGTATTTTTTACTTATGCATATAATTTATCTCTGAGTATATTAATGTTTTTGCAATTTAATTTTATTTAGTAAAATAGAGAGAGGTACTTATATTTCATGGTTATATATATGTATATGTGTATGAATACTTTTTTGACATACAATATTTAGAAATGTGTAACAGAAGAAATAAATATCAAACAATTTAATATTTTGTTTTTATTAAAACATAAGTTTAAAGCTAAAATAATAGAAGTAAAATGAAGCAATGTTGTATTGCCATTTGATAGTCCAAATATATATTTATAAATTGTTTTCTAAGGAAATTAAAAAGCATCAAAAATTTATTTTTGAGATATATTCAATATAGTGTTAATTTGGAAGTAAAATACTTTTAGTGTTTTTATAAAAAACAAAATAATAATAGGTAAAATTTTGGCATCTAGTTCATTACACGCAGTGAAAGGTTCAATAACTTAGTAAGGTTTAGCGGTTAAGAATATTAACTTTGACAATATCATTCATTAAAAAAGATGCAAATAAATATGCATCAAATAATTTTAAGGCATTTCTGTAATATCTATTACGATTTTATGCAAGATCAGAATACTTCCAAGAAAAATTGTGAGGGTTATATAGTAAATTTGAAAATTGCTTTGTGTGTTGTTTGAAAAGTTTTTTTTAAAAACAAGATATGTTTTTTGTAATGTTTTCTAAGCATAATTGCATATTCAGTTGTAAATACATTCACGATTTTTGAGAAATAACATGTGAATCTATTTAAGTTCCATTAAATATTAGTTTATCAGTTTTTTTATTGTGATTTTTCTTGCTTCTAATACCATTGAAGAACATAAATCTTGCTGCCTTAATTTATTCTTTTGTATTATTTATATTTTTGTTTGTTCAGGTAATACATTTAAAATTATTTCTGAATATATCTGAAGTCAACTGAAATATCGCTAAACACAGCCAATCGTCTTGTGTGATCTATGGTCTAATTTTGATATTGACACCTTCCTCTTGATGCCACACCAGTGGGGGAATATTTAGAGCACCCATTTTATGTGCCTCCCTCATTGCCATAAGTAAACTTGCCAGTCATTAGAATGATGCCCATCTAGGCCTCTACCTATTGTAAAAGATTTTACCTATTGTAACAATCTATAGTTCGTGGAAAACCTTATGGGTAGATTGAGAAGAAAGATCTCTACGTGCAGAAGATGAGGAATTTGCAAGCATTGACAAAAGATAACGAGTTTTAGGATAGTTTTTAAGATAGTCTGCTTTATGAGTCTTGAGATAGTTAGGACTTGTAGTGTTGATAACAAATGCTATTTTCCTACTATTGATATAATTTCAAAAATTTTTACTTTTGAAGCCCATATAATGCAAAATTATTTGTTAATATTATTTTTAGAAAAGGCAAATTATTGACTAGTGTCAGGTATTGTAATCACATAATTCCAAAATGGAATTTCTTCGCCAAAAATTCATCTTAATTTCTACTTTGAAACAGTGGATAGTTGTAGAAGCATTTATCTACAGTTTGACATATTCATTGTAATAAAACTCCTTTTAAAATTATCGGAAATAAATCGAGAAATACGTCAGAGTCTAAAATTCATATTAACTGAAATGCATTACTCGAAGACTTGATAATAAAAACAAATCATTGCAAAAGTTTTTTAAAGCATTTACAATTAATGTGAAATACTCAGCTGTCCATTCTAGAAAATGAGAAAAATGTCATTTCTTATTGCACTAATATAAGCCATGTTATGTACACCAAATTTTACTTCCTTTAAATTTTATTAAGAACATATTATTGAAAACACCAATAAAATGAAGGAGATATAATCCCTTAAATATCTTTACTTTATTACCAAACACAATGACAATTTTAAATTGAGGGGGGAATCGGACTCGTTGAAATGAACACAGTTCTGAAACAGTGGGCAGATAAACAGAAAAATGATTTTATTTGTGCTGTGATAATCTCCACAGTATAGATCTTATTAATATTCTTTAATATCCTGTACAAAAAATTTATCAAAATTGAAAGTTAGGATCAAAATTTATATTTTTATAAATGTATTTTATATAAATAAAGTGTGAACCTTTTATAAAAATTTTCTTATAGCTATTTTATACATGTTTAAACATACATAATAAGTTCTACTTTCTACAAAGATAATTCGATTTAAGGAGAAAGACAATTTTTTTTAAAGTTATTTTATTTTCATACTGAGAAAAATACTAAACATCAAACTTAAAATTTGGTTTGTGGTATAACAGAGACAAAAATGAAGATAGATTTAGACATCAAAAGAATTTGCACAGTTTAATTTTTTTCACATTCTATATTATATATATATATTTTTTGCTGTTTCAAAAGACAGTTGCCAGAGTTACCAACTATTATGCAGACTTAATTCACTGGTTGATTTTCAAATAACATAAATTCAATTACAAAATATTATAATTTAATTGACTGTTAAGAAATATTGAGGGAAAAATTAAACACATCATTTTCAAATATATATTCATATATATAGAAACACTTTCTTAAAAATGTATATGACTATAGCATTCAAAGACTCTCAAAAACACTTTCCGATTTTGTTTTAGTCATTAGTTCATGTTAATGTAAATTAATTACTAAGCGAAATGTAATCACAAGAAGAATAAATAACATCTTTACAAATAAAAAATATTTGTGAGCATACAATAACTATTTTGCTGAAAGCGCATAATATGTACTTTAAAAAATTAAGAATAAAAAGTGTGCGAAAGCTTTCAAATTCATCTTAAACAGCATTTTCTATTGCATTTATGAAATTTGATATTGAAGACCACAATTTTAAATCATCCAAGACCTGAGAACAGGATAAATATGCAATGATAATAGCTAATTAATTCAAATCCCCATGGCAATTTAAAAAATTTTTGGTTTTTAAATTTAAGTACTAGATAACAATCAGAGATATAAACAGACTTTGACTGAATATTTTGTATCGAAATACATACAAAGTAATTTTCCGTATTTAACAATGTTCATTATCTAATTTAAAGTCCATTAAAATAGTTTGTGATAATGTCAAAAATATGAAACTATTAAAAAACTAAATGTCAAATAAATGAAAAGTTAAAATTTTATTTTCATTTCGTAAACATTTTTATTCTTGTTTTATAGTACGTAACCTAAAATAAATAAATAATAAAATGTTACATTTTTCTATGTAATATATGTATTTGTATAGCTAAATTTTTTTTCAAGCTTTTGTTACAAATTTAAACATTAATAATTATATAAACCATTCCAGATAAGGTTTACAATAATAAAATTAACTTGGATTTAACTACTAAAAATAACAATCATTTAAAATATTTTTACAGTACATAATTACAAATTATTGCAAAAGCAATAAAACTTTAAAGTTTCATTTTATGTTCACTAGCAAATATTATAGATAATGATATTAACTAACTAAATAAAAAATGCAATTTAAGTGAGCTTTCTTATATTTAAGAGTATATTAAGATATTGTTTTTTTATACATTATAGACAGCTGGTTTAATTAATTGTTAATCAAAAAATGAAATTAAAAATTTTATACTGATACAATATATATATATATATATATATATATATATATATATATATATATATATATATATAATTTTTAAGGAAAATATACAAATTTATTGAAAGAGGGAAGAAGATTAAAAAAATGGAAAGGAACCATTTTACTAAAATATTAAATTAGCAAACTAGTTTAAATAAGACGAGATAAGTGAATAGACAATTGCAGGTATAAAAAAAAATTCATACATATGTGAAAGATATAACCTAGTTTTTAATGTAAGCCTTTTAAAATCAAGAATATCTATTTTTCCCCCTCAAATTAAGTGATATATTAGGAGAGTGGCACTGCGTATTGCACACAATTATTTCATCTTAACTTTAACAAATAAGTATGTTTACATATCTGCTTGTTTATTTCTAGTCTGCTATTAACTACTAATGTACCAAATTTTCTTGCAACATAATTATTCCTAAATTAGCACCTCACAATGGAACTTTATAAAAGATTTTAAGCAAAACACACTCATTTGCCAAGTGTATAAATATCAGCATATTTATCTCTAGGTGCAATAAATTTTAAAGCAAAAATAATGACTCATTGTGCTTCATTTAATATAACATGGGAAGTATCACTATCGCTTTTTACAATTTGTTTGAAATAAAAAAGTTGCCATATAATTATTTATTTAGTTGGTAACATTTAATTTTACAAATAAAAATTTATCAAGCATCCAAAAAGAGCAGACATTTTAATTAAAACTAAAACATTCAAAAATTTTATGGTGAAAAAGAATAAGTATATACATATAATAATTATATATCTTTCTAAAAAAATATTATAAAATAAGAAAAACTTTTCTTTTAACGAAATTCTTATCAAACATTCATAGATACAGCAAAATAAAAACATTCAGAAAAAATTATGTTTTTCTGACACAATAACTAAAAAGGTTTTAAAATTCAAATTCATTTTTTAAAACTTGTGTTCTATGATTTACTAGCAATACATTTTTGTCTGTGGTTAATAGATATGATTTATTTAAGGAATCTGTGTTTTTATAAAATATAATTGATATTTGAAATCTGTTTCTATAGAAATTCATTCATAAGTTAATATTTTATGTTAAATAATTATGCACATTAATTCTGTTATTCTATAAAAAAATATAAAGTGAGAATTTTCAACTGATACAAATTCCTATAGATTTAAAAAGAAATGTAAATGATATAGTTTAAAAAAAATGAAAAAAACTATTCTAACTCTACATCCTTTTCTTTCGATTTTTGATTAAAAGTAATTATAGGCAATGGAGAGTATAGTGACAAAATAGTTCATTACAAATGGTAGTCAAGTATTAATTACTGTTTATGAATTATTTTGAATCTTTCTTTTGGTGAGTTGACTAGAACTTTCTAATTTATAAATATTTTTCACGCTAAATTTCTAATGCATTTTACAGATATGTAGTAAAAACAAATGATAATCTGTAGTAGAGTTATGTAATTAGAAAAAATGCAAATACATTTCATAGAGAAATAAATTTCACCTTGGCAAATTTCAAGCTGTCTCAAGACAAATAGAAGAAAGCAAATAAATATGGGACAAAAAACTTACAGAATTTATAGAATAAAAAACTTATAGAATTCTTAGACAAATGTAAATAAGTAATGTGATTACATATTTAACCTGCTCTAGGAAACTGCACAATAGTGAATAGAACGGTTATACTGAACAATAAAAACTGTAAAAAATCTTCTGCATTCAATTTGAACAAGAATCGTTTCACAACAAAACAGTTCAACTAGTTAACACTTTTGTTGTAAAATATACTGTATTTGCTTAATCTAGTTCAATTTTGATCATAGGCCTACTCCTCATAATATGGTTTACATAGAAATATGTTAAAATTCAACATAGTATATTTTTTATAATTATATAACAGCTGCAGATTAAAAGAAACAGATATAGAACAGGATAAAGTGCTTTATAGGAGCATAATATTTAAAATAAATTCTTTGTAATAAATGATTAAAGTTATAAGTAAAAGATTTTAATTTACACTCACACTTTAATGTATGCAAACTATAAACATGAATACTGTAGGACATCCTTTCATTCGAAAAAGAAAAAACACAAATTTTTAACAATGTTTGTAGTTTTCAATTAAATTCTAATATAATTTGGACTAATTGTTGCATTCTTTTGGAAGTGACTCTTAATTTGCTTCTAATATTTGCACTATAAAGTAATTTAAATCTAAAAATACCAAGTTATATTTATGATAATAAGTAGCAGAAAGAAAACTAAATTCATGCAAATAAAAACATTTTAAAAGTGTTAATTTAATAAAAATCAGTTTAAAATTTGGCAAAAATGAATAAAAAATATTAATTACATATTTATCTTTACCATTTTTTTAATTTTCAATATAAATTAAAAAAAAAGATTACAGATAATCTTTTCTTTTTATTTTAAATGGAAAAAAATTGTTACAAAACATTTTAATAAAGGATAAGCTTCAGTGTCTAAGAACTTTTAATTGATTTGCATAGTATTTTAATTCATTTTTTAATTGCAAAATATAACTGAATATAAACATTGAGCAACACAAGTATAAGTATTTTAAGCTCTAATTTAAAATGTTTTTGTATTATATAGAACTCTGCAGTTAGTCAAAATCTCTTAACTGAATTATTAATAAATGATTATTATTTCCATACATGCAAATCTGCGATAAAAGTAATGAAACTTTACAGAGTAATTTTGTTTTCAAGTGTATTTTAAATATATATTTACAGTGAGCAATTACCATATAGAATGTATCATGAAGTGCAAGCTTTGGATGGTAATAGTGAATTCAGTAGTTAGCATGTCCTACAATATTGAAAACAATTTATTATTTTGCAAAATATGAAAATAGGCAATTTTGTTAATTTACACACACAAAACAAATAAATGCCCCCAAAAGCATGACAACATGAACTATAAAAGTTTTATTCTCTACATTTAACCAGAAAAAACTTGGGAATTGTTATGTTTTCTCTTCTTATCACACCAGGAATGAAACTATTCACCTCAAAAACTAAAAAATTTTATATTTACATATATATTATAAATTAAAATATATATCACAATGATGAATTTTGAGACTAGGAAGTATCACACACAGAACAAGATTGTTCTGTTTATTCAAAAATAATTGTTACATCAAGAATATCATTTTATATTGTATATCTATGCACAAATTCTTTTAATTATTAATATTATCAGAAATAAATGATTATTTAACTCATAACTTACTTATGCTTATAAATGTATTTTAAATTACAATGTTCTGTTACAAAGACAATAGTTTCAGAATAAAAAGTATAAACTGCATTTTAATATCAATTTAAAATGATATTTCATTAAAAAATATAAATTAAAAAAAAACCCTGAAAAATCTTAATATTTAAGAAAGAAGATATGTGGCTGATGAATAGAACAATTAGTTAATTAGTGGGTAGTTGTTTAACTAATCTTGTTTAGATCAATTGAATAATTCACAAAAAAATTTAGATGAGGAAATAGCAATGAATTAAATATAAACTTAGTTATATTTATTTTAACTTTTTAAGACTGTTAACGCAAGTATTTGAAGCACCAAATGTTTTAAATTGTTATACTTTTAATCTTTACAACAATATTAGCATTATAAAACTTTTTTTCTTGTTCTTAATGTGCAGTAGACTAATGTATCTAATGTAACAGAAATTAAAAATCTTAAGCTTTATTTTTCATATTTTCTTGCAGCAAATCAAATTTGTCAGTACAAAATTCCATATAATTTTTTTTAATTAAATTGATAAATTAATAACATATGTAAACATAATTTATAAAAAATAGTAAAAAGGATCTATGTTTTAATTCGAAATAGTTGTAATAATTTAGCATTTATTTTTGTTTTTGATATTAAAAATGAAGTATACAAAGGAAATAAAAACTGTTAGTACATTATAATAGACATTGTTGGGTTCTTTATTTTTATTTAAAACCTATTTTTTCTCATTTTTATGAATATTAAGTATATTTCAAGTAATCATAATTATTAATCTAAAAAAATCCTGGTCCCAATTAGTAGAAAACAGGATTCTGATCTATCAAGCAAACATTTTTAATACGAATTTCAATTGGAAATTATTTCTTGTTTTTATTGACATATGGATCCTGTTTTATTCAATATTATAATCAAATTCGATAATAATTTGGTGCCATATTTTATACAGCAGTAAAGAAAGCACATGATTTATAGATTTCAAAAAGAAAATGAGAAAAATTGCTTAAAAATATTAGGCTATGCAAATTCATAAAACAAATATATTTTTCATTGAATTTTAAAGCATTGTTGGTTGAGATTATCCACCAGTATGAATTCCACAGAATTGTGCAAAAAGCTATGCATATAAACAGTCAAAATTGTAATTTTATTTTAAAAAATTACCTACAATTTGCTATTTTAACTATAGACTAATTGAGCAATTAGAGATGTAATTAAGTTGAAAGTTAAGTTGAACTAACATACTAAATACTGAACTTAGATGAAAAAGATTAAAAATGTAACTGATTTTAAAAAAATAATCAGCATTCATTATATCGCTATTGAAAAAATCTCAATACCAGCACCATTAAAATGTTTTCAGACATGCTATATCTTTAATAGATATGTAAATAGTGATAAATGTATGGAAACTTTTAAGTACTGCAAAGGAATATTTTACCACACAATGCAAAACCAGTTTTCTTGTCTTTTAATACACACCTTAAAAATGCTTATTATTGTTTATTTGGAGAAAAAAATGGCAAAAATAACTAACATTTTGTATTTTCCCATGACAGTGATAAAAACTGCATTATAACAAACAAAATTATAAAAATGTAACACTTTGTTTAAAGTAATCCTTTGTACTATTTTAAAAAATAATATAAATGAAAATGATAACTGCTTGAATTGAACTATAGTCTTATTAATAGGTCTTACTTTAACTAGTCAATTTTTGATATTTAAAAAAAAATCAAAGAATTATGTTCCTATTTGAACGTCTTATTTTAGCTTCCTTACTGTACTGCAAAATAATATGCAATATTTAGTCAATCATCAAAAGCGATATACTGAAGGCTTATGTAAGTGCAAGATTAATTCCCAAGAATTTTAGAAGTGTAAACATATTTCTAAGTAAATTTAATGTTACATGTGTATAATTGAAAACATATTAATGAAATTATGCTTAAGTTTCATTTTGTTGTGTGATAAAGAGAGAAAACAAATATATCCTTTTTTAAAATTTCTGTACAAGCATTGATTTCATTACCTAAAACACTTCAAACAGTATTGATCTAGCTTTACATCATGTTAATGAACAATCTAACCAGAGTTCCTCTCCAATAATATACAAACAAGCTAACTTTGGTTGCATTCAACAATATTTTTTATTTATTTGGTTTCTGTTTTGTTTTGTTTTTTTCATTGAGCAATGCATCCTTTATTGCTCTGTCTTGTTCAAGAGCAAGATCCCGGGACGCTCATGTCTGAGTGTTCTTTTGGGATTTTTTTAATAATAGTACATCACCAGCACCGTAAACTGCAGAGAAATCGAAGCACAAGGTGCTTTTGGCACGTGTAAGGCAGTGAGACACTGAGAAAAAAAGGATTTTTTTTCAAGTGTGGTCCTGAAAGTTTCAACAATCAGTTTCTTATTCAGCAACAAGTATAGTACACATACACCGGGTTGAAAATGATCAGGATTTCTGCTGAATGCCTTCATAGTTCAGCAATGTAGATTCAAAGACAGGCAGCAGAACAAAGATGCATTTAATCCACACAGATGTTCCAAAAATGCACAAGTCTCCTAACAAATGATGGCTCATAAAATCCAAATGTGTTCTTACAGAATGATATGGAGGTAAAGCAAAGTTTAGTTGTTCTGCAAGCACCAAGACAATAGCATTTAATTGCACATGGAAATGTGCAGTAGAATCATTTTTGGTGAGGAAGAACAAAAGGAAACCATTACCTATAAATATATTACATTTCCATGAAAAGGAAACAGTTTAAACTATGTGCAAACATATAGCCGTGCGCATCATAAAAATTCTCATGTTGTTGCCGAATATTACTTATTTTATTTATAAAGTAATATTTTTTGCAATATATGTATATATATATCACAGCTGCAAATCATATTAAATTAAATTTGCAGAAACAGCATTATTGCCTAACAAAAAATAAAGTCATGTTTTTCACTCTATATGACTTCGCTGTGATTTCTATTAAATTTCTAACTAGCTTTTTCTTTTAACTGGTAAGAAAACACAAATCTAACATAAACAGAATCAGCAATGTGACAAGTTGGCATCACATTTACTTACAAACATTACTTGAACTAAGTACTAAATAAATTGAAATTACATTTTTTAGTTATGTAGTTGATTTCAAACAAAGGCATTATGTTCTTATTTTTCTTGAATAATTTCAGCTGAATCCATGTGCATCAGTTTCCTTCCCTGAGTTCTGGCATGAGACATATTTTGGTAAGAACTTCGTTGGAACATCTTTCTTAAAATGTTATTGCCACTAAAGAAATGCTTTGCTTAAAAAGTATATATTTAAAGCACAAGGAAATATAAAAGATTTATATTTTTTCTTCGAAATAAAAAAATGCAATTAGTTTTCTGAAATACAGGATACCATTGAAAAGTTGTAAGAATTCCAGAAAGTGTGGAGCATAGGCATATATGACAGTATGTTACAATTACGTCATTGGAAATGATTCAATATAAATAATTTTCAAATATCTACATGTATAATGGAAGCCTAATTAATATAAATTTTAAACATATTGATTTAAATTTGAAATTCAATAATGTTAAAGTAAGTTATTTATCAAGCTTGCTATTAAATTAATCAGTTCTTAAATATTTTGTGGCATTTGTACTTTTCAACCTTTTAGGTGTGATAATAATAAATGAAATAGAGATTTATAGGATATTTTCAATCATATCACCACAGTGAAAATTTTGAGCCTTCATTAGTTTGTTTTGATTAGTGGTGAAATTGTATACCAAAATGTCAACTACAATGTAATTTCCTTTAAAAAATAAATACCATGGAATTCAGAAAAATGGATATTTGTCTATTAGTGTCTTTGCATTTCTGACTATTAACCTCTTTAAAGAATAAGAGGCATTGTAGTGTTGCCATGTGCACAAAGTAATATTTATACATGTAATATTCCACAATGGCTAAGTGAATGAATAAATGAGGTGGGACAGAGGGTGCATGGTTAGTCCTATTCTTCTCTTTAGATAGGCTTTTGCTTCCTATTTACGGAGAGACAACTGGACGGAATTAAAATGTTGTGGGAGGTGGGCATATATTATCCTCAGCTTCTGATCTCTAGTAGATGTTTCCATGATTTGTAGACCAAGCCATTATCAGTTGGCTTTCGAATTTCCATCGAAGAAGCTGAAAATGTAGTAAATGCCATTTTTCTTACTCTCCAATATCGCTGAGACAGACTTTCAGCGCTGTTTTGGAGTTTTAGTTCTTCCTGGTGGAGTGATGACACCCTCTCAGGAAGAGTCTGAATCCAGGCTACGCCTAAAGAGATTTAATGTCTGCGGAGAATGCTTCTAAAATTCTGTACTGTTATACTTGATATTCTTGTTTTCTTGTATCTGTAAAGAAAATAAAAATTTTTATAAAATTTGCACTAAAGACAAAATTAATAGTTAATGAAGCAACATTTACGTCATAAATGTTAATGCAAAATATATAGTACATAATGTAAATTATGCCAAAATAATATTTTACAAGTGTTAAAATGCTTACAAAAAATTAACTATAAAAAAATAAACGTGATTATAAGAATATAAGATTTTTTTGACATATAAGTGAACCTAAGCAATTCTTTTAAAATTATTCCTAAAAACATTTACTTGCATAGAAAATGAAAATAACTTTGTGCAATATGCTTTTTAATTGATTTATTTTATTTGTATTTCTATTTTTCTGAGAGATTATTAGATTTTCTTACAACTAGGTATCCATATGATTAAATCAAGTTAATTTTTAATGGTTATGATTTTAGGGAAATTTTAATTTGCACTGCTTTATAGTTTAACTAAAAATTATAACAAGCCTGGCAGTTGTTTGTGTAAAATAAATACAATCTTTAGGTGAGAATTAAGCTGTTCATCAGCATATTATAATTATTTTTTATACAAAAGCCAGTTCCCAAGATATGCATATGTTAACAGATAATCTTACCTATAGTGCAAGCTTCCTCAATTGCTATTTTGCACAGAAAAAAAGAAAAAGGAATTAAATACATAAATATATTTATATATATACATTAAAAATACAACAAAAATACTAAACAAGTGATAAAATTTACAGTAAAATCAACATTTCTTTTTAATTTATTAAGATATGTATAAAGTGACATGAAACTATTAAAATAATAGGCAATAAAATATTTTATTCACATTTAATAGATTAAGCATGCAATTTTCATTCTTCCATTTGAATTTTTAAAATGTAACAACATATGTAAAGCACCATTCAAACTTAAAAATTAAAAAAAGAAAAATTTAAAAAAAAACCCACATAATTTGAATTATAAAATTGTTTTACAATTTTAATTTGCATGTAATGAGGAGCATCAGTTTCAGTAACTTTAAATAATTGATTAATATATTTTAATTTGAAGTGTCTTAAATTATGAAAAGTAAGGGAAAATTAATTATAAAGTTAGCTTAGGTTATTTGTTGCACACTGGACACTTTGCATCAAAATTTAAGAGTTGGTTGAATTTTTCATTTAAACAAATTTTACAAATTAATAATATTTTTGTACTCTTAAACATAAGTTGGTTTTTAAAGAGAAACGTGAAAATATTTAAAATATTCATCACACTGAAAAAAAAAATGACACATTTTATTCTTTTGACTTCAGTCTGAATATATATCAATGGTCTTATTTTTACCTAGAAAACTTCTTTAAGAAAGAAATTTATTATTACAAAGGAAAAATAATACAACATAAAATTCATTCTATAAAAAATTACATTTTATTGAAAAATTGGAAAATTGAAATTGGAAAATGAGTTTTAATTGCTTTTAACAGAGGTAAGTAGTTACAAAGACTAAATAAAGAACATGATTCAAAGACAAATCGGTCGACAAATAATATTTTTGACATGGTTGCAGTTAAATATTTCATTAGAGTTGTTATAGAAGCCTAATAATTAAGAACAAGATGAGTAAAGTAATATTAAAATTACAGTTAGAAATGAAATTCTATGAGGAAGAAATCTTGGGATGTTAAGGATTTTTGATGACTTAATTCTTCCTGATCGAATGAAGAAAAATTAATTTTTGATAAGGAAATACAATACGGGTAACTTTACAATAATAGTTAAACAGAAATTTACTTTCGCATTACTATAAAAATAATAGGTAATGGTCAATAAAATTTTATCCATTTTTCAACTTTTACAAATCTATGCTTAGAGCAAAATAAAAGTACTTTTTTGGCTTATTTTTATGAATTGCCAGAATATAATTATATAACATGAAATGAAAATTTTTTATTCATCTTTCTCCTTTTAATATGGGCAATTTTCTTCACTGGGGTAGAGAGAATTGTAATAATTCTTCCATAATCAGTAAATGATTTTTAGTTTCATAACAGCATAATGAATGCCATTACTGATGGATGCCATTATGACCATGACCAATTAGATGTGCCCCAACCACCATTATCCAATAAGAAAGATTTTCAATTAAGCAGGGGGATTTGAACTCACTACCCATAAATAATAAGAATGTCTCTCTAACCAATTAGGTAATTGTGGCTAATCTTCCAAACGAAGACTCTATTAACATTTTTATACAATTTCATCAACTTAAATATGTATATGATTTATTTTGTTCTTCAGAAATTGAGAGCAGTCTTATCTTTTTCCATTTTTTACATTTTGTCACGATATTTTTTTCAATATCAGTAGATATGAGATTTCAGTATCTCAGATTGTTTTCAGTCTTTATTGCTTTGATTTTTTTCCTGGATAAAAGATTAATAAGAATGTAATAATGGTAATAGAGCAATGACTTAAAAAACAAAACGTAAATTAGCAACCAAACAGTTTATTTATCTTAAACTAAATTAGTTTTATTTACCTTTTTAATCCCAAAACTTTATTTGTAACTTGAAATTATAGTACTTTTTAAGAATTTCTATTCAGTTATTTTTGATTTAGCTTATAAGACAATATTTTGCAGATGTGTACTACAAACTTATATAATACATTAATGGGAATACATATTAAATTTTCGAATCCATTGTCCTTTAAAAAATTTTATATACATTTTCTCGTCCAAAAATTTATAATAATAAAGGACACTATAAAATACACATTTATTAGCTTTAACAAATAAAAACACAAATAAATGATATGAAATAAATTGTATGTTTAACAGAAGGAATCCTGAAGTCAAAAGAGAAAAACTTAATATTTTATATAAAAAATTTCAACCATTTCATTAATTTGATGGCACATTTAGCATTAAAAAAATTACCTATATCTTAGCACTATCACAAAATATAACAATTTCCTTCTTGAAGACTGATTAAAGTAAATGAAATGACAAGAACTACTTAATTTGATAAAACTCAAATACAAATATTATGACTACCAAATATTATATTATAAATACAAATTATATTGCTAACCAAACTTCTTTTCCATAATATTTTTAAGACATCTGCATAAAATGATTAGGCACAAATTAAAATGCATTGATTATATATGAAGTATAGGATTTATTATATTCTTTAATTTAAGCATTAAAGCATTATATTCAAGCATTATTTAAGTATTATATTCTTTATAAAGCATTATATTCTTTAAATAAATATATTGACCAAGACTGAAATTTTAAGACACAAATTATTAATTTTCCTTAATGCAAACAATTTATAATACAGTTAACTTATAAATGATAAGTTTTGGAAGCAGTGTTTTGATAACATAAAGTACTACATAACATATCATTGAAACTAAATTATATTTAATATAAATAATTAACATTTTTTATGCTTAAATGTACAAATTTAAAATATTGCAAGAGTTTAAGATAGATAATAACTCCACTTGATTTAAGCATTTTTCATTTATAATTTAATTATGAACTTTAATCAGATACAAAATCTTTACTTTAAACTAGATCTATAGAGTAAAATGTTTTAAAACTCACAGAAATTATGAGATTCAGATATAGTTTTACATTTAACAATGAATACATACATTACACACACACACATATATATATACACAGATATTTTGAGCATGCTTTCAAAAACAACATAAATACTCAAAACTATGAAGGTTGTTTGATAAATTCGTATAAGGATATCAATCAAAATTTTTGAGCAGAAATGTTTTGATTTTACAATTCAATCTAATTTAAAACATAAGCACTTCCTTTAAGGAAGTTCCAGTTTCTTAATTACTTACATAGAGAGTAATTATTCTCTAACTCATTAAATAGGCTGCAGTCTAGACAATTCCTTCATAAATTAACAGAAATGTTTACAGTGTTAAACTATTTTTCTTCAGATTTAGGAAAAAGTACAAAAAAGAATTGCATGACGTACGTTTTAAATTTATGAAATAATTTGAGAAAAAAAAAAACATTAAGGGTCTTCATCATGACATGTCCTTACACATTTCTGACATGCAAGACCTTTTTCTCAGACAGATATTCTGTTTTTCCAAATTAAAAATCTGTTGTTAAACCCAGCAGCAGGGGCTAGCAAATTTCTTTATGAAAAAATGAACTCAACCAATTTCATTATAGACTGAAAATGCTGAATGCTAATAAAACATATAAAATACTTTGAAACACATTTCATCATTCCAACAAATCAAATGTTAATGTATATGTCATCTCCATATGGTGAATATTTTTTCATATGTAAACTATTATATATTTATCCCCAGAAAAACACAGGTTTCAAAATTTGTTGAACTATTTTTTTTTTGTCTATTTTATCATATAATCAATCGATATTTTTGAAATGTTCTATACAGCCATTGCATATTTCAATAAAAGTTTAATTGTGATAAAATTTACATGCAAATATAAAAATATATTAACTGTGCACTTAATGCTATAAAAACTATGCATCAAAAATAATCCCATCTGATTAACATGAAAATTCAGGATAATTAATCTATCAATAGTTTTTTTACATCATGACTTTCTAAGGTTTAAATAATTTTTTAATTTTTTCAATTCAAAAGCAATTTAGGTTAAAAATCAGTTATGAAAAATATATAAATTACTTATATTTTTAAAGTAAATAGAGAGGTTGATAATAATAAGAAATCTGTAAATAAGATACAGAATGGAACAGAAATGTGACACAATTGGTCATGAAACGATTCTGAATTTATTTTATGATAATATGACTGATAATAAAACTCAGTGGTATGACAGCCCCCATGGAACAAAGGCTTACATCAAAGTGCCTATATCTGTTTCCTTGACATAGGGCCCTGGAATGCGAAGACATGTCCCAATTAGGTGGTCAGTCTAACGCAAAACCCCCAGTGTTTAGTTTCCAAGAATGCTTAGTACTCAGTTTTATTGATCCACTGAAGGGATGAAAAACTGAGTTGATTTTTCTCAGTCTGAGGAATGAACTTCAAAATCAGAAAGCATAGAGCACCACCGCTAGGACACAGGCAGATAATATGGGCAAATAAATACACATTATCACATGTTCTAAAAATATTGTTCAAAGAATGCACGCAAAACTCTTAGAACAATTTCTTACTTCAAAATATAGAATGATACATAATCAGAACAATAAATATTTTTTTCATTAAATAATATTTCGACTTTAAAAGGAAATAATTTTTTTTGTGAAATTATTTCCTTTTAAACTCTTAGTAGACAAATCTGAAATATAGAAATAATCTTTCTTTCTGTGCACCTATAAACTAATCACTATTTTTATTTTTAATTGTATATAATATGTATTTATACATATTATATGTATTCACCACAAAAACACTATCACATACTATTTAGTGAATATCTATTAATATTAAAAATAACTCTATTTGATAATGAATATATAAAAGTCAGTCATTTATTTTTAATACAATTTTCATTTGAATATAATATAAACATTATATTATTACTATACAGTCCTGACAAATCATATGCTGAGCTTTAATTGTTTAATCATAATTTCAGAAAAATTTACCCTTTAATTGAATTTTTTCATTTATAAAAATATTTTTTTATCAAGCAAATAGTTAATTTAAATGAAAAATGGTTATTAAAATAAATGTGACCATGTATTACAAATTGTAACTTAGAAAAATCCTGGAAAAGGAAAAGAAACAAAAATTGTTTGTTTGCCACTTGATGATCTATCTTATTGCAGTGATCATTCTATGAAATTTGAATTTAAGTCTTGGCAGTAAATTGTTCTTAAGAAGTAACAGTTTTGATTGAAAGCAACTTTGGAGAAAACTTAAATTAATGCAGTTTATTATGCTAATAATAGTAAAAATCTTTTGGATGTTTTTTAGGAATTATTTTAATAGCTTTTACGAAAATTACATATAAAATGCTTTGAAGTTCTACATTGAGGGTACATAGTTTGAAAATTTTAGTTCAAGCAGTCATTTGTGAAAGTTTTTTGATGTTTAATTTAAGTTATAGTTAATGAAATGATTAAAATGTTTTCTTAAATTAATTAAAAACATTAATTTACAACATTCAAAATAAATTATTTATGCAAATAGATATAATCTCTAATATGCATAATTTGCAATATTATGCATTTGAGATGAATGCTTTCTTTTTTCTTCAATTTTTTTTACTGAGAAAACTTATGATAAAAAATGAGTTTCAAAATAAAATCAGTAATTTGGTTAACAGCTTGAAAGGTTTTCTTTCATGAATAAAGAGGAATTATTAACTTTTTTGTTATACCTTATTGTTTCAAAATAAAGGGAAAAATAGCAGGAAATTTTCAAAAATTTTGGCTTTTAAGAATTAGTTTAATAAAAAATCTAAGAATATTTGCAGATTAAATGAGGCTTTTAATGTTTGAATTGAAAATAAAGGAATTAGTTTAAAATTGGTTTTAACTAATATAACAAATGATACTTATTTTCATTTTATAGCTTCAAAGCTAATCATTTAAAGAAATGACATCTAGGAAAGTAAGATTTTTTTTTGAAGAAAACAAACAATCACAAAACAGTAGGAATTAAAAATATGGTTAAAGGGATGTTACTTTCATTATTTATATAACTTATAAATGTAAAAAATCAATATTTGCATTAACTTGCATATGATAAAACTAGACCCTTTAAAGAATGTTTAGTTTTTAGCATAAAACTAAATACTTTAAAAAAGTAATGCATGTAAATTTGCTAATAGAAAATTTATGTCAAAAAATATATGCTTATATTGTTACTTATACAACAGCAATTTAATTCAATATAAGGTCTTGAATGCACAAACATTATAAAAATTAACTAGCTAATAAATTACTTAAGTGAAAAAATGCGTTTGAATTTATGAAAATATAATAACAATTTCACATCATGATAAATTTATAATAGTCCAAAGAATAATAGTTTTAATATCAAACACAATCTTGATCAAAAAATAATAGATCACACCATTAAAACATTATTAGGATACGTTGCAAAGCAAATATAGTAAGCAGAACATGCTACATAGGGACAAAACAAAACAAGACATTGTGCATTAAGATATGTAAAACGATAATTAATTTCATATGCACAATAAAGGGGCAGGACATTAAAGACTACACCAAGATTAACATATGAAATAAATGAAAATCGGATCACCTTTTTTTCTCCTTTGATGACATGGAATCCAGTTGGATGGAAGGAAAAAATTTTAAGTTAAAATTCCAGAAAAATAAATTAAAAAAATAAACTATTAAAAGTAAGGTCGTTATAACATAAAAAGTTTTTTCTGATAAAAAAAAATTGTTTCTGTCAGTTATTTTTCTGCAAATGTTAAATAATATTAAAAATCTGAAAAAATAAAATAAATAAAAGTTTTATACATTAAAAATTATTTAAATTACATAATCAACAGAATTTCATAAGTAAACTTATTTCTAAGGATACATTTAATGTGATAGTTGATTTTATTATAACTATAAAACTGTAATTGTTGAGTGTTAAATGAAAATAACATATTTTTTAAGTAAATCAATTTGACTATTTCATGCATAATTTGCAACTTAAAATAAAAAACGAAAGGAAATTAAATTGAACTAAAGATACACTTTAAAATGCATGATTTCTAACTTTTTCTTGAAGAATGATAAACTCAATCTAAAGAATAATTAGTGCATCTTTAATAATAGCAGTGTATTGAAAAAATTTTAAGATCCTCACTTTTTCAGCGGCACTGGACTACCACCATGGGAATGGCCACCATTTCTTGCATCTGCTATTGGACAAGTCACCATCATATAAGCTAAAGTATGCAAATATAAAAATTTAAGAGTTTCTTATACTATCTTTAACACATAAGTAAAAGTGCATAACAAACATCACAAAATATCTGTCATCTATTTTAGAATACATATATAATGAATTTCTATGCATAATATATTTTTCAAAGCTCATATATTAATGATGTACAACAAGAAAAAACACATTAAAATAGTATACTTAGGATAGCATACTTTTAATAGTATACTTTTTATGTCAAATACAAAAGTTCCAAAATAAATGCAGTACTGTAAAATTTAATCATTTTAGTATTACTAACTTGCTTTGAAATTCAGTATTTCAACTCTTGATAAAATAAATAGAAATTATTGAAAATAAAATTAAATTAAAAATAATTTAAACACATTATAAATTAACTAAAATTAAATGAGAAAAATTTATTTCGTTTTTGCTTCATCAGAAAACTATGAACAGTGTAAACCACTTCTTAGAATTCAGTATTTCTAAGAAGTGGTTTATGCAGTTCTTGGAACTAACAGAAATAAAGCAGAATGCAACCATAATTACAAAATTCACTACGTTAGCATAACAGACCTGGAAATTTTCAACATTTGATGATCTTTATAAAATCATCTTTAAAAATCAATTGATTGAGAAAAATAAAGTTAATTTAAAATGACTTAACTACTATTCTAGAGCCCTTTTTTTAAAAAAAGTTATTTTAAATAAGATTTGTTTATGAAATAAATAAAAGGGAAAATAATGTTTACATGATAATTTAATTAATTTGATACATAAAGAAATTCCTTTTAATCTACCACTGTTACAGGTTGATAAACATTATATATTTATTTTTTAAGCTTTTTGTATCAAAAATCTTCTCCTGCTATGTTAAATGATAATCGATCACAAGTACTCTCAAATGCATATCTTACATAGATTAAATAAAAATCAATCCTAATGAGAAGCTATTACAATGCTGGAACTTAAGAGCTTTTTCTATATATGGATGTAAAAATATAAGTAGTTATAATTAAGTGAGTGTCAATTTATTTTTATTGAATTCAATATCATATCCTACCACTCTGAGTACTTTCTATGTAACTGTAGCTATACAATTCTTACAGGAATATTAAATTTAATGTATTTCAAAACAAAATTCTTAAATAATGACCTAATGAATTTGCATTTTTACCATAAATAATCAAAACTCATAAAAGACCTATGAAAGATTTTGTGTGAAAATCACAAATTTTTCATGTTTTTTTTTTTTGTAATTTTAGAGCATTTGAACAAGCCTGAAACAAATTTTTAAAAAAACCAAAAATAACTACCACAATATGTGGCAAAACTAATGTTTTATACTGTTGGAAGGAGATTTTGAATCAAACTTTAGGTTTTATTTTGTTTGGACTAACTTTTTATATAATCAGTTGCTAATACAGATTGTACTTATTGGGAATACTAAGAAATTTTATTTCAAAAACAGTGTCGAACTATGAACTAAAGGTAAAAGTCCTGCCATTTAGCTAGCAATTCAGCCTTAAATTAATTAATCAATACCTACAGTAAAATGCTAGAAATATTGTTTTAATTAATGCAAATATAAATTTAAATGAACAATTTAAAAATTATATAATATTAATTTAAATATTATAAATTTTCTATTAACTTAAATATTACAATTTTTATCAACAGATTGGAATCATAGTGTAAAACTAGAAAAAATGTGTAAAGTAAATGTGAAGTTATAAATCAAAAACAAAAGTAGTAAACAAAATTGCGAATAATAGTTTTGCTTTCAAAATTATTTATATAGATGAATTGGAGATGAAAACAAAAGAAAAATGAAATTATAGACTAACAGTATATTTACTTCTAGACTGATATGTTCTAAAACATAATTGATCAAAATTGAAGCTTTGATCAGTTTTGTTCTTTTTTTTTATCATCCTACATGCGACCTTGGTTTTTCAATCCATCACACTCTGTCAGGGAGCCCAATACAATCTTGAAGCAAAGGAAAAATAATCTTCAGGAGAATTCCTAGTTCCAACTTTAAAAAGTCCAGGACACACATAAGTGAAGAGGTCCAGTCATATCATCAAGTCCACATAAAAGGCATTGGAGAATCTGTCAAATCTGAATGGTGAAGATGCTTTTGTAGATAATCATGTATAATCCTAAGGCAGAAATTTGTCACAACCACAGCTCTGTGGAGGTTGCACAGAATAGACTTTGTTGGCAAAGAAGCCCACACTTTCCTTCTCATAAACAATTTGTAAACATTTTGACAATAGGAAGCAAAATTTCTCTTAATAAGATTTTTAACAATATAGTACTCTGAAGCTGGACAAGGTTGCTGTAGATTTGAGCCAGCCATCTGGCAAATCAACAGCTGAGTTATTACCCGTACAATTTGATGTGCCTCTTCTAGTAGAAAACTAATAGCCATCTGACAGTAATAAACAGACCCAATATTGTTAAGTGTAATTAATGAGAGTAATTTGATAGTGGCCTGAGAGTCAATAAAAATAGTATATTGCTCTCCCTACTTTTTCTGATATCTTCAAGAACTAACAACTATTGTAGGTGTCATAGTATTCTCCTTGAGCCTGGCAAAGCTTGAAACATTTAGAGTAGCAGTACCTAACCTTTTATATGTGATTCCCAGCTCGATTAAGTACTATGAACAAAAAATATTTTAAAAATAACCATTTCATTTATTTCTCAATTGTTATAATATGGTAAGCATTTATATAGTCGTAAGAGATATCTTGCAAGATGTTATAAAATAATTGCGTGCAATATTATTATTCCATTACTATTATTCATCTCAAACTCATTTGCCAAACTTAAGATTTCAGATGTATCACATAAGATTGGAAATAAGTTTATCAAAAATGTTGATGTTTTAGAAATGGAAATTATAGATTTTCAGTCAGATTAGCAACTAAAAGTAAGGTTTCTGTAGAGTGAGTTTTGTACCCTTGTTGATAAGAGAAAATATTGCATTATGAAAGAAATTTTCCTGAAACTGTTTTCCTGCATTGGATCTGCTTACATTTGTGAAAGTGGATTTTTGACTATGAAACATTTAAAGACAAAATGCAGATAGAAAATTACAAATAAGCACTTGAATGACTTTATGAGTTTAGTTATAATAATGTATGTACTGATGTACAATAAACTGGCTGAAGACAAGCAATGAAAGTCTTCACATTAATTATCAGGCATTTGTTTTAAATTAAATATGTTTTTTTACTGTATACTTAATAATCAGGCATTTCACAGTTTAACTGTAAAATTCCTTATTACTTTCCCATTGTTTACCAGTTACCATTAAATGATTATATTTTATAAGTTTTGTAATTTGAGGACTTAGATAAGGTATAAATAGGTTTTTATGTTGATAAATTGAAAAGAATAAAATTGTTACTATTTCAATAATGTATTTATATTGAAGTATTTGATAAAAATTTGTTTTTAAAATTCAAAGCAGACAATTTTTAAAAAGGAATTTTTTTACATTTCTCTCAAAAAATTTATAAAATAAAAATGTATTATGAAAAAACTGTTAATTCATTTTAAATGAAATCTAAAACATATTTATCTTTAATTTAAAAAAAAAAATCTAGTATTTGTTTACGTATTTAAAGGAATTAAAATTTTCAAATGTACATACATGCATAAGAAATTAAATGAAAAACAACACCATCTATTGATGACTGATAGGCCAAAAGTTGTATATGGATTGATTTCAATTTTTGTGTTCAAAATGAGCCCGCGATAGGCCAATGGTTAGTCACCACTGGTTTAGAGTATACTCCTGCACCAACATTTCTAATGACATCCTCAGCTGAACTATCCAAAAAAAAAAACATGAAACCAACTATATGGTGGATGATGCTCATCAATAGTAGCCAGGGCAGCTTAGCAGGGAATATCAGGTAAAGAAGGCAATCAGTTGTATAAATATGATTCTGAAAGATGGGGGCTCTAAACAAAGTCTCTCTACCATCATATGCTCTTAAACATATCAGACAGTTTCTTGGTCAAAGTCAAAAAGGTTCTCTGAGATTTCTATCTAGGATAAGCAGGTGTATAATTTTTCTAGAAACCATCTCTCAGAAGCCTTTCAGAAAGCTTCAGGGCAGCAGAACTTTTTTTTCAGTCTTCCAAAGTCTTCAATCTTACAACCCAATCTGAATTTGCAATGCTTCTATAGGAGTAGATAAAGTTCCACCAGAGATAAATAACTGTTGTTGAAGTGTGTTCTCAACTTTGACATTATCGATGACATGTAATCCCAAAATATGGAAAAAAAGTTCATAAAGAACAATAAAAAATTCAAAACTGAAATTATTAATGAAATAAAAGAGACAGAGAATGACCTTTCATTAAAATTAATAAAATATATAACAATTAATAAAAAATCTAAAAATAATTAATAAAAAATATAATAAAAAATCAAGTTAAATAGATTTTATCAAGTGTAATTAAAATGCAAAGAAAAATTATGTAAGATTATTTTAAAGAAAATGAATTCTTAAAATATTGTTCACTTTTAAGAAAGGATTTTTATTAAGAAAAAATAACTTTAAAGAAAAAAAAATGTAAAGATAAATTCATATTTTTGAGAACACATAAAACAAATGAGGGAATGTACTAAAGAAATAACTAGAAAAAGGTGAAGAAATTTGAAGAAAATATTTTTTTTAAAAGTATTGTGTAATTTTTAATTCAATAAATTTGAAATTTAATGAAGCTTGTATTTTGAAATATTAAGAGATGAAAACGCTACAAAAATAAGCTTAAAACAATAAAGGTTCTCACATTATTTTATGAGGAAAAGTAGATTTACATAATAAAATAATGTAAAAGCAATACAGAAGTTTTTCTTATTGATGACCAAAGAGTAAATATTTCTTTTGATTTTATACTTTATTTAAATTGTTCCAAAATATAGTTTTAACAAAAAATTAATAACAAATTTTTAAAAATTTTATATCATTTTTAAATTAATGTGATGATATATAAAGTTGTAAATAATCGAAGGAAATTCCCCAATTTACAGACATATTTATAAATTAAAATTACACAAGTGTGTTTTTATACTATCCTTAAATATTTATATTTTAAAAATAAGGTTTTATAATTATTCAAAGTAATAATTTTCTCAATTTCCCATACTGATTTAAATACAATTTCGTACAATATATTTAATATTTTTATCATTTATTATCACTATTCAAGACAAGATATAAAAATATGCAGACAGAAATTTCAAAATAAAATATAATATATTTATAAGATAAAGTATATGATAATCAACAATAAATTTTTTTTAAATCCCTCCAGTTCAAGACAAATATGAAATTTCTTTACAACATAAATATAGCAATAATTGCTGCAGCAAAATTTGTATCAAGTGATATGACATTTATCATTAAATTATAATTATTTTTTTATATAATTGCTTAAAATTTCATAAAGTAAATACTGATTAACAACAACTATTTTTTAGCATCCATTTTAAAGCATAATATATTGTCTTAAATTTAAAAGGTTTTAACATATACTACTAAAAACAATCGGGTAAATTACACATACAATGAAATAATTTAATAAAAATAAGTTATATTAGTTTTAACTTAATGAATGTAAGTTAACTTAACTATAAGTTATATTAGTATATAAAAGAAGTATCCTTCATTAGAAATGTCTTAACATTTGCATTTCACTTAAATAAAAAATTAAATTACAAATAAAATTCTAAAACAAACTTTCTTAATATTTATTGTTATTACTATCTTCTATTGTTTATTTTCATATTATGATGCATAAAAAGGAAAATTATGAAAAATATTTTGCAAATAATAAGAAAGCTG
Source organism: Latrodectus hesperus (assembly GCA_037975125.1). Classification (NCBI taxonomy): domain Eukaryota; kingdom Metazoa; phylum Arthropoda; class Arachnida; order Araneae; family Theridiidae; genus Latrodectus; species Latrodectus hesperus. Next base: position 47,233,374 of record CM075861.1, on the reverse strand, counting down.
GACTGAAACTAATAAATTAAAAGAATGCAAGAAAGAAACTTATAAATTGAAAGAATTTTACAAACAGAAATTCAGCAACCAATCTTTCATATATTATAAATTATAACTCCTTATAAATGAAAACACTTAATAGTTTAAATTAATAAACATAGTTATTAACTTTTAATCTACTGTACGCATTTGTTTAATAAATGAATAATTAAAATTAGTAAGAAAATTCTTTGAAATAGTTTAATTTAAACACACGCAATTGTTTCTAGTGAACCTAAATAGAAATAAGCAATTTATAAAATTGTTTTCATATAAAATTCACTTATGCTCCATTCTCTTTAATTAAAAATTAAATTATCAGCAAAAACATTTGTTTTCTAAACTTTGATATTCAAGTTTAGGATGTATCAAAAATAAAATCCTGATACATATTATGCAAATAAAAAGGATGATAAAAAAGAATCTAAATTTTTTTAATTCCAAGAAAATTTTAGCAATTATTCAAATAATTTTAACAGCATAAAAATAAAAGCATTAAATAATAATATAAAAATTAAAGAAAAATATTAGCTTCTTATTTACTAAAAGCAATTTTTGTTTAATTAATGAAAAATTAGAAGATAAATTAATGTGAAAGTGAAACAAAAATAACTGATTCATAATTCGCCTAAATGAAAATAAATTTAATTTCTTTCAATTCACATTTCAATGTTTTCAATTTTACAGATTCAATTTATTTCAACATTGTTTTTTCCACAATGATATTTTGTCAAATAATCTCAATTAAAAATTATTTACATAAAATATTGGCTTCTTCATAAGAATTTTTGACTTTTAAAATAAAAGTTTTAAACTATTTATTTTAATTAAAAATAATTTTAAATTTATTATTTAATGAAAATCTCAGATGAAAAGCTAAGCAGACAAGGTACAGGATAAGGAATTGGTTGAACTTTCCTTGAAACCTTTTTGCACTTGTTTGAATCATCATTTTCCATCACAATTTCTATGGCTCTTATTTTGCGAAAGGTAAATATTATCTGGAGTGTTTTTCTTTGATAATTCAGATTGTATTCATCATGAAGTTCACTACTTATCAAATCACAGTAATTGTTTTAATAAAATTAAAAACAGCTGGCACTCATTTCTAAAATTAACTTTCATTATGTTGTGCTAACAAACTTCCAAAGCATTCCTGAATATTATTTACATATTCTGTAGACATTTTTTTAAACTTATTAAAGTGTGACTTAATTCCACTTAGAATTATAATCGATTTTAAAATATCTTATTCTACTCTTGATGGACATAGTTTGTCATTTTTAAATGTTACTAAATTTTACATTTTTATCTTTTACAGATGAGAAATTTTTTAAGTAACATTTTCGATTATATATAGTAACATTTACTTAAAAGATGAATTTATTTTACTTCTGATCAGTAAGTTTACTTTCTATTAAATGATAACATCTATGAATTTATCAACCTGGAAGCTAATTTATCAAGCTACACATATTTAGTGATTTATTCAGTTTTATGGTCAACATCTCTCACATAAAATTGATAATTAACTATTATAGAATCCAACAGACACTCTATGTTTATATACGTAACATGAATAAAGTACTTTTAATTCTCAAAAAAATTTCATTTAAATTTTTAAATTTTACTACTGTATGAAATCATTTTTATGACAAAATTAATTATTTAGAATGAAGTAAATGTTTCAGTGAAATTTTTCAATTTAACCTTTAAATTAAGAGATAAATTAAATTAAATAAATAAAGTGTATTATTAATTTATAAGCATTTTTCTCTCTTAGTAAAATATTTCTTTTACCCTTCTCAGCTTTTCTTCGTTTCCTTTTATTGCAAATTTTAACAGCACAAACGGACAGTACAATGGCAGCAATAAAGAAAAGGATTCCCCCAACAACTCCAGCAGTGATTGCTTTACTTCGATTTCTGTCTTGCAGATCACCTAAGAGAAATAAATCAACCATTGAATCAACAAAATGTTTAATATAAATATTGAAATAATTATTATTTCACTGAAAATAGAAAAATAGAGTGATTAATAAAAGTATATATTTGATAGGACAATTATTATCTCATACAGGAGGAAAGGGTTTACAAGAAATACTATTTTCTTTTTTGTAGGTTAAAATGTAATTTACTAAACAACTTTTTAAATAAAAACTAATTGCTTGCTTAAAGTATTACATTAAAGAACAAAGAAACTAAAAAAATAATTTATAGATTTATGAGAATAAAGTTTTTTTCTCAAGATTTTAAAAGAAATGAAATTGACAGTGGAGCTAAAACAACAAGATGTTAAAAAGAATGGTAATGGAGATTCAAATAAATGAAACTGATGAATGACATTTAATTATTTAAAGATCAAAACTGATTATTCGAAAGATTAAATAATATTGTACAACACACATACACACACATTTTCAACAAAAAATAATAAGACTTAAATATTTTTAAAGAAAAATTACAAAATAAATAAATAAAAATACTTTAGTTAAATGCTTTAAAAAAGTACAAATTAATTAAATACTCAAAATTAAAAAGAGATTGACATGAAAATTATGCAAATAATTAAAATAAATAAGTGGAACTCTTCTACATTAAAATGTATTCAGTTTTATCTTGAAAGTATTCTGATTCATAATTAAATTAATATTAAATAAAACACAAATTTAAAACATTAAGAATCAGGTGTTACATATCAAACAATAATTGGGACTATAAACAGTATAATTCTATTATTAAATAAGAAATAATAACTTAACACAAAAAGAAACTTTTGTGCAAAACGTAATATAATGTTTTAATAAATAAAAAAAGACTTTGTATTAAAAATTTATCTATCACAGCATTCAATAAGTAGACAATTGAGCAATTCTCAATTAAATAGCTACAAAAATGTAGTTTGTTAGATAGACAGATATTATCTTGCATACAACCAGTGCAATAATTCTATTTGAAAACTGTATTAATTTAACATATATTCTTTAGAATATAATCTTTTTGATGTAGCAGATATTTCTGCACTTGAAGAGAATTTTCTTGGCATAAAAAATATAAATTAGAAGTTCTTAATCATGAAAGATGATTAGAAATATTTATTTAAACCAAAATCATTAATGAAAGAAGCTTAATTTCAGAGGAATGATTTAATAATTCCATGCACATACTATGTACTAGGATTTGCACTAGTACTATGTACCAACAGTTTAAGCTTATAAAAAGATATAAGAAAATAACTAAATGATAATTCTGCAATTTGTGATATTTTAAAAATTCCTTTTCTAAAAATGTAGTCAAAATTTAATCAAATGTAAATTACAACTAAGAAAACTGTTATCAGAAAGCTTATCGATTCCTACCTTTTTTAATAATACACAAATAAAAAAAATAAATGTCTAAGATTTGGCTTTACAATATGTGTTCATAAATTTTGAAAAATCAACTGCTATTTCATGCCTGCAATTGATATATTTTAATATTGCAACTCACTTTTAATAATTTATAAATAATACAAACATTCTCCTCATAAAGTTTTCCAAAGAATTACAACAGAAAAAAAGAGAAAAAATTGAAATATTAAAAAAAAGTAAGACATTTTCATAAATATCAAACATCTGAAATAGAAATATTTTAAAAGCATGCAGTCTTTAAAAATTAATCTAAAATTTCTAAATTCATTTCAAAGAAAAAATTTAACTTAAATTTTGTTTTGGAATAAAAAAGTTATATTATGTAAAGTTGTATAAGAATAATATTAAGAAGTTGAAATAAGCATAACTTTTTTCAAAATTAACAATACATGCATATAAAACCTACCATGTATTTCTAAAAATACTTCTGGGCTGGGAGCTGATGCAACTCCATCATTAGAAAATGCCAAAACTCTAAAAGTATATTTTCCTCCTTGAACGAGTTTAGCTGAAAATAAATATAATGGAAATGTTTGTCTAGATGTTATACCATTTGTAAGATATTAATGATATTTCTTATTAGTTTTTAATAAATATTATTAATATCTTAACTATAACATAAATAATACATACATTTTACTATTACATACATAATTTAATTAATTAGTTTAAATAAAATAATTTTATTTAAACTAATGATACTAATATGATACCATTAGTTAAAATAAAATAATTTTTATTTAAGCTAAAGATATAGTATTAGGTGCAAAAAAGATGTCAAATATTTAGCATCAAATTCAGCTTTGAAACATTCACCATGAATGTGTAACTTTATAAAAAAGATCTGAAAACTCATATACATAATCTTATATATATATATATATATATATATATATATATATATATATATATATATATATATATATTGATTGGAGGATACTGAGTATTTAAATAGTAAAAAAATCCAAAATATATACACTTACAGTACAAATTTAATCTTTTATGTCTTGATTAACAACATTAGAGACATTTTGGTAGGAATAAAAGGAATAAAATATACCATCGTATGAAGTCTCTTTCAGCTGACCCCAGTTTTGCCACTGCACATCGTTTTTGTACTCAATTACATAATGGGAGATAGGAACTCCATCTGTGGGAGGATTCCACATGATGCGAACACCTTGGACTGTTTTGGTAACAGTGACATTTCTCACAGTCCCTGGTATTGGTCCAGCTGGAGTGGAAGGCTCTGTGGGTCCAGATGAACCTAAAGTTGAGGGAAAACCTAAATAACCAGTTCAGTAACTTAAATATAAAAGAAATACAATGATTTTCAAGTTAATGCAATTTTTATAACACTGTTATTTTGAATTTGTTTCATAAGTAACTTATATGTTTATTAATATTTTTAAATTTTGAATAAAATTTAATTATATAATTTCACAGCAATTATAAAGGTATAAATTTTTAAATGTTTCAATGGACAATAACTATACAAAATTGAATTAAGAGCATAAAATAAATTATAAATAAATTGTTTTACATCTTTTCAAGAAAATAAATAATGATTTTGTTCCTTGAAAAGATGTAATAGTTTAATGAAATATATTTTTTTTGTATTTATTCACATAGTAAAAGAATTTAGGCTTTCTTACAAATGATTAAACAGAAATCACTATACAATACTACAAGTACATTTGAAAATATCCCTATACCCAGTCATATTTTAAATGGATAATTTAATATTTCAAAGAACATTTTTAAATGTGTACCAACACTTGACATTTGCAATTAAGCTGTTCAAAGCTATTACCAAAGACTATCAACCAACGAAAAATTCTTTTAACAAGCCTCATTGTTTGACTCTGAAAAGTGTCAGTAAGCTGCCCATCTCAGTTCTTTTGGCAAATATTATCTAAAGTTCATTACTGTGAATATGTTATCCCAGATTTCTTGCTTTAGTATAGCAATGTATTTTACAGTCTTATTACTAAATATATTTTTATTACTTAACAACATATTCTGATTGCACTATTATTATACAATACATCATTACATATACTTTTATTGAATATATTTTACCTATAAAATCTATGCTAATCAATAAAGATAATTTCAAAATTTTTTTATCATGATTGTTTCTTTAATTTCTTATAAATTCATTAATTATACATGAGCACATAAAATTATTACAAAATACTATTTCAGAACTATATGAAAGAAACCAGTAAATAATTGGTTTTGAATCATCTAATAAAAATTTAATACATAATTGAATAATTTAATAGAAAAAATTGCCAAGAGAAACAAAAAGTTAGTAAAAATGAATAATAAAACAGATAATAACTACGTTAATTTAAATTTAATGCAAGTAGATGATATATAGATTGTTGATAATAAATTTAAATACTTTCCAATAATATTAACGTTATTAAAGATTAATGCATGACATAATTAATCAAAAATTACATTGAAAATAAAATATGTTTCAAAGTAAGCATTTTAAAAATATTGATTAATAAAATTTTCTTTTTATTCAAAATATTTCTTTTCATAAAAATAAAATATTAGTTGAATACATACAATATTCCTAACAAACATGAGAGCTTTGAGTATTAATGATTCTGAAAATATAGATTATTTTTTTAAATACTTTTAACCACTACTTATATTGTATACTCTAATTAAATATATCATATAACCTACATATTAAAGACAAGTGAAAAAAAACCTTAAAACAAATTCTCTAAAAAAGTGTTGATCAAGAATTCAATTTGTTGAAGAAAGGGCATTTGTCTAGACTTATAAATATAAATACATTATTTATATTTAATTATGGCATTTAAATTAAAATAAGGTATAATCATTAATGTAATGCATATAATAAATATTATTATTTATATAATTTATTTGCAACATTACAATTATTTGCATTACAACCTTAATTAATAAATTTCATAACATACTTCAATAAATAATAAAAAAGAGAATTATAATGCACATTTTATTTAAGAACTAAAATAGGAAGAGTTAAATTAAGTTTGCATTATAAATAATATAAAATTCATATTTTTTGTATAATTGAATATAAATAAAAGGTATACAAAGCCATGAATTACAAAAATAAAAAAATGCCTCAAATTAAGCAACTCTTTATTGCAGATTAATTTTAAATAAATTTTTTTTATGTAAGCAGAGAATTAAAATTTTCCATGTTCACTAGATCCATATACTCTAATAGTGTTTAAAATGTAATTATTATAATGCTTTTAAAAATTCATAGTTAATTTTAAAATGCTAAATATTACTCGTATATAAAAATTTGACAAAGGTATAAGATGTTACTTGAAATTATTTAAAGCTGTTTGTTATGACACTTAACAAATCAGTTTAAAATTTTCTGAAATCCAAGGTAGATTTTTCTCAGGGTTCATTTTAGATTTTTTATTTATTTATTTTTTGATCATTTTTTTAATACTGCATTTATGTATTATAAGTTTTCAATTTCCTTTCTTAGAAACTATAATGGGAAAAGTATAATAAAATTATAAAGGGATCTATTTGCTAACAATGATGATTCAATTATTTTTTGTGATATCCTTAACCTTCAAATCAGATATTCCACGCATTTAAATTATAATTTTTGAATATACAGTATATGAAATATTTCATTTAATTTAATCATTATTTCAACACCAAAGTTTAATGTTATAAATAATTGTACTTTTTTGAAGAAAATTCTCAAAATTAACAGTTTATAAAAACAAATATAAAGCTATAAAATCATTAGAAATGTCAAATATTGTAAACATTTTATGTTGCCAAAATTTAAAAAAAATCAGATCATTCTCGCGTGTCAATAACATGGTAACAAATTTTCGCATTCTATTATTCTATGCGAAAATAGGTTAAGGTTTCACAATCAATTATTATAATTTCTAAATTGATATCTTTAAATAACAATAAGTTCTTCAGCCGCTGAAATTATAAAGTCAAATTACATCATCAACAAGAAAAAGTTTCTTATTAGCTACTTTGGAGTACATTTATTCAAACAACAAGCATATTGACAAATTTTCTATAGATATATTTCAGCTTTACTAAAAATTTTGTTTCAGATATCAAGTATTTATCTACATATTAAATTTAAAGCTGAATGAAAAACAATTAAAATTAAAACAATCTATGAAGATACTGCTTCATTACAGATTATAACACATGACCATATATTTCAATAATTTAAAGTCAAAAAATGTTTCTTCAAATCTTAATTAATGATAATTTTATGACAAAGATTAAATGTTGTAAGCAATTTGTATAAACAACAAAAATAGCTAGTTTCACTGAAACAGAAAGTAAAGATTTTTGAAAAAGTAAAGAGTAGAAGAAAACAATAATAGAAGTTGTTACCAGAGTCAGAGTTCCCAGGAGACTTTTCTCCTATAGAGGTGGGTGTAGAAGGACCACTACCACTAGGCGATTCAGTAGTAGTAGTACTGGAAATATAGTCAGCAGCTAAAAGAAAGTCAGTGGAACAGAAGGAAGTTTAAAGAGGGAAAGAAATAGGGTAAAATTATGAAAGAAATTAAGAAATTTAGTTTGTTAGTAATCAGAATAAAGAATGTATAAGCTAGAATATTTTTATTATTTTTTCAGAAAGTTGGGTATGTATGTTCATATTGATGAAAAAACAATTTTTTAAAAAATTAAAAAAAAAATTGTTATAATAGTCAAGTTTCAATTTCCTATAATATACATAGCTAAGAGCATGACAACTGGAATAGTATATTTACCCAATTTTTTATTTAAATATTCAAGAACATGTTTTCATTAATTTTTATACTTTTGATGATAAAATCAATGAATTAATTAAATTTTAGAGCTAAATAGAATGTGGTTTTACATAAAGAAAATGATATTTAGATAAACACTAATATATCATTATTTCTAAGGAAACTGCATTTTATTTTATTTATTAAATATAATACTATAGACTGGTACTCAATATATTTTTTACGAAGAATATTTCATAAGATAATAACTGTCCCACAGCAAATTTAAATTTGAATAACAGAATAACATAATAATTAGTAGAGAACATAACTGAATAATTTTTAAGGGAATTTTGAAAATGAAGCCAAAATCATTTTTTTTTTATAAAAAGATCAGACAATGCAATGCAAATTCTCATATGTTGAAACAATACAAGATGAGAAATTTCTAAAACAGTAGAATAATATCATACCATATAGTTAACTTTTAAATTAGAAAATTTCAAAGAGTATCAGTGCAATATTTAAAAATTTAAAATATTAAACATACATTTTGTTTTTGCCCTGATAATTGGACTAAACATTCCATCACCCAACTTGTTCCTTGAAAGCACTTGAAAGTCATATTCAGTATCTGCTTGCAAATTGTAAACTGTGAAAGTCGTTGCTCCATCTGGGTACACTCTTATTGTCCTCCAGTCACTGTCACCTTGATCTGCAAGCCTGTACCTGCAACAAAATATTTTTTAGTATTAATGAAAAAGTTTGCAAGTGAAATAATTTTTTAAAAAATATGCTTAAAAATAAAGGTAAATTTAGAGGAACATTTATAAATAGATATACTGACAAATTATTTTTCTCAGTGCTTCTCAGAAATACGACATCTTAAAAGCACTTGATACAATTTAAGGAAGTAATTGCAACTTTTGATGCAGTTGGATATTAATTAAGAAAATATATTGGTAGTCGCAACAGAAAAGAGAAGCTTTAAAAATCCTTCACGTGTTTTCTCTATTATGTAAATTCTCATAATATAGAAAATTACAATAAAGAATACTTTATTTTAAAAATAAACACTTTATGGATAGTTTGTTTTAGTTGAACATGTAAAATAACAAGAAAGGTAAAAATAGATAAAAAGCATGGTAAAAATATATCAATATGAATAGAAATTGTTTATCAGTTTTCATTTGTATTTTTCTCACTGAAATGTACAAAACAGCTTGTTATTTTATCAAAAAGAGGCTAAAAAATGGGTTTTTAAGTGTAAGGTATAGTTAAAAATGAACTTTTAATGATATTGTATAGGTCTATTTTGAAGATAACTAAAAAATTGAACTGAGTGGCACAATAGTCCAGTGGGACCAAGGTTTGGTTTGGTTTGTTTGTCGCTCAACGGTCATTTTTTGCAATTGAGGGCTACTTAGACCGGGACTTACGGTTTAAAGTGGATTCCAAATCACTACAAACATCCATGCCCAATGTGGGATTCGAACCCACTAACCGTTGAACCGAAGGCTAGAGCGCTAACCATTCAGCTGCGAGCTCAGCCCAGTGGGGCCAAGGGGTATAGTGGCCATATTTGTTTCCTTGATTTAGAAGATAACAACAAGATAGATCTATTGGGAAAACAACTGCAAAATTTAATTTCTATAAAAATGTATTTTATATACATCTTTTAAAATGCTAAATAAATAATAAAAGTACTCAAAAAAAGATATAAAAAATACTTTGCTATTTTTAAGAAATTTGATTTTTCTATTTTTATATAGATTATTGATAAATCATGGAAAGAAATACAGAGTGAAATCATTAATAATAAGGAGCAATGCACAATATGGAACACTAAATAATAACAATTAATAAGAAAAGATCAGGAAAGTACATTAAAATATTAAAAAGTTATTAATAAAGAAATTAAAAAAGACAATTTTTTAATTACATTAAACTCATATTTGATTAAGAAATCAGATTATTATACACTATTTTTCTATAAAATTTTTAATACAATTTTCAACGCTGCTTTCCAATACTTTAACCAAGATTTAAAATGTTCTGTTTTCATTATAACCTCTTTTTATATTAAAAAAATTTAGTTTTATCTTTTTTATCAACTTTCATTTAGCATTTTGAAAATAGTTTTGGCAGACCATTTGAGTATTTCAAACACCTGCAAGCATATCTTGTTTTTATAAGCCTTCTATACTGACAGGATTTGTACAGATTTCCAAGAAACAAATTCCAGGAGTTTTCTAGGAGTCAAATCAAAAATTTCCAAGAGGCATTAACTTTTAAGTATAATAATTTTTTTTTTATATTTTATTTAAGAAAAATTTCTAAACCCAATTGGCATATGATTATGCATAGGTAATATTTTTCAATCTGTAAATAATAAAAACAAATTATTGCAAAAATTAATAAGAATATTTTAAGTTAGAATTATATTTAATGATTACTTCAAAAGCTTTTAATGAATTTACAACTATAACAAAATAAATATTTTTTATAAATAATCTATATTTTTTATTAATGATATTAAGAATTATAATTATCTTTAATGATATTATGAATTATATTTAATTATTACTTCAAAAGCCTTCAATGAATTTTCAGCTATAACAAAATTTATTTTATATAAATAATCTATATTTTTTACATAATGAATTACACATTGTATAAAATAATGGGTAGTTTTAGAGTTTTTAAACATGTTCAATAGATTTCTATTTATTGATTTATTGAGTATTTCAAGATGTATATAACAATCTCGCTTTAAATAAATATACTTATTCCAAAACAAAATAAATGTAACTATTAGATAAAATTTCTAAGTTATGACTTTTTTCCCAATTATTATATAATATAGGCAATTTGAAATTTTTTCTATTTACTTTCTAACTCTTTTAAAACTATAAAATTCCATATCTATATTCTAGACTTCCTTATTTCTTAAATCATTCAAAAGGTTTTCACATTTCTTGGTTATTTATAAAAACACAATATTGCTATATGAAAATGCTAACTTTTCATCACTAAATCTCTCACTTTTAATTAATTAATAATACTGAACAGTAATTGTCACTTCTCTGAAGCACCACAGTAACACATGTTTAATTTTACAATTAATGTTAATTTACAAGTTCTTTCAACTTCCTCAGCAATTTTTATAGTATATTTTTCAATTTCAATGTCATCTTTCAAACGCTTCAATTTGATTTTCAGTAAATCAGTTTTTTCAAGAAGTACTTTTTGCTTTCCTTTTGTTATCGGTTACTTTTTTTTATCATTTTAATTCATCTAAATACAATTTATACTTTTACCTTGCACTAGCAGTAAAACTAAGTAGGTCTTTGCTGATTATAATATTGTTGACTACTCCTAAGTTTCAGACATGATCATCAATGTTGCACTTATATATATAGCTACAATTAATTATTTAAATTTTCTACCATCAAATTTTTGTTTACAGAAAACCTATGTTCAACAAATACTTGACTATGAGAGAGTAGTATAGGAAATTAACTACTTTCCATAAGTGACAATAATTTTATCTATTTAAGGGAAAATTAAAATAAAAAATCTATCTTTAACAGGATCAAATTTTTCATACTACAATCTTAAAATCTTACAATTTCTCGTAATGATTTAAAATCTTATACAAAACTATGAAGTTCTTTCTTTCTTTTTTGAACCACACAAAAGTTAATCTTTACATGGCTTTTCCAGAATCCTCTGGTCACTGAAAAGATACTTTCCATTAGGCATATTAAATAATTTATTTCAGCCTTTATTTCATTGATGAACTAACAAACTCATCCATTTTCACTAAAATTATACACAATTTTCACCAAGGAAGATTTGGAAAGTATATTTTAACTCAAAAATTTTATATTTAAATATTAATATTCAGTGAATTTTATACAATATAAAAGACAGAAATAAATATGTAAAAAAATAATCAATTAAAATTGTTCCCTTGATTGCACCACATGATGATCTGATTGATTACTCTTTACTTCCCTTCACACATATGAATCTAAATACTATATCCAGTACTGATTGAACTGGATCATCAAGAAAATATTGTGACTGAACTAAATCTTTATTTTAGTCAACAGTTATGAATACAATCTAGGTTTTTGAAGAATTTCATTGAAAATTTTAAAATATTAAAACAGAAAACTCAAAAAAATTACAATATATTTTTACAAAAAAAAAAAAATGCATCAAAGTAAGTAAAGACTAATTCACAATTTTCAAGGAGTCAAGTCAAAATATCAGGAGTTTCAAAAATTTTCCTAAAATTTCAAAAAAAAAATTTCAGGAATTTCCAGAAGTTGTATGAATCTTGATTTATTTGAATTATGCATTTTTCAATGAGAAACATATGCTGCAATTTTTCAATACATTAAAAACATATTTTTGATTATGAAGAAAGAAAGAAAAAAATTCTGAAACATCTAAGATAAATTTGTATCCTTTTTCTCTTTCTTTAAATTTCCATTGCTCTAGTTAATGTTATATAATATTTGGATCTAATCATGAGCACTGAATGTTTTTATATTTTAAGAGAATTTGCAAATATTTTTATTATCATTCAAAATTTTGCTGCCATTCCAAATGGATTAATAGCTTCAAATGTAATCTTCTCCTTAAAAGATATTTTAGAACCTAGAATTTGATGTCAATATTTTTTAATCGATGTAGATGGAGTTTAATTATCATCTTAATTAATTACTTTAACTTCCATCTCATCAAAATTTTTAATAAGCACAATATTTTCATATTTTTTGTTAATCTTATCATTTTAGTAGTGTTTATATTTGTTTTTCTGTTGTTGTTTTTGCTGATCCCTGTTGTATAGCAGCACTAGACCAAGCCTATGACATTGCACACGTTCAGGAAATCAATGACCAATAATGGTCGCTCCAGAAGATCTTCTTTATCGAGTCCCAAGCACTCAAGGATATGATCCGGATTTGTTTTTCTAAACAATTATTAAGCTAAATACTGGAACAGTTAGATGCTTACTCAAAAATATTTTATTTTTCCACTTTAGTCAATTTTTGGGATAGTTGTGTATTCTTATGTAAAATATACCTCACATTTATCCTTTTTAGAAAATTAAAATGAAATTAATTACTACTGAAATTCAATCACATTATTTTAAATATTTTGTTTTATAGCTTAACATACTTTCATAGAATTTTTAGCTACAATTAGATATCCTAAAATTAAAGTTACAAAACTTCTAATCACACTTTTTGATCAAGTACATTTTAACAATTCATTGTACAAAAGAATTCATCAGCTATAATTACAATTTGTGCAATATTATTGAGATACAAAAAGTTATCATGCAATTTTCATATGGTAATTCTAGAATGACATTTTTTTAATGCTCTAATATAATTCATTTCCAAAGATGTTGCTTAAAAGTTAGTAATTGGGAAAAACCTTAGCAGTAAATGCTTGAATAACTTTCCCAACTTCATTACCTTTCAAGTGATAATGCAATAGAATTTTCATTAATGATTAAAAATAAAAATAAACGTTAAACTTTCAAATTTTTTTAACAGCATTCACAGAAACTATGTATATTTAATTTTTTAAAATTTCTTAAAACAATGAATCATATAGTTTTGTGATTACAACAAAATATATTTTTAAATATTAAAATTTTATTCACGGTTTTGCATATCATTATCATTTACAAAATATCTCAAATATGGTATATTTACAAATTGAATGAAACATTTTTGTTAAAATTATACAATTGACTAGAAAATATTTTTAAAAGAGGAAGATAAAATTCTAGGGTAAACTTTTATAGACTTTTAAAAAATAAGAAAAATTATTAAATTTATAATGAAATGAGAATATTATATTTGATTCAAGAAAAATTATAAAGCAGATAACTTCATTGGAAAATATTTAAAATTAATATTATAGCAATTTCTTTTAAGCAGTAAAATGAAAACATCAATAAGAAAGATGGAAAACAATATAATAATCTAAAATCTAAGGAATTTATTGTATATATCAATATGCTAAAATCAAAATATTTTCTCCTTAATTTAAAAGTATAGTTAAAAATTTTTTCTATAAAGAAAATTATTTAGAATTCAATCATTCAAAACGAAATTTAAAAAAAAATTTTGTGCAAATTGCAGAAGAAAAAGTTTGTATAAAATACATTTCTAAGATTATACTTAAAAATAATTCTAAGTGCATAAGAAATATAATCTATAATAATATACATAATTTATATATAATGCAACTTTCCAAATAAATTACACAAATTTTAGACTTTCAAATAACATGAAATTTTATTTGCCTGTTTTTAAGAAAGTATGATTTCTTATTTCTCCTTTACACCCTAATTATGTGTGCAATATATTTTTAAATACATAATAATTAAATGGTCATACCATATGACATAGGTTTGCTCATGACCACCATCATATGCAGGCAACCAAGTCAAAGTAGCAGCTACTGTACTAGTATTTACAGTTACATTTGTTGGGGCATGAGGAGTAGTTCCTATAATGAAACAAAATTTGGCATTACTTCTGATTCAAATCTTAAATATTTTATGTATTCGTAAAAATCTTAAATGTATTCGTATAATATGCTCTTTATATCAGTAGACATACACTATTTAACATAAGCAGAATTAATTTCAAATAATCAAGACAGAATTTCATAAGAATGTTATACATTTTAAGACTACAAGATTTTTTAAAAATTTTTATATTTTTAGAAGTAACAATTAGTTAAAATTATACATCAAAAGATAATTATTCTAATTCATTTGATTTTTTCTTTACATGCATTTAAGTAAGCATTCTTCTTTACA
Organism: Latrodectus hesperus; assembly: GCA_037975125.1. Lineage (NCBI taxonomy): Eukaryota > Metazoa > Arthropoda > Arachnida > Araneae > Theridiidae > Latrodectus > Latrodectus hesperus. Next base: position 47,218,304 of record CM075861.1, on the reverse strand, counting down.
GAAAAATGTTAAGGAAAAAGTCAAATTGGAAGAATCATTAATATATATTTTTTCAGAAACTGCAAACCACTTTTTTTTATATTTTTTGAAATTTTATGATTAGGAAAATTTACTATTTAATTATGCTTACATTTGTTTTTAAGTTCTTTAAACCAAAGTCTCTCAAATTCATATAAATTGAAAGCTTCTATTGGGTTAGATAATGTTTACCAGTCGGTAATATGCACATTTCTGTAAACATACCACAATCTAACCGAAGATATATAAAAATAATATTGGTAGTGCCAGAAAAAAAATACAAAAAGATAAAAGTAAAACAAAATTATTATAAGAATGGAGAATTTAAAACGATAACTTGAAAGGACACATTTGTTCATTCAAAAATGGTAAATCTATTTCATTTGAAAATTATTAAATAAAATATTCTATTTCATGAATTGGAAACCTCACAAAAATTTTCATTAGTGATAAAAATTGAATATTCCCATACTAAGGTAAGGAAGGAATATATACTCTTTTATTAATCGATAATTATTTGTAAGCATTAATAGCAAGAAAAAAAACATTAACATTTAACAACAGCAAAATGTAAAAATTAAAATTGGGTATTAAAGGATACTTCAAATGAAATTCAAGAGACAAAATAAACTTGCAGATATGTAAAGATGAAAAAAATTTGGAACTGTTGCTCAATGCTGATCATAACTTAATTATTATTATGTACTTATAATTCAAATAAGCAAAAATTAGAAAATCAAAATATCCTAATAATCTAAATAAACAGCTAGAAAAATATTTTTAACTTTGAATTCAGTCTTTGTTTTTTAGTAAAGAAAGACAGGATATAAGAAAGTAATTAGTTTAAAAAGTAAACATCACTTTCAACTAAGGATAACAAATTATTATACTTAGAAACAAATAGAGTCATTCTTTTCCTAAATTGTATGAAATCCATAACTTTGCATAGATTTAAAAAGATTTTTCTAACTGATCAAATGATACCTAATAAATGTAATGTTGCTAATTTTTAATCATTCCTATTCTCTTACTGACATCAATCATGACTGCTTTATGAGAAGAATAAAAGTTTATAAATCAAACTGTTGTATATCAGATACTTTTAATAAAGTTAAGGTCAGATGAAGACAGGCAATTTTGGAATTTTAATACATTTGTGCTCAAATACTTTTTTTATACTTTCTGAAATGAATTGTAACAATAATGATCTAAAAAAATAATAATAAGTAAATCTATACAATGTTTATTTCAACAATATTTAAAGCATTTCCCTACAGATTTAACTGAAGTGTCCTTCTTTCAGTAATCTATTAAGAAAAGATAAAGTTACTTTATCAATACAGAAAAAACAACCAAGGTTATGATGACACTTCACAAAAATTCAAGGTAAATATTTTCTGTCCTTGTCTATTATTGCACCACCAGATATTTCACAAGCTCAATCCTCCTCCCTACATTATAAAAAGTTAATATTTATACCCATGTACTGCTACGTAAACTGAAGTTTGATGTTTAAGTAGTACAATTCTAACTTAGGAATATTTTCACTTGAATTAACATTTAGCTTTTATAAGAAGTAAAATTTTTGTATTAAATGTTTCATATAAGACAAACCTTCATTCTATAATTCTGCAATGTTATAAATCTTTTTTTTCTTTCATAGGAAAAAAACATCTTTAAATACATTTTTAGAGTTCTTTGATAACATTTTATTACTAAAACAATTGAGATTAGTCTTTTAATACTATAACTGTTTGGAAAGATAACATCTTACCAACTTACTATTGTGCAATAGTCATACTTTAAGGTACTTCAAAATTAGAATGAAATGGAATTTTGATATAAAATATGTGTGACTATTCAACAAAAAATACTATATATATAAAAAAATTCAAGGAAACATAAAAGACATACATTAACTCATTAGATTTTCATTCAAATATTTCTGGACAAAAAAATATCATTTGTAATATTAAAGAAATTTTTAATAAAAAAGTTTATGATTCACAGAATTTTATATTTTGAATTAATAATTTTGTTTAGTAATGTATATGTATGTACAGTTATTTAAATAAAGAATTTAAAAATACAATTTATTTCAGAAACATGTTTGAAAAATAAGTTGCATAAATAAAATATGCTTTTTTCAATAGAAATAGTACAAAATTCTATACTGAGTGATCTTGAAGCACAGAAATAAAATAATTCATATGATTTTTATTTTGAATGAATGGTATTACATAGTTTATTCATCTACATTTCCCTTTTTATGCTATACATTCATAAATATTAACCCCTTAACTGTATGTTATTTTAGAAAAACGGACCAAAAATGGAAAAATTTTTTCACTGTTTAATTTTATTCTTTTAATTTTATTATAAGAGTTAGAAAATGCTTTTTTATTACAAAAATAAAATTTTAAATACAATAATTACCATATTTAAAATTTTTACATACACATAAAACATTGATTACACATACATGTTATTCGTATTGAGCAAATTAAACGAAATTTTGAAGCTAAATATAACTTGTATAAATTAGTATAATATAAAAACACAACAATATGATTTTCAATACATAAATTTTACAAATCTTTTACAGTATGGTATACCCCAAAACAAGGTACTGCTCAAAAGCCTATATATTGCCATTTTTACAATAAACATTTGTCTCATGCCTTATTCTCTTCCCTTGTTCATCAGTTTTATGACAGCATATAAAACACTGCCTGGTTGGAGTAGATTTTTTCCTCATTGATGGGATGTGTTCAGGAAAGTGCCGACCTGTGAGGCGCAGTAAGCTTACACTAGGATGCAATGGTCCTGGTAGTTGAACATTTGGTTTATTTGGTTCAACAATTGATTTTGTGAAGTTCATATTTTTCGCAACTCCTGCTGAAGTATGCAAAATAAAGAAGTTATTTATATAACACCTGGTGTAGGATATGGCAAAAAAACTGTCTAGTAACATTTTTTACCTCCTTTTCTAGCAACTGGGAAGTCTAAGATGTTGATCGACTTTAATATCACCTCCCATAGTGTTGTTGTAGTCATGGATTACTTTCACAACCACAGTTGGAATAGGTAAAAAACTAGGGCCACTTGTGTCATTTATTAGGAAAATAGGGAATTAAATATCCTAAAGTAGAAACGAACTCAGCTCAGACTTCATAAAATATAAACGTTAATTTTTCTTCTGTCCGAAACGAGTTCGGTCATCACAAATACTGCACACAGTAATTGCCCGAACTGAATTCAGGCGACACTGGCAAGGAGTTAAATCATTTGGAGCTTACAATTTAATGTGAATTATGAATCTCAATCATTATGTTGGAGATTCACATGATATTGAGCTGAAGATTACAGATTAACCACTCAATTGCCAGTTCATTATACTGGGTGAAAGAAAGAAAAGCATTTTGATAAAAATGTGATTAATATATTTTCTGATATCTATCTGAATATATATGTATTCCTCACAGAATGTTTAATTGACAACCATAACAAATATGAATACATGGATACACACTCAATGATCCCAAAACTTTCTTCACAATCGAAGCAGGATCGTTTATATGTTATTCAAAATAATTAGAGAATCAACCAACTTTTTAACAATCAACTGTAAGGAATAATTTTAGATTCAAAAGTTTATTGTGATTAAAATGCAGTAAACATCAATTATAGTCTTGATGATAACATTGCCTTCAAAGGAAAAGGTTGAACAATATTTTTAAAGTAACCTTAAAAACATAAGAAATCATAAAAAGATATTTTAAAGCAGATTTAAATGGATTACAAATTACTTGAAACATTCTCACCTAAGATAGGATTTCAGACAAAAAACCACATCTGAATCAATAAAAGATAAACATCTAATGACAAGATTATTTAATTTTATTAATTAAAACACTATAGTTTCAATAAATCTTGTAATTTATTAGTACTAAATAAAGTAGAAGTCGTAGAAGCAATTCATTTTTAGGAAATAGACATACCTTTATTTATGTCAGATAAAATGTAAAAGTAAGTTAAGATTTAGAATATATCTTAACTTACTTATACATATATGTAAAATAACAAGATACTTTCAAGAGATCTTGATACATCTAACATTTGAACAATTTCAATCAAAATAATTTTTTTTAAAAAATTGAGCAACAAATGAAAAAATTTGAGTTAAATTATTAAGGTAGCAATTTTTTAAAGAGAAATAAAGATATATAATTCAGGCAAGGCAGGAGACTTTTCAAAAATTGCAAAATGAGTATTTCATTTTTAATGTATTTAATTTTACTTTTTATACTGGTTTTATAAGTAACTTCCAATGAAACACATGCATCATATTAAAGAGACAGACATGCTGCAAATAAAAAATACCAGTGGGTATAATAAAAAGATGAATTACAACTATGAAAAATATTAATATTGTGATATTGATTCTTATACATATTTACATTTTATTGATCATACTTCAATGTTAAAAAGTAGAGCTTTATTGTTTTAAAAAAATACTTATCAAATATACTATAACAATTTGAACAACCTTTTATATTTTTTAACTGAATAGGTTCTAAGTAAAAATGTTAAGCTTTTATTTAACTCAACTGAAATTTATAGAGAACAGTTGCATTCATTAAATTTTGTTAATATTCGAATTAATGAAAAATTGAAAATGTAACAACACACACTTTAAATTACTAATATTTATAATGAGTATTATGTTTTAAAGAAATGTTTAAGAATACCTAATAAGGAGTGATACAATTCCTCAATCAGACTGAAGTACAAGTTCTTATATTTATGAAAGAAAAAGAAATAATTTTATATTTTAAAATTTAAAAACTTATAATTTTCATTGTCTCTTCATTATTAATTGCATATTTTTAAAGATTTGTTTTAATGTTACTAAAAATAAAATGATATTATTATATACATTAAAAATTTTTTTGAATTTAAGCTCTGAACTTCAGCTTAAAGAAATAAAAATAAATCTTATAGAAAATAAGCTAAATTGTTTGCAATACAAATCTCATACAGTTTAGTTTTATGAATTTAGAGTAAATTTATGTGTTAGAAAAATATGAAGATATTTTAGGTAATTGATAAAAAAAAAAATCAATTCAATCTTCTGATAATAGAATCATGTTTCACAATTCAACTGAAAAATTCTCAAACTCTAAATAAATTCAAACCTTTGCAGTTTTCAATAAAATCGGTATGTTTTTATGAAATAAATTCCAAGAATCATAAGCACATTTTCTCTGAAATGTTGATACTCACATGTTGAATAAATATTTCTATATAACTATTTATTACATTCAGTCATATGAAATAAATATTTCATAACTATACTTTCAATATTAATAAGACAAAATACTTGCAAAAATCTAAGAAAACATTTTTTATTTAAATTAGGAGAAATAATTTATTTTAAAACTAACATTAAATTAATTTACAATTACAATAATACCTAATTATGTAATTTAAATGTTTAAATTTTTTTATATTAGTTCTAAATTATAGGGCATTATATTAAATTTTAAGGAATTTAAATTAATTTATGAGTGTTTCTTAGTTAATTATGTATTTCAAAAGCCTTTTGACTTTTGAAAATGACTTTTTTCACATAAGAAAATTTGAAGTTTTTTTATAACAAAAAAAGTATAATTAGAAGTATAATTAACAGAAGATTTTATTTAAATAATTACTGTTAAGTGAAAATTACTATTGTCAATTTCTATACTTATTTCTAGATAACTCAATAATTTTTAAGTTATATTCTATAATGGTTAAAAATTTTCCGATTTTAAAGTAAAAAAAAGAAATTCTTTTCAACTTACTTAATATTCTAATATCTTTCTATATTTATAGTTAATTCATTTTTGGGAATTTAATTTTGTCACTATGATAATTTGTAAGTTCCTTTAGCTACTTCAATTTATTTATTTGCTAAGTTTATTTATATAATCTTGCAAATATTTTTTCTTTTGGATATATCAATTTGATGAAGTAGAAGTCTGTACTTACTACTATTATTAATTTTATTTTTTTGTTTTTATTCATTTAAACACTGGTGATACTTTTGTCTCACAGCAGTAGCATAACTGAATGGATTTATAATATAAATGCTGATGATACATAGAAGTACATAATTAAAAAAATATTAATGTGCTATTTTTCCCATCATAGTCAAATTTCTTTGCAACAACACTGTTTAGTAAAATAGTGCTTAAAAAAATACAAGAGTTGTACTTGAATACCCAGTAAATATTTAAGGCCAAATAAAATTTTACATTTCACACTATCATTTCTTAACAAAATAAGTCTAAATTTTCAAATACTTTTTGAACTGAAAAGGCAGTTGTAAAAATATTTTAATTATTTGAAATAACAGAGACTGTTCTTTCAAATACTCATACTATCTGCCCCTCACATGAAGCCCGACTGCTAAATCTCTTACATTAGTTTCAAATAGGGAAGACACAGAAAATCAATTATTTAAAATCGTTTTATTTCACCTCTTTAAAAAATATAATAAGAGATTCACAAGAGACCAATATTTTCCTCTTTTCTAAAATATTAAAGTACAAAAAAAAATTGAACCGAATCAATTTAATGTTTTAGGAATATCAAGAAATGGTATAAAATTTCAAATTCCAGGAGATTTAAAAATTCTTCAAAATCTTAATGAATCTTTAGGAAAAAAGAAAAAAAAATTAAAAACTCTATAAACTAAAACTTACAAAAGGGATTAAATCAAGATATTTGTTAAATATGAAGAATAAATTGCAAAAATTTTTTTACAATTAAAAGATACTTACTTTCTACTAATAACAGAGTGCTTGTGACTAGGGTAGCAATTTCATTCTCAAGTACACATTCATATCGACCATGATCCTCTTTCTTCAAACCTCTTATTGTTAAATTACCACCCCTTATCAAAGCTCTTTCTCTAGGAAGTTTTGAACCATCAACCTTAAAAAAAAACATTAAATGTATTACAATAATTTGAAAGTTTCTATTATTTGCTTTAACAAATATTTATGAAATAAATTCAATCTAAATGTCATAATAAACTTGTTGTTTTAAGATTAAAAAATTCAAGACACATGATTAAAAATTCAAATTTTCACTGAATATTTCATAAATATTAATATTTGAAATTTTGCTTGTCAGTCATTAGCTATCATACAGATAAAATAGTACACAAGATGCATATTTTTAACAGTGTTGTGAAAAATCGTACATTTATATGTCATTCTCCAGCTTTTCAACTGTAAAACAGTCTATTATGTAAAAATAATAAATAAATTTTTTTGAAGTAAAAATTTTTAATTTTCTTATTTACTTTTTCCTCAATTTTTTTGAGGCGTAAATCCTTTGTGAATGATATTAAAATAATATCTAAATTAAAAATACCTGTACATAATTTCTATGGATAAATTAAAGATTTTTCTCGGTAATGTAAATAAACAGTTAATTCATATTTTTAACATGAATCAGTTGTTTTCATACAATTATTTAAATCTATAATATCACACTAATGTAAATATATATTTTTGATACCATAAAGGTGTAGTTTGCACAGAAATATTCTTAGCGGCAACAAAATGTTTTATATTTTTATTATTTTCTAATTGCTTATATTTTATAAATAAATAAAAGTATCTTCTAAGAATTATATATTAGGACCTCAGTATACTTAAATTTTCCAAACTAAATAAATATTTTCAAGCATTCAAAAAGTAAAAACCTTCAAGTACCATACGAAAAAGTAACATTTCAAAAAAATTGAAGAATATTCCCCAGATTTTCTTAATAGAATAATTTGAATAAATATTCGAATTGGCATTAAAAGCTTATGGATAACATTAAAATTTAATTTTCTTTTTAATACCATTTTCAAGACAAACTGAAACAATTTTCATTTTAAAAGGAACCATATTACTATTGGATTCAGAACAACAATTATTACTTTTAATAAAAGAAGTAAAAGAAAGAACTTTTTCAACTGATAAAGAGTAGTAAATAAATATTATCTAATTAATATAATATTTTCAACTTGAGGAAAATATTTATAAGCATATACAGAAATACATAAGAAATAACTATTATACTCTGTGGTCTCCTGATTAGCAGAACATTTATTCAATGTTCTGCTAATCAGGAGGCAATTTATCATCATTGAACTCATATTAGAATATATTCTCGTTTTTTCTTCATTATTTTATTTTGCTTAAAAAAACAAAAGGAAAGCTTTATATTAAAAGTGAACATTCAGGCAAGGTAAATTTTAATGTGTAATTTGAAGCTAAGGATTGTACAACCAAGACAATAATTTAGTTTATAATAATTATTTCTTTAAAAGGTAATGATTTTAATATTCAGAGGTCATAATCTTGCACAGATTCACACCCTAAGCTGCTTTTTTCTTGTTTAGCTTCAAACCTGTTTTTTCTCTCTTAACCAATCAAAAACTTTTCCATTTTTTCTCATTAACAAAAATGCAGCATTTAATTATTACATGAACAGTTAGAAAAAATAATCAATTTATTTAATATGTATAACTTTCACAAAGACACAGTCTGATGGCTGAGTGATTAACGTTTCTGACTCCTAGGATAAAGGACCTGGGTTCAAATCCCGGTTCAGCCATGGAAGTTTCTTTCTCTCTGAGTTTCTCTGTTTCTTTTGAGTGAATGTGGCCTACCCTATAAACGAGTTTATGGTGTTATGGCATGGGTACTGCTACTTGCCTCGTGACTTGGTTCACAGGTGCCTACCAGAAAACGATAAATAAATAGTACTTTCCGGCCTTGTTATGGTAAGGAGTTAGTCACCCAGCGTCCACTGTTGTTTAAAAAAATACTTTCACAAAGTTAATACTCTAAGGAACCAAGTTCATAATTCCGTTAGATTAAATAGTTACTTTTCATACATAATTTTAAATTCTTTTCCTTTGAGTACTGAAATGATTTTCAATGGACAATATAATTTGATCATATTATATATTGTAAAGCAAAAAGCTCATATATTTCTTGGATTTTTCATAAGTCACAGAGTGTGAATAAGAGCTGTTCTAAAATTTGCTTTAGAAGAAGCATATATGAGAGTTCAAATATGCAAACATCACAATGAATATTTTAAATAAGTTTTAGTAAGACAGGAGTAATCAATTATTAAAAGTTTCATAAGATTTTTTAATTTAAAAAGAAAAACAGACTGAATTTATAATTTTAAGACAATAAAATATGAAATATGTGCCTCTTTCTGATAGATGTACAAGGACTGTTTAAAATAGTATTATTATTTTACTACAGGCAAATGAACAAATATCTGATGGCATATGTATGCTAGCAGTAATCACAATAATTTTTTTAAATTTAATGAGAAAATTTTACATTTTTTTTATCAACATGCATGTATGATATTTTTTTATGTATGTTGCTCAAAAGGTTTTCAGAATGTTTTCACAACTATCCAGCATTGTATATATAATTTAATTAATTTTTTTAATAAATTGAGCATTTCTGATAAATATTTGTGACATTATGTCATTAAAAAGCAACACTAGATAGACCTTTTAATGCATGATTTAATTATGAGCATTTATGAAAAAAATTATAAATAAAAAATAAAGAAATATGTTAGCCAATAGCAAAAAAAGAAATAGCAAACCAATGAATCAGGACTCACTCTTCGCCACGTTATAGCAGGCTTTGGCTGACCAATGCCATCACATGGTAGTTTGATTTCACTATCAACAGGCTTTTGATATATTTCTTTGGGTTTCAGAGTATACATAGGCGGTTCTAAAAAATAAAAATATTAAATTTTAGTAAAAAAGATAAATGATCTTATGATTAAATACAATTTTGAACTAGAATATATTATTTATTTTCCATATAGGAAAAACGCTAATATATTTTAACAAAATTTTCAATAACTTGGTAGATGGTGATTTGAAAATTATTAAAATACAGAGTTATTACAGATTTTCAAAAAAATTTCAATTTTTCAGGAATAACATTACATTTTCCAAGGGGTGCCATTAGTTATATGTTGAATAAATATTAATATTATACCTCTTATTTTTGAACAAATATATCTAATAATGTATGCTTCATATTTTTCAATGGTATGTTTAAATAATGATAACGATAAATATTTATAAAAACTAATATAAAATTTTTTGATTTAATTTAGATTTAAAATAATAATTGTAATTATTATTGGAGAAGCTTTAAGAGACTATAGTTACAACACAAATTATTTTACTTAAACATTACAAATTTTTTACATCAATTATTTAATAATAATTTTATTATGATATTCAACATTTTCAGAATTTTTAAATTTGTATACAAGGAATTTTTCTACTAATTTATTGTGTAATTAAAATATATATAAAAGCAATCTCTAGAGAAGGATATTTAAACAAAATTATCATGATAAAAATGAAAATATAAGATTATCACTTACATAAAAGTATCAATTTAAATAATTTTAAATCTTTTTTCTAATTATTACCATTTAATGAAAAATTAAATACTTAACAATTAAATATTCATATGTTCTTGATCTGTTTATTTATTAATAACTAATTTTTCCCTGATGACTAAGTAAATTAATATTTATTTATTAAAATCATTTACTTATAGCCAATTTTTCTTAATAATTGTTCAAAACTAATTTAATATTAGTTACTTCCAAGTTAATTATAATTTATCAGTCCCTTCATGAATTTCATTATACAGCTGTACATTCTACAAGTTCATTTATATAATGTTGAGTTTGTTTTTTATTTATTCATCGGAAATTAATATTTTTCCTCATTAATATACTATTATTTTTATGTTTTTGTTCATCCAAATATAATTGATAATTTGGCATCAACAACAGAACTAAAACTGCAATTATGAATTATAAAATTTCTTATGTTGTAGATATATCAATGGTTTGCTTAGACACTATCGATTCATTTTTAAAATTTGCTACCTATAAATGATTGTAAAAAAAACTTACATTTAACAAGGATTTGAACAGAAACAGTTGTTAAAAGCAAATTTAGAACTTTCTATAAATGACAACATTGTTCTATTGATAACAAAAGTATTAAAATAGTTAATACATTATCAAAATCTTATATATTGTTTTTATGATTTAAACTATTCTATAAATATAAGTCTTTTAAAAAATAGAGATGCATTTTAAAAATAGAATTCATGAAACAGAGATACTTATAATAGAATATTATAATAAAGAATATAACAAAAAAGGAAATGCATGAAGTCTAAACTGTTTTAGAGATTTTATACCTACACATAAATCTTTAATTTTAAGTAATTAAATATGTTTATGAATCTTATACAAATTTAAATGGATTTCATTTTTTAAGGAAAAAATCTAAATACATAAAATTTTGATTAAAAAATGAGATTATTGATACATGATTAATAAAGAAGCAAATTTTCTAGGCAAAAAAATAATACATGCAACTATAAGAGGAAGTATGAAATAATTTAAACATTATATTTCATAATTTGACTTTTAAACATTTATAAAATGTAAGAATATATTTAAATCACTGAAATAATATAAAAAATCAAAACTTAATAATTTTAAAGACATACAGTAAAAGGCTTAATAACAAAATCTGTTGTAAGGGACTCGAACAAGATAAATGTATTGGTTTCTCTGAATATACATTTCATAAGTAAAATTTATATTCATGAGCCTTAAAGGTAAAAGTCAGAAAAATAAAACTATCATCTTGATAGTTGTGCATGTGTTGTTGACCAAACATAATATTTATCTCCTCTCGTTCAACAGTAAAAAGTAATTGAAAAATTTGAACTTAGAAGTTTTCACAACAAAAAGAAACAAAAGATCTATAGCAGCATATTTATTTAGTTTTAAAATAAAAAATGCTTTCACATTTTAATACCTTATTAAACTATATACAAAATGCATTAATGAATTCCATTGTAGCCATGAGTTAGTATTATATAAGTCTGTAAAAAGTCATTGAATGTTGTACAGACTTTTAGCTCAATTGCTAAAAGACAAATTGAGTAGCACTAAAATATATCAAAATGTTATAGTGAAACTTTAAATGTATTTTTGCAAGAACATAATTTTTTAAAATTTATTGGTCATTTTAAGAGAATATATCCTAATTAGCAAACATATGTATTATTTTAAGATATATAAATGATTTCAACCAGGATATCTATGATATCAACAGTGGTATTTATTTTCACGTTGGATTTTGCAATGTAAATTATATTTACAATTTTTGTAAATTACTTGAATGCAATTTACAATGTAAATTATTTTGTAAATTACTTTTTAAATTATTTGAAATATTACTTGTTTCAAACTAACAAATACAAAGAACAAAACAATGATATTATTAGCATTTTAACTATTCATAACAAATAAAAACTGCAGAAAAACTCATGGTTGTTTTTGCACTTTAATGAGCTCTAATTAAGTTTTTTTACTCTTACTAACTTTTTTTCTATTGCTAACTTTCAGTTTATTTGAGTTTATCTCTGAAAAATCTACATTTTGACAATCATTGAAAGCTATTTATTAAATTTTACTTATAGTTTTGATGTTATTCCTCTTGCATACATATTTCAGTAAATTTTTCCATATTCCAATAGTGAGTTTTTTTTAATTAATTATATGTATTTATTAAAAACATTGTGTAGTACAAGTTGACCCAATGACATTTAGTTACTTTTTAAGATTTCGTAAACTAAATCTTGCTTATAAATATTTAAAGCAAAATTTATTATGAAACTGATATTCATGATCCATACTAATATCCTCCCATAAGTGTGGTGAATAAGTTTGAAATTTGAAGTAAATTTATCCTTTTGTTAGAGAAAGGGTTTAAGATTTTTAGGCATTTTGATGAGTTTAAGGATTTTGGTTTGCAGGATATTTTGATTTGTTTGCCATTCAGTGATCACTTTTTACATACAAGAGCTAATTAATTTGTCAGAAATACAAATGAAATACTCTTAATAAACACATTAAAAGAGAAAATTTTTTGAACAAATGAAAAACATATTTGACATAAAATTTAAAAAAATAATCCTAATGTTAAGAGCATATATACAACAAAGTACTTAAATGTATTTTAAGAGAAATAATTATGGAAAAATTATATACACATATATATATGCACAAAATAATTTCAAAAATCATAAATTTATCTATTATATTAACCTATTGATCCGTTTTTAAAACTATTTATGATCTTAATTAAATTTAATCATCAAATTATTTACATCTTAATCTCAATAAACTAAACATTGTTTAAATAACCAATTTCTGAAAATGCAATTTTTTTATTTTAAATTACACATTATTTTTAAAGAAACTGGTTAGTAAAATTTTTTTAATTGCAAATATTAATTTTGAAAATCAAAATCTTTTTTTTAAATAGAACCATAATAAGCTTTTTATTTCAAACATTTTCAACATTCATCAATTCAAATAAAATATTTCAATATATTTTATTTTTATGGAACCAATCAATTTGTATTCTTAAATAAGAATTGATATTAAAAAAATAAGACAACACCAAATGGGGAAAAAATTAAGATAGTAAATATATATATATGCTATTTTGCTATCATTAATATTGCTATTAATTTTAAAACACACACATATATCATTCAGTAACTGTTTTCATGAAGCTCATTTTATGCAAAATTAAAAACAGACATTTTTTAATGATAACTTTTATAGATCTTTACGTTATGTAAAATTCAAGATAATAATACCCAAGTATATACAAATCATTCTCAATCATCAAATTAAGGATCATTTCAAATAATACTCAGAAGCACATTAGCCACAGTAAATTATTCATTTACACACCAATTTCTACATACCTCTTACAAGTACTTCCATAACATTTGATGTTCCAGCAGTGCCATGGATATTGTAAGGAGTACATCTGTACCTGCCCTGATGCTCATGACTAACCCTCTGAAATAGAAGTGAGCCATTGTTGAGAGTAACCACACCAGGAGTGGCATTTGGATCAAATGGTCGTCTGTCTTTTGTCCATGTTATGAATTGGAAAGGTGGACTGGCCTGCACATAACAACGGACTACTCCTGACAATCCAAGTGGAAGATACTGGATGGTTGGTGAATATGTAATGCGAGCAGGATCTGTTTATAAATATTTATGAATTAATAGTCATAATGATCTGACTGTAACAAGAAGTACTAGTAAGTAAAATAAAATAAAGATATTTATAATAACAATAATTATTAATATCTGTAGAAATTATGCAAATACTATTGGAAATGCTACCAAATTCAATCCTCTATTAAGATATTTTCATCCACGATTTCATTTCATTTAATTAAAAAACCAAGTATATGATGAATTTATAAATAACAAAATAAATAAAAATAATTGAGTTTTATATAAAAGAAAGCTTTAAAGATTAGCTTTAATAATATTTTACATTATAAATACAAAAAAAATCCAATATCTAATTATAATAAAAAAAGGAAGGGTTATCAAAAATTTGAATGCAAATGATGATGCCTTTTTAAGGGTAAAAGCAAATTAATAACAACATAATATTATTTGTATAGACAATCTTGATCTTTAATTTACAAGTAAACACAATCAAAACGTGAAATATGAAAAGGAAGTTATACAATTATATTAAGAAATTTTGGAAGCTGTTGCTACATTTTTTCTCACAATTATATGCATTTCTAAGTGAAAAATGCTAGTTTTTTTAAATAAGGTATTATTTCATCAATTTATAATTAACCATTCATATCTTTATCTATTCTTCAAGAGATCTTATCAAAATCCCAGGTATAGCAAATTAGTGTGAGACCAAATAAACTTCAAATAAAGATGGTCTGATCAAAAACAATATTTTCATTATAACAATTTACATATGACACACTATTTAATTTATTTATTTATTTACTTTCTTAACAATTTTAAAATTTACTGAAATGTAGTGAGAAGTCTAATTTCTGATATAAAACTTCATACTTTTTGTAAACAACTCTATAATGAGACTCTATTTTTGTTCATTCATTTAATTTTTATTATATTTTCATTTAATTAATCATTTTAAGATATATTGGTATGCAGATATTGAGTAAGGAATATTGAGCAAGATCTTCATATCAACATAACAGCTAAAATGTTAACTTCTACAATTATTTAACGAAAGCTTCTATATTAACCAATACTTCTGTTCACAACTTTGAATACATAATTATAAGAAAAGATTTATATTTCTGTAACTATTTAAAAAAATTAATTTAATTTTAAATTATGAATGTGAATTTTGGGGAATTACTGACAGTTAAATTACATTGCGAGTGATGAAAAGATACTTAATTTGAGCAAAGAAAATTTGAAAGAATGCAGTGGATTGCTTAAAAATTATTTTATGAAATTTATAATATATTAAATGAAGAAAAATAAAATCAGAACAATTCATTCCATATTTTTCACTAAAAATATAAGAAACAATAATTAAAAATGTTCTTTATGAAACAGAATAGATAAATGAAACATTAAGATAAATATAAATCTTTTTCACAAGAATAGAATACATTAAAATTGTAGAAAAATTAGCATTTTGCTCTAATATTGTATAGAATGAACAATGATTGTAGATGAATAACATGATCTTTAATTATTGTTGATTACTGTTAATGAGTATTAAGCAGAGAGATCACATATAAAATGATTTTAAATTGTATAGTACTTATAATGAATTTCTAAGTAATTTTTAGAGCAATGTATAAAATTTCAAATTTACAAGAAATATATATGAATGGAAACCATGCCTGTTAATAATAATAAAATAAAAATAAAAAAAACTTTTTAGGAGGAAATATCTTATATGAAAGATTCACTAATTAGTTATTCATGATTCAGCAAGAAAATATTTTCTCAAAAATGAAAAGGGGAAACATAAATATTTTGATAGATTTAAAAAATGATAGTCACTGATATGATTTAAAATTCTCATATTAGAATTTTGAGAATAAAAGAGTAGTCACCAATATGATTTAAAATTCAAAAACATTTTTTCCCCTTAAGTAGCATGGATTGATAATAAAAATCTTTGAAATATTAAGAAAACTAGATTATAGTAAACAGATAACAGATGATTGCGACAAACAACACTTTAACAAGTCAAATAACAGTAAATTGAAAATTAAATATTTTTGCTATTTGCAATATAAATACATCATTAGGATTAATATATGAAATACATAACAATTAAAAATACAATGGAAATTATAAAGTTTTGTAAAAAATCAAATTTATTTAAAAATAAAGATTCCAACTTAGAAAATAAATTAATAGTTATAAACCTAATAACTTTCTTCGATTAAATGAGAAAGAGAAGGTTGGTTGATTATGTTTTATGGTGCAAGGTCCAAAAGTGGACATGCTGCTGAGAAAGAGTAGGAGGTAACTATTTTATTATATTAATTTAATTTATTCTGATTATTTAACCCTTTGCAGTGTAGTGTTCATTGTGATGGAACTTTAATTTGTTAAAAAATTGTTAGCGATAAATGGATGAAATTTGGCCTAAAATATTCTTTAAACTTTCTTTTTTGATAATAGATAGCAGCACTACATAAAACGATCAATAATTTTCATTTATAGCAAATTGTTTAAATCCCTTTATTTTGAAGGAATATTTCCAATTTTTTTTCTCATACAAAAATAACTGTTTGAAAAGAAATTTCTGTGTTATTTTGTTGCCTGTACCTTGAACTATTTATTCTACATTACTTTAAATTTTTTTATGCATATAGTATATGTAGAATTGTCTGATAAAACAAGGTGTTCCACTCCCTGGAACACTGGGTTGTAACGGCACTTTTCCTTTATGCGATTCAGAGCACAATTAGTCTTGAACTCAACAATAAGGGAAACAGCTGTTTATTTTTTACTGTTTTTCTCTCTTTTGGGGTGGAATGAACTAATGTTGAGGAATTTACAAGGAAGGATTACTTGTATGGATAATATTTCTACACCTATTTTGGCCACTTGAATTGGTATAGGATGATGTGCTTGAGTGGGATATAGGATTATATCAGTTTCTAATCATATCTAGTTAGAGAAGCATTATTTATATGCTCTTGATTTTTCCTTTTCGTTGCTATTCAATTTATAAATTGTACACCTATTTTTTTTAATCATATATTTTTAGTTTACTTTTTTAGCAAATATAATTTTAATTTCTAGTTAAATTTTTTAATTTGCTAATTGCAAATAAATGACATGTATAGGTCTTAGTCCTTTAGAAGCAATAAAAATGCTTCAAAAATTACCCACTGTAAGTGAATTAGAAATTGTGGATAGGATAGTGATACTGAGAAATATGTTCCTAAGCCACTTGATCAGTCTCAGTCTGATAATGTTGTGTTGGATGCCATTGAAAATGATGGTGTTTTATCTCAACCAGGCTCCTCTATACAGTCCAAAACCTTAGTTGGATAACTAGAAAGATTGTACAAAATTTTTTTTTTGGTGTAGAGTAACAGGCCTTCTTGTGGTGCATCCTGGATCACATTAAATCTGCTACACAGGTGTAATGCATTGTTTTTTTCATTCATATGCAAAAACATTTATGCACATACAGGCTTCACTGCAAAGTTCACTTTTTATGACCCTTGCGGCGCAGCGTTGTATGTGATGGAACACCCACAAAATCAAAATGGTAAGTGCAATCTTTATAAAATTTTCACTGTATACTCTTAAAGGCTTATATAGACAACCTACAAATTTTTTTGTTAATATTTCAACTTTAAAGGGTAGAGCACCTGAAAGGGTTAAAAAATGAAAATTTCAATAACATTTAAAGACATTTGTTTAAGTAATATAAAAAATCTTTTGCTTGTATTTTGACATCTGGCAAAAAGTTAAATACAAAACTACAAAAAATTCATAATGTATAAAACTGCACATAAACAATGAAAAATCATGAAAAAAATGTTGAAAACAAATTATTATAAAATAACAGACCATTTGATGTTAATGAAAAGATTGTTGAGCTTTAGGATTGCCTTTGAATTGTTTGAATTTTAACACATGAAGAAATATGTAAGCAAAAGTAATTTAATAAATTATTGGAAAAATTACTTTCTAATATGCTTGAAAATAAAAGTACATATAAAAGTAAGCAATAATCATTTTATACAATTGTGATGTACTTTAATGATGCTAATGAAAGAAAGCTATCCCTTTAAAGGTATTGAAGGACAATCGACATTATTTTCTCATCGTTAATTATAAATAACATATTCTTGTATAAATAATTTAGGACAGGACAGAAAATTTTGCAAAATATCAGGTATTTGAGAATGATGTGTTATGGAAAAATCTCAATCAGTTTAAAAAACTGATGAATAATTATATTAACTTAAATATTTAAATGAAAAAAGGTAGTATTTCATTTAAACAGACCCTTTTAATAAGCAAGAAAAATGTTATAGAGCAGAACTTCATTTTTCTTGATTACTTGATCCATAATCAAGAAAAATGAAGTTCTACTCTCTGAACACAATAAACATTCTAAAATATATTCTCCCAAAAAATCTAAAAATATTATTTACTTACATTCTACACTCAAGTAAGCAGATGCAGTATCTGGTGTCCCAATACCATTTGTGACTTCACAGGTGAATTTTCCAGAATCTTCAGCCGAAGTAGGACTTATGAAAAGAGTTCCATCTCGGCGCACAACAGTTCTAGTTTCCAGCCATGAAAGTTGGCTGATTTCAACACCATTATGAAACCACCTATGCGTAACATTGGTTGGGAGGGCTTTGGCTTCACAAATAAATTCTGCTTTATCACCTTCTAGTTTAGTAACATTTCGAGGAGGAACAACAATGGAAGCAGGACCTGGAAAAAATATTTATTAAATTTAAAAGAAGTTTTCAATACATACAGATTTGTAATACAGTTAAATATATACTTCTTTCCTTTTATTATACTTATCAATAATATATTTTGATGTCCAAATGAAAAATAAGCTTGATTTGAATGCAGAAATAATTTTCCATATTTATTAAGTCAGAAGTAATGATTTCATTCTAAAATATTCCCCTTAAAAATTAATGGTTTAAAAAGAATTTATTTCCATATGTTCAAAGTACCATATGTTTAAGAAATAGGGAAAAAGCCCATTTAAATATTATACATAATATTTTTTCAAATGACAAGAATCGCAGATCGAAAAAGATTGTGTGTAATACAGAATGAAGTTATTAGATTTTATATTTATGACACAAAACTTATTGTCCTGTAAAATTTTATTCTTAGCAAAATGTTAAAACTTGAGTTGTTTAACAATTAAGTATCAATATGAGTGAGTATATACATGCCTATAAAATAAACTCCCGATTATCCATTAGCTGGTTTGCAGATAATAAATGTTAAAATTTCAAAAAAGATTAAGGTCCCAATAAATAAGTGTTTCAGCCCAAAAAATAGAAATCCTTAAAAGATTTTTGAAAAACAAATAAATCTAAATTGTATGAAATAGATAATTTTATCAATTCTTAAATAAGTACATTTATTTTACCAATTGTATATTTAAGCTTTCAAATGCATACATCTGTTGATTTATTCCCCATTTTCCTAATTTTGTGGATCATCAGCAATTGCTGTGCCTTTCGTAATTTTGCTAATATTCAGGAATTTACTGTGTGTGAGAATTTATATATATTCAGGTATCCAAAGATTAAGACAGTGGTTTTTATAAGATCAATTTGTAAAAAAAAATTAAAAAAGTTAAAATCAAGTAAATTACACATCAATGAATAACGATCAAATGAATCATTATGTAAAATTTAATAATTATTAAATTCGTAAATAATGTAAAATTTTAAAATTATTAAATTTTACATAAAATCAAGGATAGTTTATATAAATAGCTTAGCTATAATTTTTTAAACAGGATAATGCACAGGGAATAAATAATAATTGGTTTTTAATGTGCAATGGTTTATGGAGTTTATCTTTATTATTTATAGTGCTTACATAGTGTCTGCTGCAAGCATAACATATAAATAAGATATTGAAATAAAAAGCAAAAATCATACATGACAATTCTCTTTAGAATATTATATTTCATAAACTTATAACAAATTATAAAACAGCTTCCTATCTTATGAGAATCTATTAGGTAGATGACTATTAGGCTTAAAGCTTTAAGAATAAATCCAGAAATTAATTTCAAAATAGTTCAAACATCAAAATTTCAGTAAAAGGCAAATGATAACTAATATGCAATGGTTTTCAAAGAATAAAGCAGAAACCCCAGAAACAGAGATTACTCCAACAGTTATATGAAAATGCAATGAAACTTACAGTTTAATGGCATTATATTTAGCTTACATATAAAACAAACAAGGCAAATGTGCCAGTTTCGGAGGAACAAAGTACCCTTAATATAGAGTACAATTTTTCTTTGAAGTAGTATAGCAATAAGTGATGCTGTAAATTTTGTAATCTATAAGTTCTTGAGGAACTAAGAATAAATTTCCTTGCAAATCAGTTGAAATTGTGACTTAAGTCATTGGAGGAGGATTCAGAGCAGCTATGTATCTTTCTAAGGCATCATAAAAATGCTTGATAGGATTCACGTCCAGTGATCAAGCTGGCTATTTCATAAGCTGAATTATTTGCTGATCAAGATAAGCATCCATGATGGGAG
Organism: Latrodectus hesperus; assembly: GCA_037975125.1. Lineage (NCBI taxonomy): Eukaryota > Metazoa > Arthropoda > Arachnida > Araneae > Theridiidae > Latrodectus > Latrodectus hesperus. Next base: position 47,197,522 of record CM075861.1, on the reverse strand, counting down.
TTCCTTATGCAAAGTAGCATTGCTCTACTGTGTCAAGAAATCATCACCTACTGCCTCAGCATAAGAATGCATATAAGCATTCAGAATGTCATCCCTATAAATGTGAGTATTTATGGTTCTATTTAAAAAAGACATGGAGGTATGTGTACCAAAAACAAAAGAGATATTACCCAAAACACAGATTCTAGTAGATTCATTCAAATCTCATTCATGGATGTTTAGCAGATGATAAAAGTTCTAGTTTTTCTCCTGATCAAAGAACCCCAACTATAGTTTTGGGAGCTAACCAGGGATGCTGCTTTTATTTGCAAAAAGAACAGCATACCTGCCAACCTAGGAGGATAAATAATCAGTAGACTCTACTGATTTTGAAAGAAAAAAATCAGGAGATACTACTATCGACCTTTTTTCTTGAAACAGAATGTTTAAAACAGTAGAACCACAAAAAGACAATTTTACTCTTTAGATTATACATTCTGAGAATGACTTATGTTAAACATATTTTGTGTTAATCTTAATATTTTAATAAAATATTCACATCAATCTTATGAAGGAGGTATAAAAAATAAAAAAATATATTACATGTAAAAAAATAAATATCAATGTTTATGCCCCAATATTTATTTTACAGGGCAACTTTTAGCACTCTAATGCAATTTATAAATATTAAACTTATAAAATTACTTAAAAATATAAAATACATTACAAAATAAATTTAATTCAGTGACAAATACTTCATTTGATGAAAATATTTTCCTAATTAAATTACTAATAACTAGTAATATTCATCATAATTTAACTGCTTATGTAAATAGGCACCTGGTTTCTGCTCTGAATGTTAATGGTACGACTGACAACTCACAGGAATTTTGGCAGTTTAGTGGTTAGAGTTTCATCATCCTTCCATGGTAGACAGGGTCCAAAATTCAGAAGAACATATTTAAATATATGTATTATTATCTTTATATCAGTGCACAGTCAGTTGACTGTTTAAGCAACTAAAACAACTCAACAGACTTTTTTCCAGAGAAATTTTGGCTGTTCTTAAGTTTTTCATGAAATTGCCGAAAATCAGTAGATTTTCCAACTTTATCAGAAAATCGGGAGAAATGATGAAAAATCAGGAGTTTCCTGATACAATTAGTAGAGTTGGCAGCTATGGAACAGCCTTTCAATGATCAGTCGTCTGGTAAACATGTGAAGTGAACAAGATGCAAACAGTTGGTCACCTTTCAATGCATCACCTTTATGAAGCCTTTTGTGCATGGTTGACATGGATGCTAAGCTTCCAGTGCTTGACAATAAGAGAGGATCTGAATTAAGATATTGTTGTAATTCTATTTTTTGAGTATATAATGACAAATATTAATCATTGATGCTCTCTGTAACTTGTAGTCTTCTTTGGCTGAGCTTTCTAGCTGTCAAACCCATACTTAGATGAAATTAGATATTCTTGACAAAGTCTATGAATCACAAAAGAATTAACATTTAAACATCTAGTCACTCCTGCTTAATTTTTTCCTGATTTAATTTCCTAATAAATCTCCATTTCAGTTCTTCAGGCAAATAACATTTAGAAATTGTTCATAAAAATTAGATATACCAAATTTCGTATAACAAAATTTATGCGCAGTCTTATAACAAAATGTGCAGACTTGCTCTCATCTAAGCTCTCTTAGGCTGATCATTGTTAACATTTCTGTGCTATCAATGAGGATATAGATTAAAATGTCACTACTATGCATATTGAAGTTTTTTTTAGCACTTGTTATTATTCAAACTTTATACACATAAACATATTTTTGAAGAAGTTATCCCTAGTTTTGTAATTTTTCCTTACTTTTAGGAAACCAATGTATTATTGACGATCAAGATGAAATAACAACTAATAGTTGCAAAGGATTTAAAAAATGGATATATGATTATACCAGGATCTCATAGTCAGAGAATTCACATAGCCAATACAAACTGAATTTCTCTTATAAAAATATGGAAGTTAGAGTTTTTCTATACCACAGAAGAATCCTTTAAATATAGTATTAATAAACTGACTCTAATACACAAATCTCATACAACTTACAAATTAGAATGTTATAAAATTTAGATACCTTATCAACTTTACTCAGTAAGCACAATTAATTGCCAAATGGATAAATTAATGAGAAATATAAAATGAGAAGTTTGCTGTATAGACGTAAGGACCTTTTAATAAAAACTGCTTTTAGGAAAGACACAAGTTGGGAAACACTTGGGGCACATTTTAAATCTTTCACTTTCATAAACTTTCTTTTTTTTCACCTCCATGGGTTTTATATAAAGGAAAATGTCTTTTTATTTTCAAGCTGAAAATAATAGTTAAAAATAAGTGCAAGCATTTTTGCTAGAAGAAATTGAGAAACTTTGCATTAATATTTCAAGAAATTTAAATTATTTTTACACACCTTAAACATGCTTAAAACTAGAGAAAGTAAACAAATCTAAAATAAATGACATACATATGGATTTTATTAATGATTTCATAATGCAGTGAATAAAATAACAAGTCTAGTAAACATAAAAGAAAATTTTTTAATTCAATATAATTAGACTAAATCTCTAATTTTTTCTAGTAGAATCAATAAGTTAAGATTTCTTTACCCTTATATAATAAGCCTTTATTAAAAAATATGTTTTCTAGACTTCTAATCCATTTTTCAAATTATTAAAGCAGATATTTTCAGATAAAAGATGACTGGCTGGTATTAGTGACAAATATATTTTCAAGAAGGACCAGAAAGTTTCATTTAGGAAAATAATTATAAATTTTATTAATCATGGATTGAACATCAATAGTTCACCAACTGCTTTTAAAAATCTACAAAACTGACTTAATGATTTTGAGAAAACTTTTATTGTCAATCCTAATAAATTGCAAGACTTAACTGCACAGAGAATTTTATTAGAATATAGAGAATCAATCTGCAAATATGAGCCAAGAACATTCTTATAGCTCTTTAAGCGAAAGTTCCTATTATTTTCTTCAGAAAAAGAAATTTTTTATCCTCAAGCAAAATGAAATTATTTATTTTTATGATTATTTTTAGCAGTTCATTAACTATAAGTAATGGATATTTAGCAGAATCAATATAATAGAAATGGAGTTTCAAGAAATCAACTGTTAGGATAAAGAATTGTTATGCAGAAGTAGAGTTACAAACAGAAAATTCAAAGTATTAAATAAATTATGTGATAAAATTATTTTTGAATTTATCAATATAATTTAGCTAAAAAAATTTCATAGTTAAAAATTTATAATTAAATAAAAGTTAAATCTGATTTTTTTTCATATTTTATATAAATTTATTCAATTGCAGTTGATAAACTTTTTCTGATATTAATGGGATATAAATTTTAGGGAATTTACCAAACAGACCAAGCACCTAACGCTAATTAAATATTTTCATAAGCTATTCCTGAAAGTTCTCAAATAAAATAGAATTAAAGGAAACAAATTTTAAAAAAATAATAGCTTCTTTCTCCAAGAAATTTTAATAAATTTATAAAAAAAAAAAACTTTTTGAATGAATATAATCAATTAATGTGCAATAATTAAGGAAAATGATATAAGACTTCATTATTCCATATTTAATTAACTCAAATTTAGAAATAAGTTTATGCAGTAGGAAATAATGTTACTTTTTCACATATATATATAACTTAAAATTTAATTAGTTTAGAAAAAGATTTTTTTTTTGAAAATTGATTAACTTTATATACTAATACTAAAAAAATCACAAACCTAATATCTTGCAACTAAAAAAAATTTTTTTTGTCAAATTTATAAAAAATAATGAGTAATAAGACAATTTATAGAAAAAAAGATACAAGTTTATAACTATGTTGCAGATTTATAATTTTTTTTCTAAATAAAAATCAAGATTATGCTTCAGATTAATTAAGCAGAGTGCTACCCAAAGATTCGAACCAAAAGATTAAATTATTTTATATGCATGGAAAATTTTCCTGAGCATTGCATAATCAGACAATTTAAGTTTGTATGTGTAGAAGATTAACTTTATAAAAAAGTCACTAATACTCATAAAATATATTTTTGCTTGTTACATGCATGAATTTATTTTAAATTAGCATATTCATAATTAAGGTAAATAAAGAAATATATTCATTTATAATTTTTAAAAGATTTATCTGTGACATTCTTGTATTTTGAAAAGGGAATTTAATAAAAAAAAGTAATTAGACAATGCAATCAGGTTTCTCCTTGGTAGTGATCTGAAATAAATTTTATGATTTGCTAAATATAAAACAATACTTTATGTATTCTTTTACTTTAAAACTTAAAACAAAAGAATATATTTCATGATAAAGTAAAATATATGATAATTCCCTCTTTTTTTCTTTTAACTTTTTTATAATTATATTAAGTTTATTTAACAACTTTTAGAAGAAGAGAAACACTTAAAAGCATATTTATAAATAGATACCTGTAAGTAAGTTACATATGCATGCATTTGATATTTAACAAATTAAAAATACAAAATAGGCTCTAAATTAATTTTATTACCAGATTAAACAAATAACATTTATTTTATTGCATTTAACTTATTAGAAAAAATATATTTACTTAAGATTATAAACATAAAGTAGTTTTAAGATGAAAAAGAAATATTAAATATTTAATATGTAAGTCAAATTAAGCATATAAGTCAAAAAAACCTGCATGATATTTTCTGTATATATAACTTAAATGAATTCTAAAAATCTTTCATTAGTTCTCAGATTTTAAATCTTAAAAGGCCTAAAATAACATACAAATATATTAGAAGTATATATTACCAGCAACAATGACTTTGGATGTAGAAGTCACAGTTCCTTCTCTGTTTCTAGCCATACACATATAGTCTCCAATATCAGTTTGCCTTAAATTATTTATTTTTAATTCTGTAGGAAGAATTTGGACTGTTCGACTTTCTTCTAAAGGTGAATTATCCTGCAAAATAATTTTTAAAGATTAGCAAGTAAAAGACACCTATTGTCCAGTATGATTTTATCAAGATTAAGGTTTGATAATATAAAATGAAAAGATGTATTTTTTTCAGTATTAATTATAGCTTAATTTTTAATTTAAAATTCACAAATGGTAATTAGGGTAGTTAATTCAAGAGGAAATTTTAAAACTATAATTAATAAAATACATTATAAAATACAATAATAATGAGCAGAACAAAAAGTTTTGAAAAACTGAATCAGGATTAAATTTGTGAGTGAATTTTTATTATTAAGCTTGATGATTCAAATTGTGCATATTGAATATCACAAAAGATTATTCTCTCATTATATCAAAAAATTCCTCAAGCAAATATACAAACTTTATTATAATACTGAAGTAAAATGCATATTAAAAATTGCTAACTTTTTTATTAATCCAATATTTACTTATTTCAAAAACAGATCATATTACTATTCTTAGATGCATCTGTAGAAATAGGAATTCTGTGAAAATGGTCCAACAAATTCTGATCCAATTCATTGACAAAAATGAATAATTTCTTGGGTAGAGAGGAATTTATTTTGAAAATCAAAAGTAAATTGAAAAATGATATAGAAAATGAATATTAAGATAATTAACATGAGAATTGGGTGTTTTTTTCACTTGTTCTATCAAAGAGAGGAATGTGATAGCCATTGGCCTCTAAAAATTCAATTATTCTGAGAGTTTTATACTCCAATGGAGAAAATAATCCTTAAGAAATACATTCGATCCAGAACTTCTAAAATTCTTTGACCCCAAAACTGTTCTTGAATGTTTCTTACAATAGTAATTTCCTGCAAAGGAAAATACCACAAATCCATTAAGGTAATTCCAAAGCAATTTTGAAAGCAGAGCTTTAAATAATTTCCAATGATTTTTTGAATTAGTGAAACAAAGGATATTGTAAAAAGTTATAAATAGGTGATTTTGAAAGTTATATCAAGTGATGGAATCTTGCATTATAATTCTTATTAGAAAGTGGCTTTATGATGTTTATTCTTTTGAAAGCTTCATTTTTTATATGTTTGGTAAATTATCAAACCTTATAAAGATTACTCACAGAGATTTCAGCTGTCATCTCATGAGATTGTACAGTAATCATTATGAAGGGGGCTTATCCACATTACTTTTATAACAAGATAAATTAGTAGCTGAACATTTGCAAAATTCTGCAATTGCATCAAACAATGATGCAATTTAAGGTTACCTTTAGTTTTTTTTTTCTTTGCATATTCCATATATTTCTAGGCATAGTATTTTACAAATATGTATAATCTCTTTTTTTACAGTATTTTGGATACATGTGAAATCATTTTTACATGTGTATCCTTTTCACATACATATAAAAATGATAATTTAGATATATTATTTTATATATATAAATGATAATTTAGATATATCATTTTTACATACATGTAAAAATGACATGATTTACATATGACAAGTAAAGCATGACATTTATGCAGATGCTATCATTAGATATTTATACTTTTAAGTGAATATTTGCATAAGCAATGTTTTACATTTTAATGAATAGTTTCATGAAAATCAGCCATAAAAGTGGTGAATAAAGTAGGAGATATACAACACATATATGGGGGGAACACCACGTCCCATATTAACTGCTAAAATATAAATTCCTCCATTTGATTTTTAATTGTTACTCTTTCAAAAAGTTGGGAATTCATTTAGTAATATTGCCTATGATATCCAAATGTATGCATTCAAAGATCAATTCATGTCAACATAAGAAGAATCATATCTAGATTTAATGCCAAATGTAACTGCTATAAAAATACTTTTAGCTTAAAGTATGTCATAATAAAGGAATTGAACTGCAATTTGACTAACTTTAAATGACACTATTCAGTTATTTTATTTACTAATTATATATAGGAAGTTAAAGGTTCTGTATAATTTAGCATTTTTTAAAATCAATTTATAAACAAAAATTTATGAGATAAATTAGTATGAACCTACTGAGACATAATATATAAATTTATGGATTGGAATAATAACATTTTCAGCAGAGAGAGATGGCACATAGTTTGAAAATATTGTTAAAAATTTATAGCATACTATGATTAGCATCCTAATTAAGAAAAATGAAGAGATTTTGGCAAGTTTTTTGCATGCGTAGATTAGAAATTCTAGTGTATTTAATAGACATTTTTAGTTCAGTCATTGTAAATTTATTATTGACACTAAAACACTAGACAATAGCACATTGATTCCTTAAATTTGAAAGCAAAAATACTGTTTGCAATTTGGGAGATTATAAAATATAGTATCTGTAATAATTACTAAGTTAAAATTTTAGAACACTTTATATTTGCATTTAAATGTACAAAATAATATGCTGCACATTGCAAATTTAATTTCAATACTTAGTCTTAGAGAATTTTATGGTATGTTTTAATTTTGCAAAAATTTTTTATAAAAATTCTAAAATATAGGTTTTTAGTGGTCCTGGATCAGATATTTGCATATGCTGATGACGTAGACATTGTTACACGAACGCCCGAGGTCTTAAAAGTGGCTTTTATGTTACTAGAAGTTGCAGCTAGTAAAATGTGTATTTTGCAATCAACTAAGACAAAACAAAATACATAACCATCAAAAAACATAGCAATCCCTATCTAGAGGTAGGAAACTACAAGTTTGAAACTGTTCACAACTTTAAATATTTGGGATCTGAATTGAATGCATCCAACGACATCGAACCTGAGATCCGCAGCAGGGTTACAGCTGCTAACTGAAGCTTTTTCAGCTTAAAAAAGTACCTAAAATCTAGTTTCGTCAGTCGAAAAACAAATACCTTGATATACAAATGCTTGATTCGGCCTATTCTCACTTATTCATCTGAAACGGGGACATTGACTGAGAAGAAAAAAGAAACCATCTGCATTTTCGAAAGAAAAACTTTAAGAAGCATATTTGGTGGAATAAAATGTGAGAATACATGGCAAAGAACTAATTCTGAGCTCTATAAACTATATAAAGAACCAGAAACTGTTAAATTTATCTCAATACTGAGATTAAAATGGGCAGGACATTTGAGCCGGATGAACGACAATCGGGTGACAAAAAAACTTTCTTGGCTCGCCCCATGGGCACCAGAAGAAGAAGACGATCGAAACTCCGATGGTGTGACTGCCTTGAAAACGACCAAAAAACACAAAAAGTGACAAACTGGATGACCTTGTCCAAAAATAAGGGGTCCTGGTATGCACTTCTGAGGAAGGCAAAGGCCCACCTTAGGCTGTCAGGCCAATGAAGAAGTGGTCCTGGATATTTAAAAATATTTTTTTAGAAATAAGAATTATAGGCTTTATCCATAGTAACTGCAGGCATTGGTCCACCGAGGTAGATATTGCTTTTCAGGGATATTCTAGTGAAATCTATTTACTAAAAAAATTAATTAAATCTTTTCAACAGAGTATTTTTGCCTTATTTTGAGTTTATTTTTTTTTATCTAAATTTGTGCTACATATGAAAGTATTAAGTGACTGACATCTAACTTCCAATATTGGTTGTTGGTATCACATATATTATTTTTGTATATAGTATTAAAGAGAATTGACTTTAAACTGTCAAAGCTATCATATGTTTTATGAATATGAATACAAGCATAAAATAATCTTCTGACAAAATTTTAAAAAATCAGTAATACGCATAGTAAATCAGTAACCAAACAGTTATGTTAGAGGAAATCTTCTTTTCATAAGCCTAAAGGCAAAGACACTTTATTTCATTTACAAAGCTGTTTTGCAGAAATTCATGAATCAAATCCGCAATATTATTATCATACCAAAATATAAGCATTTCAAAACTAGTCAATTTATAAATCAAAATATCAGCATGATGTATATTTATACACAAATACATAATGTCTAGATACATGCTAATCCTGACTTTTTTATGGGTTATTTTTACATCGTCTATTAAAACCTGAATCCTGATTGATAATCCCCAAAAAGCATGAATCGAAGATGTGACTGGTGAAGCTTATTCTTTTTGATTAGAAATTTACAAGCTCAATAAGAATCTTTTCAAATATTTTTCCAGAAACATGCAGTAGAGATAGTACATTAATTAGATTTAAAATTTACACTTCTGAGGTTTTAGATTAAGCAGAATCAATGCATGCTTTCAGTTCTCTTTTTTAAACACTTTATTGAATACTTCAAGCAAATTTATTCAAGAAGACGAAGAATTGTAAATTTTTTTGCTAAAACATCATCAACTTTATAGATAGTAACTTCATTGATTTTATAGCTAGTTTCAATTTGTAAAGAGTAAATGACTAATGTTTTAATCTTTTGGGCCATGGCAATCCATGGAACTGGAGCAAACATGGTCAAAGAACAAATATTATGTGTTACTGATTTTGGAGACATTGAAAAACATAAAATTTTGAAAAGATAATTAATTACATTTCTGTGAGATAATTTTGTAGATTCAGAAGATATGAATATTGCTGTCTTTTGCAGGTATTTTTCCAATTTATTTGTCTTGAAACTTGTTTTAGTTTCACAGAATTTTATTTTAATATCAATACCAGGAAATATATTCAGCTTCTTATATCTTAATGGTGTTTTAGAAAAATAGCTTACAAGAGAGAAATCTACCAAGCAAGATTGTTGCTCTAAGTCATTTCTTAATCTACATGTTTTTCTTGATGATAATGATGCAATTGGTCAATTTTTCTGATTCAGTATAATTTGTGTGGGATGTTTACAAAATTGAGGTTCTAAGGCATCACCAATTTCATCCCATCTGTAAATTTTGAATTTTTGAGAACCAAATGCAATATTTAATTCAATAATTGTCATAAGAACTGTCTAAAACATATAGGATTTACTGAACAGGTTTGTACAACTTAGTTATTAGTCCATTTATGAAAAAGAACCTCTAAAAGACACATTGGTACAAGACAAATCATTCAAAATACATAAGTCATGTTTGTCAAACTATACTAATAAAGCATATCAGGTTAAGGAATCACTTTGCCTCACTACTTGCTTATAATGGATTTTGAAATCTCTAAGTATGAGAATTGAACCAGATAAAATATTCTCAAGACATTTAAAAAATTCTAAATTAATAATTCACTTACGAGCATCGAAATTAATAATATTAAGTTGAATATTATTATAGAACACATAATTTCATTATTTGGTGAAACATATTTTGTTTAATCTACAAAATTAGATACTTTTATCATCAATCCCTCACTAGTATGCTTATTCTCTTTTTTATATATTATTTTTTTTTTCAAGAATATGTAAAAATAATGGAGAGGTTTAAGAAAAGTTTCCTGAAAAGCAAAACCAAGAAAATAAATTTGTCCAAAATACACAATTTTCTGAATGAATATTTCAAATATTTTATTATATCATTCTATAAAAGCAAAAAGTATAACAAATATTTTTTCTAATTCTAAGGAAAATCTTAAAATTAACAGAAATAATTGTGTTTTATAGTAACAGTACATGTATAAGTGTCAAGCTAAATTGAAAAAAATATCAGTTTCAAAAAAGCTTCTAGCTAAATTAGCTGCTGTACTTTCCAGACAGAGGTTAAGATAATATGCTTTTTGCATTCCAGGAAATTAAATTCATCATTATAAATAAATAGATTAGTAAACTGAAATACAAAAAAATACATGTGTGGTAAACGTTTTTATAATAAAGTTTTAAATATATTTCTGGCCTTCTTCTTCTTTCTTATACATTTATTTCTATTTCTTTAATATCCAGTGGAAGACCTCTTTATAATTCATGGAATTAATTGCACTTATCTGTCTTGACTGATTAGATCTAGTACAACTCTTCCTGTGATGGGATCTGAAAACTGATTTTGGTTGATTTAAATATGTTTGCATGAAAAGAAAATCTATTGAACTATTTGATTTTATAGGGCCATTGCAGGTAATTACGCATCAAATGTAGTTGCCTCTTCAATCACAATTTTTTTTTTTCATTATGATTTGACAAAAGAGAAAAGTTTTTGCTACTAAATTTTTTATACTAGATGTACTTGGTTTTGGCAGTTATAATTAGTCATCTCACTTCAATAAACAAAAGATGGTTCTTGCATCTAAATATTGTGTGTAAAAGGGTTTTTTTTTTTTTTTGTTCTTTCAAGGATAGATGTCATTAGTTACATAATTTTCTTGATTTTTTGAATTTTTGAGTTTTGTTTGCACAATTATTGTCCACAGTTTTTATATAGAATGTAATTTTGGTTGGATTTTTTAGTAGGATGTATATATTAATTCCTTAGATTAAAATTCTGAAAAATAAAGTGTCGGATTGAAAAGTAGCGTGACATGGAATCTAAGAATTTTGCTTATTTTTACAGCAATATCTGGGCAATTTGTGGCAAATAGGAACATACCTTGACAACTATGCTGGATTTGTATTAAATTCTTATGGTTCTTTAGAAGCTAGATTATTTCTTACTTCAAATTATTATTATATAAAAAAATGAGGGACAAATCAACAGCAGAAACTTGGAAAATGGAGAATTCACGAATGATCTTTTCTATGACTAGTAGAAGGAATTGGTTTAATTAACTCTCGTATGCAAAAAAAAAAAAAAAAACATAACTAAATCAAATTTGATAAGGAAAGGGATAGAATCGTCAATTTAATAATCTCAGAATGTTTATTTTTGGAATACACAAGTAGCAATCCATATAAACTATTTCTGTCACTGTTTTACTTATTTTAAAGATATAATAGGAACTAACAAAACTCAAGAAGTTAAAAAGAATATACAAAACCAAAAAATATTCAATCGTAAGCAAACGAGATGAAGAAAGATGATAATTCCAAAAAAAAAATAATAATAATAATGACTTAAAAAAGTTAATAACAAGAAATATAATTTTGAATTCACAACTGTAGCAATTTGAATCTTCCTCAATTTTTTCTCTTGTTGATTAATTGACTAACATACACTGAGAATTTTAGCAACATTAAAGGCAATTGTTTCCATATTTCTTTCCAAAAATTTAATTTCTGTTCAGAATATCTCAAATGAGAGAAGAAATTATGATAACCTTCTTATATTAGTTCAATTATTAGCTACCATTTGCAGTCTTTTTTAAAAAGTCAAGTTATTTGCTAAAATTTTTGCATTCTGAAGCCTGTTTTTTTGGTTTGTGTATTTATTACAGTGAAACAATATACAATTCATATCATTGCAGGCCCTGCTTATTTGACAAATTTCAGACTCTGATAATTTGAAAAGATGCACAAAAAGTTTGAAGTAATGAATATTCGTATTATAAATCTAGTAAATAAAACGTCCTCCCTTCGAGAAGCAAGAGTACATACAGTACTCCACTCAGTGTGGTTATTTGCAATTATAACTTATTTACTAGATGTATATATAAAGACATGATCATGATTTACGTTATTTCTGTGAAACCTATTCAAATCTTGCAATAAGTCCAAAAAAGATATATATCTGCAGGACCCAACTTAGCCTAAATGGGACCTGGAGAAAAATTTCTTTGGGGACTACCTTCTGCTTCACAACAGCAAACTTTCGATTGGATTCGGCAAATGATTCTGTTTGACTGAAACGTAAAATAAACTTTCTACTTAATTTAAGGGATCCTATAATATAGAGGCCCATGGCAACTGTCCAGTATGCCCTTGATTTAGTCAGGGTCAGTATATGTTACTGGTACTGGTTTTGCTAGTTTATCAGCCGTTTCATTTTTAAAAACATTCTGGTGGGCAGGATGATCAATAGGAATGGATAACATTTGGTTGCTTGACCTAATTTATTTCTTAAGCGAAAAGTAACTTTAGGAGATCTTATTGTAACAAATTTTTTTAACGCCACAAGAACAGATTTACTATCAGTGAAAATGAAAATCGGTACCTTAAAAACAATTAAGTCGTCGTTTGATTAGCCTATATTGTTAGAGCCTTTGCTGTAAAAATTGCCTTTATACTACTAATTCAAAATCTCATGGCCTGATATGGAGATTAGGCAGAAACTGCAATGTTAGTGGATTTGGGTGCATCAGTTGAAATTATATGTATTGGCATAAGTTGTTCGCTTAGGAATTTCTATCTTATCTTAGTGAAGTGGTTTTCTTTAATATAAATCTTTAATCCACGACAAACTTTTAACTCTAAATGATTTGGAACTTAGATAGAAAGAAATCGACTTTAAAATAAAGAACAGAATTCGTTTATTATTTTCTTCATATCAATCTGCCGTTGCTATGTTGGTTGGGAGTTGGGAGTCTGAGACTTTTAGCTGCTCGGCTTTTGTCTCTATTATTCTAGGAAGATCCATATTAAAAATCTTTTGATGCTTAAAAGAAATTTAATAAATGTTTTTAGTTTTTTTGAGTTAGATGTGACAATTTTGATCAACAGTTTGTAATTTGTTATTTGCACTTGTATTTTTAAATTATGCAACATAAAAACTTCTGTTGCCATATTAAGAAAACTAAAAAGTACAGAAATTAAAAATAAGATGAAGAGGAAACATAGAGGTCATTACATCAGTTCTCAGGTATTTGGAGACTAAGACACCTCTGCAGCTACTTATTTAGCATTTTGTTCCAGCCCTTAATACAGTCAAGTTCAAACCTGACATTTTGCAGCGCCTGACAGAGAGTACATTTTCTTGTCAAGTCTGAAGAGTTAATTCCTCCCTCGTTCAGATGATGGCAGATAGAAGCACTACAGGCTAGTGGTGGATCTTCTATTTACGAAGCAGAGATCAAGTAGAAGTCCCTAGACCTTGGTGTGGCAACCCAGAGGTTATTGATTTGGATGGGAACTTGTGGGACTATGTGACCTCAACTATTTCACGTGCCCCACGTCATTCGTGAACACGATGGTCTTTCAACAAATCCCAGGATCGAACACATACTTGCGTCGCGAGAACGATGCTCTCTCGACTGAGATATCACGGCTTCGCCGAGGAATTCATCGAATAAAGGTAGTATTTGATAATTTTTTTGAGATTTATTTTGAAAGTCAAAGTATTCGATATGAATAGAGATGGAGGCAGGAAATGTTTCCTAGAAATACAAATTGTATGAAATGATCAAGGAATATTTCAAATTCCTTTAGACTTTGAAGAAATAATTTAACCTATTTTTATTCTAACTTTTGGGATTCTCCTTCACCTGAAACATGATTCATATACAAAGGAAAAATCTTTTAAGGAAAATTTATTAACTCAGAAGTTAAAATTGATTTTTTGTAGTTCAAAATAAATATCTTCAATGCAGGCAATTTTCAAGAGAACTATATTTGTTGTCCATTTAAGTGGACCAAGAGCAATTTGGGCAGCCAAAGTATAACATATTTCTAATGTTTAGAAGAGAGGTTTTTTTGATTGCATTAAAATATTGCCACTATACAGAAACAGACCACAAATAGAAATGTTAACCAGGTGTAATATAAGTGATGTGATTTATCCGCATACTAATTATTTGAGATAAGCTTCAATAAATTCTTTTACAAACTTTGTTTTTAAGATAATTTATATTATATTTTTTATCTATCGGAATTCCTAGAAATTTGATATAATATTTTCAATCAATTAAACCGCCAGTTATTGAGAAAAACCACTTCATGTCTCTCCTACGCTTGGATAAATTAATTGCAGAGCATTTTTCGTATCTAACTTTCGATTTCCAGTATTGACACCACATAATGTTATTATACAAAGCATTGAAAAGATTTGTCTTTAAGGTAGTCTATCAAGGTAGTCATGAATATCATAAATAAAAATATCGCCTGCATAGACTAATCTTTTGATTCCTAGCAATAGAGTTTCAAATCTGCCTTGAAAACAATAAATAAAACTGATCCTTGAGGAGCTCCTTTTTTCATTTGTTGAAAGGTAGAAAGGAAATCTCACCATTTATTTGATAGGAGCTGTTTTGCAAAAAATTGATACATCCAATGTGTAATATCTCCTGTAATGCATAGGTTTTAGCATTTTTTAACTATACCATTTATATAAATTGAGACTTAAGCGAATTTGATATCTAGAGAAATTCTAATCATACATTTTATTATTATTATTATTAGAAGCAGCTTCCTTACATTAAAAAATATCTTAATCGTAAATCCTGAATGCCCTTAAAAAGCATGAAAACTGCATGATTATGGTAAAGATTTTTATTTTTAATTATAAAAATTTGTAGATTTGGTGACTCAATATTCTTTCAAACATTTTACACATAGAATAGAGCCACCCGCCCTGTCTAGTGGTCAGAGTCTCTGACTAAGGATAGGGACGTCCTGGGTTCGAATCCCAGTTCGGGCATGGATGTACTATCTCTATCTATCCTGTTTTTGTCCTTTCTGTGTATGAATGTGTTGTAAATGGTTGCCTACCCTATAAAAGTGTCCCTGTGGCATGTGTGTACTGAAGAAGTTGGACTCCACACCAAAATATGGTTCAGTTGAAAAAGTGGAGCAGCGCACCCCATATTGCCAGCCTAGCTGGAACACGACAACAACAACAACATGGAATAGAAGTTAGAAAGAAAGACGATAAGATTTAAAGTCAGATTTAGGTTTCTTGGTGCTTAGAACACGAAGAAATAATTGCATTCTTCCATTTGTGCAGAATTTTTGTATTGAAAATTTCAAGTACTTTTCGCAGAGAAAGTTGAAATACTTTGAAAATTTTTGCAAAATTATTATCAGATTCAAGGATAGTAATTTTAGTAGGTTACATAGTATACTTTCCCTTAATCTAATTCAGGTAAAATGAAAACTTAATAGAGTTAAACATCGCCTGAATCCTGATAATTCAAGGACGCTCAGACGCTGGAAAAATTCAGATGGAAATTGAAATGACATGCCAAACTCCAGTTCACTTAAGATCTCTTTTTTTAAATAGAGACATATGTCAAAAATACTATACGCAATTATATATTCTAGCTGATACTGTAATGGCACATTGAGACTTTTTTCAGATTTGAGTGGAATCACTCAACAAATTGCTTTGATGCAAAATGGTTGGTGAAGTGTGAACCCAGCATATTGCTAATAAAGATGATGTAGCAAAAAAGGTAGACCCAGATTGTCGACCTTGATCCCTAGTTACAAGTGGTAGAATACGGAATCATGAGATCCATCTGGAGAAGAATGATAAAGATGGATATTTAGCTAATATATCTTTAATTGGGAATGCCAATGGGTTTGTACTGTCGACTTACGTAAGAAAATATAAAAAAAAACTTCTAGACAGTGGTAAGGGACCGACCACATTATTATATACGTGATAGAAACAAGCAGGCGATACATTGAATTTCTGGTGTGGGTTCTTGATAGGGCGTGCGATGTTTCGCTTTCTAGCACTTAAGATATTAGGGAATCCATTTAGATAGGCTTTTCGCAAATACAGATCCTACGAATTATTTCTGGGCGAATTTCTTTAGTTGCATGAACTCCGGGATGAAGTGCATTTTGCAATGAGGAAAATACATCACGACGTAAAATTTTAGGAACATATAAATAGATTTTGTCACTGTATTACAATATAGGTATATCACAATATAGATCCACTAGAGATATTTTACAAGTCTTAACTGCGCAGAAAACTCAGGATTATACAATTGCATTTCTAACACATCGTCGTCTTATTGATATTTGGAAACCGTTGTAAAGTCGATTCTAGGTAATATAATCACTTGAATCATGAAGATGGGTCTGCTATAACGTTGTCAGTTACAGAGATATTGGATATCAGTTGTATATCTGGAAAAATTTACTAGACCATAAAAATCAAGATTTCTAACTGGGATAGAGTAACACAATTCAAACCTATTTTTAAATACAAACATTTTAGTTTAAGGTTAGCAAATACAATGATATGGAATATAAAGAGATAAGCGTTCTATTTGGAGTCTCCAGAGTATCAGAAGGCTGCTACAGAAATGCGATTCTTTTGAAAAGAGGACATTTGTTGTTTTTGTATCTAGTTTTGTGGTTGGGGTGACCAGAATCGTAGTTTGTCTTTATATTGCATTATTAATGGAAGCTAAAGCAATGATCACTATGCAAACGTTCTGCTTCAAAGTGCACAGCATCCACTCGTGCAGTGCAACGATATGCTGCAAACAATTTCATTCCCTAAATAATGGTTCGTGAAGTGGCAATATGGGTTTTTCGACCGAACTCACAATGTGTCTGTACTATCGGGTGTTAGTCATGAGAAGGAATTGGGATAATACTTGTCATTCAATATGACCCTTAGCAACTTGTCGATCTCATATTGGCATGACACTGCCTAGATTTTGATCAGTGTGAGTAGCAATATCAAGGAACGATAATCTGCACTATTGATAGGCAACGATCTTGCAAATATTGAATTTCGACAATCGATAATAAGCATTTGTTATTATTATTCCAGGCATGACTGAATATTTTGAGAAAACACTGAACGTATAAAATGAATCTCGGTTGTAAAATCCTCTGCACAACTTTTCGCTCTCATGCAGTTTTCTGAGATGCAGTTTGTCTTTTCTATGGCGTCCAAATGCATTGATATGCTATTAGTATCCAAATTCTCAGCTTTTCTTCCTTTCATGTGATTTTAATGTTCATGAGATTATCCTTCTTAGTTTTGTAGTTTTAATCACCAGTTATCCTTATTATGGGTAAATGCCATAAAGCTTTAAATATGTATAATCAAAAAACTCTAGTTTACCAGTTAGAAAAATATCTTTGCAAACTTTCCTATTGCTTTACTCTTTAAAAATAAAAATATATAAAGACAAGGAAACATTGATACATAAAGAGATACATTTTCTCACCTTATACCATATAAGGTTTGGTGGTGGAGTACCTTCCGCTTCGCAAGGCAAAGATACAGATTCCCCAACTTTCACGTACACCACGTCAGGGGGCTTTGTTTTAAAATGGGGTGGAGCTATAGGAGAAAAAGAGGAAAAAGAAATGTAAGTTGAAGAATGAAAGGAGATATAATTACTTGTTCTCGTCATTTGAAGAAGATTATAATGGTATAATATCACCTGACGATATAAGTAACTAAAATATGAAAATTTTTTATATTTATTGCATGTCTTACGGAATTTTGAATATATTTATATTTTAGGTATTCTATTTAATTTTTTTAAAAAAAAATTCATAATCTTTCCCGTACATGAAATTTTTCAAGAAATACTTAAATATGGCATTAAGAAAAAGTAGCTCTTTTGTGAGCTTAATCGTTAGCTCTAAGTAAAAGAAAAAAATCAGTATCAAGTTATTATACAAAATAATTTTGTTACGTAGGAAAAAAAGCATAAAATTAAAAAATAGCTAGTTACAAAATTTGAGTTCTGTATTCTAGTTTTTTTTACAGATAATCGTAATTTAATTAATTCTGATAAAAAAGTTCTTTATTATTATTTTTTAAATTCATCTTAATATTAAAAGCCTCTTAGCATTTATTTCTTAGATACATAGGAAAAATCTCAGTCACAAGTTAAATTCAAATTTTAAAATGTTTACCAAATTCGGTATGGTTTTGTATGAAGCTATCATAAATCACAGAAAGACATAAAATATTTTTGAAAATTTATCTTCCTATTTTTGAAAAAAAGAAAGAAAATGCAAGAAACATTATGTGGGCTGAAGTTTTCTGTGCTTGTTTAATCCTTTCTCTTCCTAATAAGAAAAATTTATGGAAAAAAAATTGATGAATATATTAAAATTAATAGGAAAGTTAAAAATCAGAGTTTTGATATTTATGTCTTATAAAGAGGCAATTGTATTTGTTTCATTACACTTTTTTTCCGATTTAAATCGATACAAATGTGTTTGTAAATTACAATAACTTTTGTTTCAAAACTTTATATGCAGCAAATAGCTTATGACGTTCAAATAACTTAAATTGATCTGAAATGGGGGAAAAAATAAATAAAAATAAAAATTGTGACAAAAAAGATTTTCTTTAATCTACCTTTATTATTAATAGTTTTTCGTAAAGTTAATAAGAATATGCGCTTTTTTAAAACATGATATTTAAGATTTAAATATAATTCGAAACTTGCAATTTATTTATTTTAATAATAATCCCTGAATGCTAACTAAAGGGATTTTTAAAGTTCGAATGTTCGGATATGTGATAGCTATTGTTATGTTTAAGTAGAATCAAAATGCATTATAAAATATAAATTTTGAAAATCACAAAAAAATTTATCGATAATAAACTAGTCTACTCTTCTGAAACATTGTCTTAGAAATAATTGCATTTCGATTCCTGAAAACATTTCTACTTTTTTAATTTGCTAAAATAATTAAAATTTATAGTACTACGCAAGGTCTTACAAAAGGCATGCTTTGTAAGGCCATGCGCTATACTTTAGTGACTGTTGCCCATCTATTTTAAAGTCCATTTTTTAATCCGAATGAAACTAGTTTTGAGGTACTTAATAATAGCATCTCCAGAGTTATGAACTGTAATACAATTTTTTAAGAAACAATTGATGATAAAAATAAATAAAGCATTGCTTAGAGAGAATATATTTTACCTCTAAACTAGGTTTTTTTTGTAAATCTACTTATATTATAATTGAATTTTTTAAAAGAAATTTTATTTCTTAAAAAATGTAAGTATAATTTTAAAAGATTAAAGCAGCTTTGTAGGGAATAGAAAGTTGTTGTTACTAATGACACTTGGACAAGCCAAGGTCGCTATGCCTTGGGTATGCGAATTTAGGTCAATTGGGAGCGTCTTTTCTTTAATCAGAGCACCATAAAGATGAAAGTACGACTTTTTGCTCTTCAAACCCTCCGATAGATGGCAGCACCAGAGGATCTATTCCCTCAATTTTGGCATTGATCTGAAAGGGGAGTAAATTTCTCCAGACCATATTGCACCCATTTTAACTGCTCAACGACTGACCACAGGACTTTCGATTCCACAGATTTAACGAGGACGTATAACGCATGTACTCGGTGGGTCTTTGGCGGCATTGGGAATCGAACCCCACCCTTTCCAGATGGAAGGCTGATACCCAAACCACTAGGCTATCACGGCCCGGGAATAGAAAGTGGTACTGTTATGTACAACATTTCATGTTTTAAAAACTTAAATAGAGCTTTTAACAGACTATTGTAGTATACATTGAACAAAAGGTGGAACATGTTATCTACAACTTTTTCTATGTTGAGAAGATAGGTAAGTGATCAGTATTCTGATCTTCAGTCCAACAATTTGTAAGTTTAATTTTCCCTTTTGCCAAGGATTTATTCGTTGTCTTCTAAAAACTACATACCCGAAAAATTAATAAATCTGTGCAGTCACAGTTGTAATAATTTGACATTTAAGGATGATGTCTTTATACTCATAAAATAGGGCGAGCAATATAGATTATAAAACATCTTTTGTGTTATGCTGGTTGTCCTTTTTCAGAAGTTCGAATGAAATGCCCAGGGAGAAATAGATTAAAAAACAACCATCTTCATATGTAACCGAATTGCAGCGATTCTATTACAAAGGTTTCGCCTTGATATGCTTATACCCCAATAGTTACGGATGTAAGTAAAGATAGTTTTCTGTGATAATGGATATTTTTTTCTGCTGCCAAGCTTACTGACTTCTCACATATCATCATTGCCACTGACCATTTTACCCTATTTTTCCTTATTTTCCTTGAAGAGGCAGTGATTTCACTGAATTGCTTTCTTGGCTATATTCCCAATTTGGGAATGAATACTAGCCCCCTGGTGACTTGGACTCCAGAATGTTTGCTTTTAAGTTGCCTGAATATTTTTCCAAAATATCGGGATCACGTTCTGTAATGGATCGAAGGCAAAATGTATTTTATATGTGTTACGTAAATTTTCACAGTCAGTTTTGATGATTATTGCCCAATGTACTGATTTAATTTGAGTTTTATTCCAAATTAATATAAATTATAAATTTTTTTACATATAGATGACGTGCAGTACTTTAGTATTCGAATTCTTTTTCCGCAAGATGTTTGAGATTGTTATTTGTATATGGTTTGAGATTTTATTTAAAATTTAAATGAAACGCTCAAAATTATGAAAATATACTTCATATTTTAATTTCGGTAACGCGGTATTAAATTTTTTTTACTCTTAATATCCCCGAGAAATTTCCTTTTTCAAATAATTATATTTTTGAATTTTATGAATTTTACTATCATAGTGCATTTACATCATTCTAAAGAATAGGGCTCTGTTTTTTTTTAAACAGATGATTTTATCATTTACCATTCAAGAATTTAAAAAAAAATTGCTAACAATTAAACAAGATTTTAAAACAATTGGTTTTGGTCATCCTTAAAAGTGCTATGGTTATTTAATTTAAAGATAAGAAATGGTCAAAAGAAAAAGGTAATGAATGAATTTAAAGCAGTGCTCACCGTGTACGTCGAGGTGCACCCAGGTACCATTCTTAGGAGAATCTGGAGGTCTGTTGAGGAAGTACACTTTGCACTCGTACCAGCCCTGGTCACTCTCATGAACGTTGGTGAGGTTGAGCGAGGCTTGGTGGGCGAGTGACACTCTCCCCTCATATCCATCCCCTGCATGTGGAGGGTAGCCATCGTACCAGATGTAGATGGGTATCTTGATTCCTTGCTTCTGCCACTGTATCACGTACGGAACGGGCTTGTTCTCGGGGAACTCGAAGGCACAGCGCAGGATCACGTCCTCCCCGATGGTGGCCGTGAAGTGCTCTGGGTCATCCTGAACATAACCTGGACGTGACAAGCAAAATATGAAAATTACTTTTGAGTGGATAAAAACAAACCCTTTAAAATAAACAATTATTAATTTAAAAAATATTCAATAGTATTTAATACAGTTTTACTGTTTATGTTATTTTTGCTTCGCCATTGAAAGAAATAAGAACATAAATGCAAATTAGTACATCGTGTGAATGAAAAACTTGCCCATAGAGAGTAAGAAAATCAACCGTTGTAGAAGCAAGTCAAATATTCTCATCAATCATAATTCATATAGCAGGAAAGACAAATGGAAGTGTAATAGAAGTCCTTGTTCTATGCTGTTTGCTTTGCTTACGACTTTGTTTGCTTACGACTTTAAAGTAGGCTTATCAATAGTTGCATAAAGTTAACGAATATACCAAACACCTGGATATAGTGCTGTGACCGAGGCATGAGTTTTAAAAGTTTAGGTTAAGTGATTCAGACCAATGTAGCATTAAGTACCCACTTATATCTTTGCATCCAAACCACCCGAGTTTTATCACAAGAGGATTTTACAACTGGAGACATATTAGCAGAAAGTGAAAAATGCCGATGGAGATTACGCTGTGCAAATTGTTTTAGCCATTAAAATGACGAGAACGTCCTTTGTTACTTTTAAAAAGAGTGTCGGAGAATTCAAGAACAAAATATTAATGTGATACTTGTATTTAATACGCAAAAATAGTTTTTCATGTTACAAGCAATCGAATACGTTTGAAACCTATATACATTCGAAAACATCGACATCTTTCACTGAACACAGATCTTGTACTGAAGTCATAAGTTGTAATGAATCAATATCCATTTTTAGATTCCGACAACACATCATCAAGTATATAAGATTTCATCACAATATCAACATATAAGATTCCATCAATCATCATCCATCAGCACTATTCACTTAACACTGATCTTGTTCTTAAGCCATACAAGATATGATGAAGTTAATATCTATTTTAAGATTGCGCATTATTGAATTATTCTACTCCACGAAAGTTCCGTTAAAGATACTATGATTGACAATAAATATATACTGTAGATATTGATGTATACTAATACATACTAAATTCATTTGATATATATATATATATATATATATATATATATATATATATATATATATATATATATATATATATATATATATATATATATATATATATATATATATATATATATATATAGATAGATAGATAGATAGATAGATACACACACACACATATATATATATATAAGTATATATATATATATATATATATATATATATATATATATATATATATATATATATATATATATATATATATATATATATATATATATATATATATATATATATATATATATATGAAATGTATACCATTTTTTTAAGTTCATTATGTATAAATAATTCCTATGTAAAAACCAAATTTATTTTTACTTTTCCTCTCTTTCTTATTATCTTTTCTCAAAATATATATTCTATTAAATATTTTTCATTAGTATGAATTTAAAAGCATTCAAGATATAATAAATCCAGTTTGTGTTACTATTTTACTTTATTAATTTAACCGAAATTTGAACAAAGGAATACCATACTATTTTACGTATTTCATAATAAGTATAAAACTAGCAGTTGTTGCATTAAATTAATCATTTCAAAAGGAAAGAAGTTGCCAGCTAAAGAGAGCGAAATGAAACGAGCACCAATTCCCAAACTTATAAATTATTGAAAATCAATAATTTTAAAGAGAATAAAAATGTGGATGAAAAACTCTTAGGTATAAAAATTCTAATCAAAATTAGGCAACTGAGTTACCCAATTGCCGGCCGAACGAGATAAAAAAATTAAATTGCTTGTAACAAGATGAAAAGTGTGCTTGGAATTCAAAACAGCATAATGAAACTTTTGTTTCTTTAAAATGGCTATTTTTTCGGATATACTTGGATACACGTATTGCATTGTCGGTTAAAATTAAAGGATGCTTTTAATGCAAGCAGTTAATTAAATGCAGTCATCCGTATTAATTATTTTGGTGCAGACATTTTTTATGCATATTATATTACTCAAAACTTTTTGACTTGTCTTGAAGAAGAAAGCTGTTGCCCCTTAGTGTAACCACATTCCTACCATAAATTTTAAATGAAAGTTGATTTTAATTAAATTGCGAAAGTTTTTTTTCTATTTTTTTAAAAAAAAACTTTTTGTCTTTTCGTCGCATTACTCATGATCAAAAGCTTTTGTAATTATTTTCTTTTAGACCTAAATTGTAGTAATATTCTTCTTAGTTTCTAAAGACAAAAGAAAGAAAGTAAACAGCCAGTTATATATATATATAACAAAAACTTGATGACGTAAAAATAAACTAAACGAATATTATATATAACTGAAGTCTTTTAAAATATTATTCATCTTCTTCAGAAAAGAGTTAAAAAGTGCATTTTTTTAAATATGAATATTTCGGTTTAATAGATTTTTAAAGAAAGAGATGATAAAATTAGACATTTCAGATAACAAATTCTGTATCGAAAAAAGAATTAAGCTGATTCGTGCTTCAGAAAAAATGGCATCATTATATTTTCTTAACAAATTATCTATTTCTAATTAATTTTTTATATATTGTTAACTAAAACATGGATAGAAATCAGATATGAATATTTAAGTGCACAGTAGGAAGTCATTAATCCAGAGTAAAAATGGATCCACTGAATACATTAAGTGAAAGTATAAATTAAGCAGAGAGAATTCAACAATAAGAGATTAATAAAGAGTAAAAGAATAAGAGATTAATCCAAATAATAAAAGATAAACTAAGCTGAGAGTATCCTATAAGAGATTAATCCAGAGTAAAAATGGATACGCTGAATACATTAACTGAAAGTATAAATTAAGCAGAGAGGATTCAATAATACGAGATTAATAAAGAGTAAAAGAATAAAAGATTAATCCAAATAATAAAAAATAAATTAAGCAGTGAGTATCCAATAATAAGAGATTAATCCAGAGTAAAAATGGATACAGTGCATTAATTGAAAGTATAAATTAAGCAGAGAAAATCCAACAATAAAAGACATCAGTAAAACAAATTTCAAAATTAAAAATTTTCAAACTTTTAAAAAAATTAAGTATTTTTTAATATAAGCTTTATTTAATGATTAAAAAATTTGCCTGTTATAAAAACGAAATACTTTATTGATTATAATTCAAAGTTCATTAATTATGTATTAATGAAAATTAATCTTGTTAGGTTCTCCGAAATTAACAGAAATCCAGTCAGTCAGAATCAGCAGATTCAGCAATACAATAATTTAGTTATCTAAATTTTAATCAGTTTTTACGAAGATTAAAACAGTTTGTCCGTAAATGTATACATTGAAAGAATTAGTTAATTCATTTTTATATATTTTATTACTTATTGCGCATACATCGTCATATTTTAATAAGTTATTCCTAGTGTTTTTGGGGAAAAAAGTGGAACAAAGCAATCTTCATATAAAATAATTACTTGAAGCTTATTAATAATGCATATAAATTGTGAGCTCAAATATTGAATCCTTGTGTAAGAATATTGTTTCCTTATAATCTATATGGATGCAAATTATTAATTCACTGAATTATCGGATCCAAAAAGACATATAAATTGAATCTCAGTCATAAATTATTGATTCATAAATCACGGAATTAAGAATGGGTTTTTGAGATTCCTGAATGTAGTTTCTAAAACTAATTTTGGAGTGAAATGTTTTCTCTTCGTTTCCAGAATCAAAAATCAAAATCGAAATCAGAAATATAAACTGTTGGATTCTAGCAGAGCCCAGATCCTTGGTGAGAATGATTTTGTTTGGTGATAATTGTGGTTTGCGCCAAGCTTGGTAGCACTATTTCGATACTCTAGATATAGTAAACCAAACAATTTCTGGAATTTCGTTCTAGTTTGACGCTTTTTTTTTCAGTTTGTCGCAAGGGTGTGGGTTGTCCTAGGATTTTACCCTTTAAACTTAAATTTGTTACATCTATTCATCGTGAAATTAAGAGCGACATTGAAGATACATTTAAAGATAGTTTTTTAAATTGTTTCAAACTGTTTTTAGTCCAGAAAAAAATAATAATAATTTTTCTTTTATTCTTAGATTTAAAAGATCTTGAGAAAATTTTAATACATGTATTTATCTTAAGGTCTAAAAGTAGAAGAATATTTTCAAAAGTGATTTTTGATTGAAAAATAGATTTTGATTACATGTTTTATCTTCACTTCAGATTCAAATGGCCAAAAGGACGTAATATATTTTTGTACGAATGTTCACTTTAAATAAAGGTGAATTAAGAAAGTTAAGATTTTTAAAAACATGGCATTTAAGTGATTCAAAAACAGATAGTGTAAGAATAGAGTTAAAAAATATTTTTTATTTTAAGATTCCAAAAATGAAAATCAAAAAATTTATAATATGGCACCTGAATTCTTCGTAGACTTAGAACCCTCATTTTTTTAACCTTATTTCATATTCAAAATGCTTAGAGCGATAAAATTTTGTATGCAATATTTTTCCTATGCTCTAGACGTTCATTCTAAGAAATTCATTTTTTTTTAAAATTTTACTGTTTTAAAGCCAACATCAAGTTAAAACAAATTTCACTCCTTCTATATTCGAAAGACTAGAAACCTGAAATTTGATTAAATGTAACAGCTTAATTATTCCAAATAAGATTTCTTTTAAGAAAAAAAATAGTTGTAGAGAAAAAAAAATTAGATTTTTTGGATTTTTTGATGATGTTTCAGTTTAGTTTGTTTTCTCAATTTCCGGTTCTGCCACGAAAAACAAACTTAGATAGAATTTCCCTCATAAATTCAACTCAGGCTTTGGACGTGTTCGAAAAATGATTAATTAGAGATGTAACTTGCTGAACGATCGGCTATTTTACACATTCGCTCGATGCAATTTTGGAACGAAAAACTAATTTCTGAGTCATGTTTAAAATTATGTAATTAATTATTTAATTCATTTCGTGTTTAATATTTTTACACTCAAAATTCATTTACTTAATTAAAAAAGTGTTCATGTGTAATATATTTATTACATCCTTTTTAAAAATTTAATTAATTATATATAAATATACATTGACAACTATACCTTTATAAGTGAATATGTTAGAGAAAATAAGCAGTTTTTATTGGAAGATAAGGTTGAAGATGCATGTTGCCATGACCATAGAAAGTCAACTATAAAGAATATAGGAAAATTTTGTGGTACATATATAGATTTTCATCAGTGTTAATGCAATATTTTTGACTGCACCACTCAGTTAAAAAGGAACTTCGTCGGTTTACAGAATATTATGCAACCGTGTAAGCAGATAGCATGTTTAGAAAATGAACAACGAATTGTAGCTACTCTGCAGCTACTCAGAGCAGTGGACTGGTCTTTATATTAGACATTTTCTGGACATGGTGGGCCTTATATTTAAAGAATAGCAGTATCTTGCTTGCACTTTTT
This sequence comes from Latrodectus hesperus, assembly GCA_037975125.1. NCBI lineage: Eukaryota > Metazoa > Arthropoda > Arachnida > Araneae > Theridiidae > Latrodectus > Latrodectus hesperus. The sequence goes on along the minus strand of CM075861.1, from coordinate 47,170,268 downwards.
TGAAAGGAGCTATTATAGCTCATATCTTTTGAAATATGTACATCTCCTTTTATTTTTTCAAGTATTTGTTTAAGATTGTATGTGTGTGTGTGACAACAAATCTCTCTCTTCGTTTGAATAATCATAATAACCACGGGTGTGACGCTTATAGCCTTTACCAGAATACATTTCTTATTTTCAGCCATGACTTAGATACCTTTGCAGCTATGGCCTGGATGTCTTTGCATCCATGGCTTGGATACCATTGCAGCCATTGCTTGGATACCTTTGCAGCCATGGCTTGGATACCTTTGCAGCCATGGCTTGGATACCATTGCAGCCATGGCTTGGATACCTTTGCAGCCATGGCTTGGATACCTTTGCAACCATGGCTTGGATACCAATGAAGCCATGGCTTGGAAACCTTTTAATACACAAATTTATAAGCCATAATATGCTTTAGACGCTGAATCAAAAGCACTTCTATTGTTTTAGTAGAATAATTTTACCATTAAAGTATATTTAAAAATGATATCACACTGTTATGAGAGCTGAACATGAATTATACATGAATATTTCTTCTGACCCGTATTCAGATCAGTTTGGCAAAACGGTTCAGCACACACTGAATGAAACCTGCAATTTTTCACCACTGATGGACCTTTCATGAACTCCATATTTTTTTATTTTACTGCTTAAAAATCTTATTTTGTAGTGCACATGTGTGCATAATTTAATGGATATTTTCCTTACTGATTTTTATCGTTTCATCATGATAACTGTCACATAATGGACATTTTTTAAAATGAATTGATATATTAAACTTTTCGTGTACAAATATGTTTGGTAAAAGTTATTTTCAGGTATATTACACACAACAAACCTGATATAACAATCTTCTCTCTAGCTTTAGGTATAAGGTGCTGCTTATAATGGAAGTTTTAATTCTCAACGATTAGCAAACTGAAGTATTGAATTTTGTAAACTAAAGGATTATAAGTGTCGTGCACTAGTTTGAGAAGAGAAACAACAGGTGTTCAATTACTAATATTATAAATCAATAATAACACGTCATACTTTATATTCAAGTAGATTACCCAAATAATGCTAGAAAAATTTTGAATCTTTGTTTAACTTCACAAATAGAGGTTTAAACATGTCATTTCCTAACATCAGATGAACAAAGCTTCTTTTTTCAAATTTAATGAAAATATTGTAGGTAAAATATTTTTTTGGGTTGCAATATCATGATTCACATATTATGTGTGGTAGTCTTAGGAAGATAAAGTGTTTTAACCATACTAAATGTTTCTTTTATTTGTTTAAATTAGACATTTTCGAAAATATTGTAGTAATGCTAATACAATTAAAAGATGTCCAATGCATTGCTCACGAATTTATATTATCAATCTATTGGCTAAAAAAATTATGCAACAATTTTAACCATGAACTTTTGTAAAAGATGAATAATCTTAACAAGGCTAGTATCATTATAGCACATTACTTGCAAAATGAATATATTAGTTTTCTTTTTTTTAATATTTATTTGAACAAAGATAGAAAATCTTGACAGTTTCTGTTTGTGAATATATTTATTAACTTTAATATAAATTTTGAAAAATTTTGAGCAAAGTTATTATATGTAATTAAAGCTAAGTACAATAAATGATACGGAGTTAGATTAAAACTTGTTGGAAATCAACACAATGCTTACTTTATCTCATCTTTTTACGAATTGAAATTAAAATAGATTAGGTCAAATCTCGAAGAAAATTTGTGAATATTGATAAGTTCTTTGTAACTTCAAATTGTGTCAGATAATCAAATATTGAAATTTATTGAAAATTATATCCTAAGACTTCAAACAATAGCACATTTTGCATTTCTAATGTAAGACAAATGGACAAATGATTAAATATTACGAAATTGATAAACCTTATAATATGAATAAGATTACTGGAATTGTAAAAAATATTTTTTTGATAACTATTCTTTGAAACAAGATCTATCGAAGTCCAGAAAATTCATTTCGAAGCTCAGATGAAATTTTATAGAATTCTTTTTACAAATTAATTTATTAACTTTACAGCGCATTCAATTCCCCAACAGATTGTAACTTGTCTCATACACACAATAACAGTTCCTCTGGCATAGTCCAGGGAATTAAGGGAGGCTATAAATTTTGATTTAAGGCAAGACTTTGTAGAGTGACAGTTAAAAATTTTTTATAGCTGTCAACACATTTTTAATAGCACTTCCGCAGTAAATAACAAAATAAAAAAAAGCTGACAATACAGGCTAAAGTAGTTATAAAAAAAGAAAATTATAATGTAAAGAAAAAAAAAAGACAAGAAACTACGTTTTCTAAAAACAGAGAATAAAAGAATTTTTATTTTAGTTTTCCAAAGGAAAAAAAATCGTATAGGCTGCGAAGTCCATTATTCTTTCAAGATTCTCCCTAGGGCTTTGCCTAGGCGCTATTATTTTTCGCACTTGCCTTTCAGTTTTTCTGCTGTTACCTGAAATGCATAATTCATTGCAGCGCTTTGAATGTTTAAAGGAAGCACAGTCCGTATATATGTAAGTATAATCCATAACAATGGACCAAATGTAGTTGGCAAAAAAGTAGTATAATTTTACTAAGCTTAGCTTTTTGTAAGAGGATTTTCGTTTTCTTTTCCAAATTTTTTTCTTCTTAAGTTAAGCAAAATTTAAAATATGAAAAAAATATATCATTAAGAAGAATTTGGAGGTTAAGAAAATATTAATATGAAATTTTGGCTGTTAAAGTTAAGTTATTGTACACCAACTGAAAAGTTTTCCTCTCAATTTTTTTTATTTTGGAAACTTATCGCTTGCTTACAATTTCATTAATTAATTTTTATCCTCTGCTTTTTTCATTGGTTAATGTGCCATAGAATGATTTTGACATATATTAAAAAAATTGTTTTCTTGATGCTTGTTTCAATGAAGTTTGAAGTTATGTTTAACTTGTTAATGTTTGGGATTTAGTTTAGAAGCAACTATATTTTCAAGTAATAATACTTTTTATAAACTGTGGTTTAATTTAAAGTAAAATTCACATTTTTAAGGAGAGGAAAACTTTACGAAGAATATACGATGCTAAAGAAATAAATATTGGGTCTCCCAAAATTCATGTATTTGGAAGATGATGTATCCATATTCATTCTTTGAAAATCCTTTCCCCCTAAAAAACTATAAATTTACCAAATAATAAATTTGGTCAATTTTTTATAAAATTTAGGAAAATGATATCTAATCAAAAACAGCAATTACTAAGTTGATCCAAATCACTTCCATCATATAGAAAAAATATGCACAAAAAATTCAGTTTAGTCTGAAGGAAAAAATGTCAGCCAAAAAGTTCTTAGTTTAAAAAATATGGATATTTATGACAAATTTATGTTTATTTTCCTCTTAAAGCACAATTATAAATTACGTAAGAAATTTTAGAATTCTTGACAATTTTGTACAAAAATTAGTGAATGGTCAGTACTCAAGCCGACTGAATTAATTTTTCCAAATAAAAAGTAATTTGATTTGTATCACCATTGTTCAGCATAATCAAGCTATAAAATGGAGAAATAAGGAGAGCTTATTGCAATGGCTAATAGATTATAATAGATATTTTTAGATGTAGGATCTTAGGAAATATATTAATTTTATGATTGCATGACAGAATTAAAAATGCAAGTAAGTTATAAATAATTATCATGCAATAGCTACATCACATTTTTGAAAGTGTCTTTGAGCAAAATCTTCAGAACAGTAGCTCTTATGCTATTTTTATTAATACAAGTTAGTTTTATCACATATCGATATTAGTATGAACATAAGGCTGTTTCATATATTTTCTTTACTGTATTTTGCTGTTGAAATGCATAATATATGTTCAAACATTGCACTAAAGTAGTCAATGCTCAGTTTAAATGATAAGTAACAAAATTGTTTTTACCAATTCACATACCCTACAACCTTGGAGAGAAAAAAATCAGTAGACTCTACTGATTTTGAGAGAAAAAATCACAGGAGACAATACTAACCACAATTTTGCTTGAAATAGAATGTTTAAAACGGTAGTACCATAAAAAGAAAATTTTATTCTTTAGATTATATATTCTGAAAGTGATTTATGTTAAACATATTTAGTGTTAATCTCAATATTTTAATAAAATATTCACCAACATCATAAAGGAACTAACAAAAAATAAAAGAATATACTACATGTAAAAAAATAAATATAAGCATTTATGTCCAATATTTATTTTATAGAACAACTTTTACTACACTAATGCAATTTATAAAAATTACATAGAAACATAAAATACATTACTAAATAAATTTAATTCAGTGACAAATACTTATAAGAACATAGAAATTATCAAATACTTTGTCCATAAAAACATAACATTTCAAATTCGAATAATTCATGGCAATTTATTTTTTTTTCATACGTTGCTGACTTAGCATTTTTTTAAAAAATGAATTGGTAAACAGCTATTCAAAATTTTTTTCTCATTTTGAGAATATAATTAAACTAAATTTTCCTCAAAAGGTGAAGATTCAGCTGTTTTTAAGTTTTTCGCTGAAACTGCTAAAAATCATTAGATTTTCATACATAATCGGGAAATCGGGAGAAACAATAAAAAATCAGGAGTTTCCCGATACAAACAATAGAGTTGGCAGCTATGAATTCGTGATCGTATTAGTTTCAAGATTATAGCTTTTAGTTATATATGATATAATCAAAGCAATTCTTAATGATTTATGAAAGTGCGATGATTCACATTTATATACTGACAAATTATTTAATAATTTATTTCATCATCATGATCCAAAATAGTGCATTGTCTGGAAGTTAAATATAAATCAGTATTTTTTCGTTTTCATTAAACATTTTTTTATCAGTATTACACTTGAACAAATTCTATTAGCTACAGTCTCAATGAAATTCTGAAATAACAACTGCAGACATTTAGATATGATCAAGTTCACATTTTATAAATAAAACCTATGAAAAATGAAATAAAACTCGTCATTAGAATTGCTATTCTAGGAAAAAATGCTAATAATAAAATGTAAGATTTAATGGACAAATATGTTATACTGGAAATAACTAAAGTTTAAATTTTCAAGAACTTTTAAGAATATATCTTGTGAAATCAGTACTCAGAACAACCACTTTTTGGCAACAATAACAGCATTTATTCTTTTAAGCATTGAGTCAGATATTGAATAGCATATACAGGTACAGCTACCCATGCAGCTTCAACACTAAGTCATAGTTGATGGACAGTAGATATTAGCGTATGGATTTAGAATTTTGGAACAAGTTTTCTTCCAGTGAAAAATCTGGAGAACGTGCTGGGCGGTAAGTGAATATTTTCTGCCTTAACTCTGCTTGCAAATTACTGGCAACATACGGTCATGTAGTACCATGCTGAAAGGTAACATTTAATAAGGTTGGAATAAAGGATAAAACCATGGGATCCAGCATTACAAAACTGTAACTGCCACTGTTCATAGCACCATCAATGTGGAGAGGGAGATATGCTTCTAATACCAAACCATAACTTCACTCCTCCAAGTAATGGACCAGTATGGCCCTGAAATCCACCACAACATTCCGTACGACCACCCTAAAACAATCGATTACGTATTTTGCAGACATTTATGACATTTGGCCAGACCTAGTCACTTATATTGCGAGTTCCAGGAAAGAAAAGTGAAACGTGTACCACTGTTATACACTGAGAGTATGTGATTTACAACACGTAGATTAATCTGAGGTCATTTTATTGCCTACAGTAGCTGATCCAATGGATTATGAGATAATTCTGGGAGCCGATAAGCAATTATGCCTTAATGTGATTGAAGCCATAAAAACAGCAAATGCTTATAATAATTGGTAAAAACATAAGATTTCACTCATTTGAACAATGACATACATCATCTATATTACAGCAACGGTATAATCATAAAATTTTCAGTTATATTTATTATATAATGTACCTAGAATTTCAAAAAAAGAAAAAAATGGAAAGTAGGCTTTCGTTCGTGATGCTGACTACTTTGGCGACTACTGTATTGTTACAGTGTAAAAGATCTTCTGGTGCACTAGATATTTTGTAAATTTCTAATACAGTTCTTTGTTATTTATAAATATTAACAAAACTACTTAGCGAGTTTAGCAAAACTATTATCAGCCAATTGTCAAGTGTTAATATTGTTATCATTATTAAGTGTTAGCCAAACTATTCTTGATCTAAGTGCGTACGCTTTCACAATGGTAATGTAGCCAATGTGCGTAAAAAGAAATAATAGGAAAGAAAATTATTCGAAAAGTTGTGAAATGTTGGATTTACGAATGGTAAGAAAATTAGAACAACTAGGCTGCTTCGTAAAATAAATAATTAAAGATACGAATATTATATATAATAGTCTAAACGTGTCAAATAAAATTATTTAAAATAAAAAGAAAAGTTGGGAACTTTAATAAGCAATTGATATTATTCTCGTTGATAAAATAATTTTACACTAAGAAATCTACCTTATTAATTTATTTTTTCATTCTTTTATAAGTGATTTTTTATTGCCATAAAACTTCAGAAGCTTATTGAAATAATTATAACTTTAGAAAAAGATAAGAATTTTTATCAATAAGTTAAATGATTGTATTTCGTAACACTTTTTCTTATAATTAGCATTAATCTTATAAAAGTAAATCATGCTTTTCCTTAAAACCACATTAGATATGTACATGTGTTTTCAGTATGAAAATTATTTTTGATGGAAATAAATATAAAACAAATAATTAATTTTTCTGCCGAAAGCCCTTTACTTAAAAAGTTTCAAAAGAATTATAATTTTTTCATGATATATATTTTATAGATTTATTATAATATTTACATTTTGAAAATTTATGATTACAAAAATTTTATTTAGAAATGAATTATTTTAGTATTTTAATAATACTTTTAACTATTTTATAAACTATTTTTCTATAAAAGTAAATGTTTCACTAGAAAGGGGTAAATAATGATTTACAATATATCAGCATATTGATAATGTAATTTCCAATTCAATTTATTTTTAAAGATAAAGCCAAAAGCAATGTAGGAAACACTACAAAAATATAAAATTAATTTTTTACTTGCTTTTACTTGAATACATATTTTTAAACTTTGATTAAATTCATTGTAAACCTTCATTGAATTCATTGTAAAGAACTAACTAATGGATAAGCTATAAGACATAAAGATACTTTTATCTCTTAACAAATCTCTAATATAAATAAATGTCATTTTCAAGTTTTAGGAAAATCAACCATTTTTAAAGAACAAGTTTTCCATTGGATGTTAATTTATTCCTTTTAAAATTATTTTTGTTTCTCATGTAAAAATCAAGAATTCAAGAATGTTCAAGATATGTGTATGGAATTCAAGATATGTGTTCATTCCAGGTTAAGAGTTTCAGATTTATAACTAGAACTCAAAATAAATTGAATGCGTTAATGATTAGTATAGAAAAAATAATGCGTATGAGATTTCAAGATATATTGTTTCAATCATCAAATTGAAACAGTAGAAGCATCAATAATTATGATAGTGGATTAATTGAAGTTAGGAAATATGGTCTCTAAAATGGCTTACAAAAACGCTAAAGTTAAGATCAATAATAGTGTGCAGAAGTCCCAACGGCTACGAATTAGTTTCCTTTTAATGATTTTCAAACCACTTTTAAACAAGTTTAGCAATATCGAATTGAAAAACGGTTACTTGATCTTTTGTATAAAATCATCATTTATAAACCATTTTCTTTACCAGAAGGCCGTGATACTATTCACGATAGAGATTTTTTAAATTGAAGTCGTGATTTGTTGTGAAAAGTAATATAAATAATGAACGAATAAATATTTTTAAGTCATGCATCATTTGAAGAAATTTAGGTTTGTTGATTTAACTGAAATGAGATGTTTGGAATTTAAAATTAACCACAGATTTTTAATGTCCTCTCCCCTTTAGTTTGTTATCTGTATACTTTTCACTTCAATTAACAATAACTTTTGCTTTTAATATGATTTTTTATTACTATTTGTTCAATTATAAAAAACATTCTCTGAGTCGTTCTTTCTTTTGCATGTAAAAATCCAATTCAGCAAATTCAATTAAGTGATGACCACGTGAGCACTATAGATCACGTGGTCATCACTTAATTTGATTTTAAAACGTGCTATCACTTAATCAAGAGATATTTATTAAGTTTGTAAATATTATTAGGAATGTTTCAGTCATATAGAGGAAATTCTGTACTCTCAGAAATCTTTTGTTTTTTTGATAATAACAGTTATTATTTATAGTAACTGTTATTTAACAATTACTATAAATAGTAACTGTTATTTCACATTACATTTCTTTTTTAAGCACTAATTTGCATTTGATTTAAGCACCAGTTAATCCTAGTGCTTCATAGCAGAGAGGGAATTAAGAAACATGTCTGTTCTATATTCATAACCAAAATAATCACACAAAATATTGATTTTAGACTAGTATAGTAAGAAACTCCTTCTAAAATAATTTTATAAGCATATTCATTAATAAACTTTTAATTGAAGAGTTGAACATACAACTTAAATTTATAAATATATACTCAAACTATGACTAAACAAAAAGGATTAACACTCATGATTAATGGACGTTTTGGAACTAAGTTTACGTTGGAAAGACAAAACGACATTATTCTACGACTCAAAAGTATATTTAAAACCATATGCTCGAAAGAATCTAATCCTGTGAAAAACAAAAGCATTTTCAAGGAATGTTATTATTTGTAATTTTCTGCGAAGACACCAAACGCAAATGAAATAAGGACTAATAAGAAGGATTGTCTCTAATGATACATTCCTCGCAATGAAGCATTTTCTACAAAACTCGAATTCAGGACTAGATTCATGTGGTTCGGCTTCATTAACTAAGAAAAATGAAGGAAATAATTTAAGAGAATTGTTAATATAGTTTAACTCAGCAATCAGGAAATTTAAAGATTCACAAAATAACCTTTATAAGTGTGTGACATTGTTAAAGGAAATCTTCGAATATTTTCGGCTATTATTTTCTACAGCCTCAATTAGTGCTTTGACACTTGATGGACGAAAATAGCTTTTCTACTCGAGAAGAGAAATTTGCAAATGCTGTTAAGAAGGTTCGGATGATAAATTTTCCCTTCAGCCAGTTGAGTAGCATCTTCAAATTAATTTCCTTCTCATTCTTACTCTCCGGAAAGGCGAATTCCATAAGATTAGATCTTAGGTGAGAGAACGACCCCAAGAGCTCAGTAAAAGACGTCCAAGGCATGTTCAATTTAAAGTAAGGAATAAATTCCAGACCCTCTCCTTCCGTAGTTAGCTTCTAGCTAAACTTCAGATTAGAGGGAAAGGTCTCTCCTCCTCCACACCATCATCCACCCCCTTACCTTTTCGAACAGGAATCTTCACCCTTGTCTCCTACCTACCATTCGTCTCAGCCATCGATCCTTTGCCAGTGCTGGAGACGGTGCAATCGACAGAAGTAGAAGGCCCATGAGGTGTCAGGGCAAGGTCTCCAGAATTCCTTCTATTTTTCCTTAAGGACTCTTTTTTTTCTTTATACCATGCCCTTTTTCCTTAAGTCATGGAACAATGGCGGGAACTTTCCTTTTGGTAGCAAAATTCATTGATCCTGGTTAAAATGGCGCGAAAAGAGCATTACATCTTCTCTTGATTCTTCCTCTACTATTTCTATTTTTATTCGACAAATGGAAAAAAAAGATAACCCTCTCCCTTCATAGAGAAATTATAGGTTGGGCCGTTGATGAATCATTACCAATACGATTCTTCTATTTCCGAAAGTTGTGATACTCCAGGGAAAACATGCGTGCTCAGCTTTTTGGGAAGTTCGTGAGGGATATTTGTCCCAAGTCGATTCGGTGATTGATTTTGCAACTGCTGTGGGATTAATTTCCTAAGCCTGGGCATGAAAAACACAAAATAAGAACAATACAAATTTGCTTAGAAGGATCGATTGCTTGGCTAAGAAAATTAACAAGCTGCTGGGAAAGTATTGAGAGTGAATGCAAAAGGGAAAATGCTAATGAATCCTACTCTTTCACCAGCTGCTCTTTTAAGATTTAATTTCAAATGAAAAATAAACCTTTCCTTCTAAGGTTTTAAGTAAAGAAAGTGAAACTCAAAATCACACAAAATGATATCAGAAACAGTTTTCAAACTAATCATTAAAAAAATTGTCGTTATAATAATCTGAGTTATTGAGGTTGAAAAAATAATTTATTTGATCAGTTGTAACTGAATTGATTATCCAAACTTTTATGCATGCATGCATTATGTATTTCAGCAGTTGATATATTACTTGTAAGTCAATAAATTTATTTGCAATCAAAAATATAATCTACTATGTTTAAAAAATTCATGTAAAAAATTCTAATTTAATTATTTTTTATTTTCCCGTTATTAGTTTATGTTATCAAAACAGATGACTCTATGGAAAAGATTAAGAATTGATTTTAGAAATAATTAACTACTAGCATTTATCATTAACGTAGCAGTTAGTTGCCAAATTGCCTGACTGCGGATAGGGAGGTCCTGAGTTCGAATCCCAGTTCGGGCATGGATGTACTTTTTCTCTCTGTCTACCCTGTCTTTGTCCTTTCTTTGTATGAATGAGTTGTGAATGGTTGTCTACCCTATAAATAAATGTGTGTACGTACTGAGGATGTCGGACTCCACACCAAAATATGGTTCAGCTGGAAAAGTGGAGTAGCGCACTCCCTAATGCCAGTTTAGCTGGCACAAGACAACAATAACGTAATAGTCAAACATTTAAAACCCCATTTAGAAATCAAAAATCAATTTTAGTAGTTAAAAATCAGAAAAGAATTATAGCCACACACGTAATCTTTTAAACACAATATTCTTAACATATAATTGTTCTATCATCTTTACTATCAGATAGGTCGATTTTAAATAGTTAGTAAAATGAGTAATCAATTTTAGTGGTTTATTTTAGTCACTATTATTTATAATTATATTATATTATAGTTTAAAATTTACTGAATATCATGAAGTATTAAAGCATAGTAGTTATTAAGAAATCGAAGTTTTCTTAAATTAGTAATATATATATATATATATATATATATATATATATATATATATATATATATATATATATATATATATATATATATATATATACACACACACACACACAATTATAATATAAGTTAAGAATTCCTATTGCTTTTGCTCAAGTATACTGTTATAGCAATATACTTTAAATAAAAATGCTAATTTTTAATATTTTCTTAGATTACATAAATAAGAATATATTTGAGAGCAATTCTCAAAATTTTTTGATTTCTGTCTTGTTCATATTATTTTAGTATATTTTCATATAACTTAAATTCACTGAATACATTCATGGGGTTTTCTAAAAATTGCAGTGAAGATAGGTAAAATTAAAATGTTGCAATTTCCTAATTTGAATGTGCAAACATTTATAAAATCAAATAGAAATTATTTGTTTTCCCACATTCTATTCAAAAATGCTATACGAATTTCTTTTCATATTACGCAGCAATTTGTGACACTTCAATATCAAATAGTTATTTCGAATAAGATATAACATTTAAATCTTAATTTCTAAATTGTGATTTCCATTTCTACCATTTTAGAATTAATAAAAAATTATTCAGTAATAACACACATAGTCAAGTCATGTTATATTTATTACTTACATTTAATGTCACCAGTAAATAGCCAATGAAATAGTGGCACATGGCGCTAACACTTGCTTAGCCATGAAAGTCCAAAATCTTGGCTAAGTAAAAGCAATTCAGTCGTTATTATAGTGAACAGATTTCTAGAAAAGTAATGATCATTGGTTTTTACGCCAGCAATGGGAAAAGTTTGAAAGCCGCATAGTTTATGAACAATTCAAGTATTGTTGATGTCAAAGTGTACTTGTTGTTTTGTTGTGGATTATCCTCCTAATGCCTGATGAAGACAAGGTCCATCAGACCGCTGACACTAAGGAAATCGAGGACCAGAAGGGGGGATGAGTATATATCATGTCTGGAAAGTCCCAAACAGTCCAGGATGTGATTAGGAGAAGCCTGCTCAGTTTTACATTTAGAGCAGACCTCAAAGATTTTCCTGCCTTTGAAATACGTGAGACCCCTAATATGGCCGCTTGCTAGTCTGGAAAATGCGAAGTCATAAGGAGGAGATGAGATGCAGCTTCTGTTGATCTGGGGATCCGAGCAAAAGTGTACATTGAATGGAATAACGGTACCATGGCTACATGATATGTCACTAATGTTAAAAAAATGGTACTAGCAATAGTGAGTGTGAAGACTGATTGGTATGCAATAATTCAGTTAAGTGTCAAATGAGTCCATGGAACTCTAGATCCCAAAAGACATGACAATCATCACTTTTATGTATGACACTTTGAAGTATTTGCTCATGAAGGCATTAGCAAGTAATCACAATGACGTGACTTTGCTGTTCATATGCTTATTGAAACTATGCACGAAGTCTTAGTATATTTTATGATGCACAGTTTTAAAACCAAATATCAAAGAAGTTTTTGAAATATAATATTATCAGCTGTGAGCATGAGAGGAAAAATATTACATGGTTGAGGGCAAAAGGTAAAATTAACGAGCATTTAGACAGGAAACTTAATTGATTAAATCAAATAAAGATAATGCAACTATGAATGTAATCTTACAGAACAAAATTAAATTAACGTATCTTGTCTATGTAAGCGTAAAAAACAGTAAAAATTTCTACTCGGTGGAGAAAGGAAAAATAAGTTAAAATTTTTATGCAAAAAAAGTTAATTTACGAAATAAATTAATGTGACCAAAACTTTAGAACAGAAAGTTTTCATTTGTCTGTAGATTTGAGAAATATTTTAGTGTAACTACAACAGCACCCATGTATCATAAAGGAAAATTATGATTAAGATTCATAAAGTTTGGCAGAAAACTATTGAGTATTGTTGGTATGACGACATTTTTTTTCATAAATCAAAAATTTTTTGGTAAAATTACTAATAACAGAAATTTGTAATAGTAAAGTTATTTAAAAAGTAAGCATACAAAATTTAGAAAGAGAGAAATTAGAGTAGCTTCTTGGAATTTTCAGTACAAGTGTGCTTGAAAGACTTAAATTTATTATATCTCTGTGAAGTTATGCTTATCTAAAAGAGTTTTAAGCAATAATCTTTATTATTCATTCCCAACTATTTAAGGTCCTGGAAATTCCGTTAAATTATAAGAGATAAAAAAATAAAAAAAGCAGATAACGAATAAATATTTCTTTCTTATTTTTACTAACCTAAATAATTTTCTTTGTCACGCAAATGTTTCAAACAAAACTAGCAGGAAAATGTGTGGTAAAAATTAACAAGAAACAAAGAGGTAAAATGAATCAATTGAAAGCCATTCAATGGCTAAGAGTAATTTTCCCCACAGGAAATGAGTGGCAACTGTTAACGTAAATTCAAGGGTCAATTAACAAGTTTTCCCTTTCTTTACCTACCTTGCGGAACCTAAATTACAGACACGGCTCCGGTTAATTGACATTTCCCTCAAACTCCGGATCCTATTTGCTGCGGAAACAAGGAAAGAATAAGAAAAAAGGAAACAGAAAAGCTTTCGCGTCGTCTTCAGAGTTAAGGCTTTAGTGGAAGGGACAGAAATATGCCTAACAAACGATCTACTTATAAAAGAATAGAAGAGTACAGAAAGGGGAAGAGCTCTTTTAAGACGAAACTAACCAAACGATTTCATAATCCTTCCATCCTTCCTTCATAACGGTTTTCGGGTGGAAGGAGTTTTAGGGACTAGGACGATAATCCTATTACGTCGTTGAAAACCGAGTACCCGGTTACGAGAATGGAGGGAAGAATTATTTAGAGCTTTTCTGATAGGCTTTTCTCCAAGCTGCGTGACGAAGTGTGCCGTCTCTCGAGAAGTTTGGCGTGTGCAGCCAAATGAGTCGGAAGGCGCCAAATGGCAGAGGTGTGATTGGATCGAAGGCCTGAATATGGTGCATAGGAGTGGAGGTTAATGCTAGGAAATTTGATGGATTAGGCGGAAAAGTAGCTGCATGGACTATACTGAATGTCCTAAGGACTGCACTTGCTGGAATATCATGAAAATAGATAATTCGAATTCTAAAACTCTTCACACCTGAAAAACTTCTATGTGGAGTGATTTTATCTTCCTTTCTCGGATATTCAGAGTTTTTTCTTATCTGTGAAGCTTAAGTTAGAGAAACATTTTTTCTAAGATATGCAGTTTCTGTTAATCTAATTAATTAATTTATAAAACGGAACAGCTGTGCTAAAATTAAGTTCTTATTAACAGTGATTTTACTGTTTAAAGTATGCTTAGCAAAATTACTAAAGTAGTAATTAACATTGACTTTGTCGCGTCGCGATAAGGTGTTCTTGGGAGTGCAAATTAAAGTATACCTATTTTTGAAATTTAAAATTATGGGGAATTCGGGTCATAGATGCGACAAAATTTATATATAAAATTCTCAGTTGATCAGACTAGAAGGTACATTCGAATGAAAAGATTAACACAAGTGGTTCTCTGTACTCAAATATATTCCAATAAGATACATTCCCGGTACGCTATCACCCTCGAGAGATTTTGAAGAAGTCATCAGTAAACTGGAAGTATTCGTAAATATGAGTATAGTCAGAATTTCAAAGTATGCTTTTGTAAATAGCTAAATATTATCAAAAAATGCTTTTGCCATTTTTGACCCTAATTTGAGAAAAAAATCCGACAATGGTAATCTACTTAAGCAATTCGCAAGAACAAACAAATTTTAAATTTCTGGTGTTAAAATACGTCACATGTCTTTCGGTATCAAATGATGATCTTTAACTCTAAAGGAAGCCTGATAAATTAAAAAGGTAGAAAATAATTGTAATACTTGGATGTAAAAAAAAAAAATTTTAAAATGTTAGAATGCGCAACAAAATTTTGTTTCCGATACATTTTAAGGGCTTAAGAACTCGAATTTCATTCAAGATAATTTTTATTTACTGTATATATTACTAGTTGTTGAATTTTAAACACCAAGAATAAATGGCAATATTAAAATGATAATAATGTACACTAGATAAAATAAGTACTTAAAATTTTCATGAAATTTAGAAGCATAAATCTTGAGAAGTCAATTTCCAGAACAACCTCTTCCAGCAGGAATAATGATAAACCTTGGTACGCCTTGATATTTAGTAGAATAAACATGAAAGGATGTGCTGATACATCTGCCCAATACAGCTTCAGCATAGTTTATTGGTTGTTGGGATTAGTGTGTGGCGATGGGAGAGTTTCTTGGCAACAAATGACTACATGTTTTTGATTGGTAAAACAACTGGGGAACGAGTTCGCCAAGGTGACAACGGAAATTTTCTGTATCCATAAGGGTTTGCATAATATTGGCAACATATGTAATTTCATTATTCCGTATAAAGCGTAACATTTCAAAAGCTTAAATAAAGAGTAGAGCTATGACCCTTTCACAAGAAAAATATAATATCAATTGATCAAATTGCTATCAATGCGAATAAGAAGTGACTTGAGATTCGTGTTCAGTGGTACTCCATACCATTACTCAAAGTGATGGATCATTGTGATGAAGTCGAATAAATGTTGGCAACGTGTGTTCTTCAAGATGCCACCAAATACGGAGGTGACTACGAGGATATTGTTGTCTGAACTACGCATTCTCTAAAATCTGAACGAAAAAATATCATGAGTTATGGCATTTTGAGTTAAGGTTCGTCTTTGATCACATCATTAAAGACACTCTCATCTGTGATGTAGCATTAGACCGAAGACATAGTCGCCGGGATAATCAATTCTTTAAACATCTTTGAACTGTGCTTTTGGATAATTGTTTTCCAAAAGTTTCCATTTTTAAAATCAGGGCTCGTGATATGATTGAAAGGTCTCTTTAGGACACGCGGGTAGGTCGTCATTTGTTTTTGGCTGATAGAGATATTAAGCCACTGGATCCAGCATGGCATTCTGTATGACCATCCCAAACCCGCCGATTCGGCGTCAGTCTTGGGGTTTAGGCAAACGTCAGCAGTTGTATCGCGATATGATAAATCCTTCTATCCAGAAATCAAAAATATGAAAGAAAACATTTCTCCTATGAGGTATTACAACAATTTTCAGCCCGTTGTAGATGTTACTAACAGAAGTTGAAATTGATTATTTGTATACCACACCATCTACACAAGTACAGCATGTCAGCTTGATCTTTATGGACTCCACTGTATATAATTTACCGTTTCTTCATAGGCTGTATCTTTCAATATTTTTGACTAGTTGCATTTTCTTTTTAAAGTTTAAAGTATTTTAGCATAAGTTTATTATTTATTTGTTACATTTTTAATATTGCATTTTAAATATATTTAAAAAAATAGTTTTAAAGCACCATGAGATAGAAGCTGTAATTTCAGAATGAGGTAAAATAGACAGTGACTGAAAATCTTCTAGATAGCAGTTCTGAGAGAGGATTATCTTAAAATTTTAAATATAGAAATTGTAGATAGTCAGATTTGTTGAACTTCGATATTAATTTAATCACGTGTTTAAGCACTGAGATTCAAATATCTAAGACAAATAGTCTACAACCTTGCTCGAAAATTTATGACAATTAATGATTTATGAGATATGAATCAAAGTAAAATCATTCACTTTTTTATAATAAAAATGAAATTTTTTCATTGAAAAACTGAATGAAAGTAAGAATAATTTTTTTAGTGTAGGAATCTTTATTCTATTATTCATTTAATTTTTTGTAACTATCATCCGATTTAAAAACATATAGAAAATTATGCAAATTATATATTTATTTATTTAATATATGATTTAATATATCTTCATTCTAAAGCGAAAATTAAGTTTAGGACTTCCTTTAAAGGACTTAAGTAAACACTCCTAGGTGTATTATGTTATGGTTTTGGTGATGACATTTATTTTGACACGAAAGTTAAGTTTAGCATTCATATAAAATATAAAATCATGTTTTGAAAGTTCGTAGCCTATTTTGAAAGATTACTTATTCCCATGACTTACTTTTCCATAGAAGAAATAGTTACAATTTCTACTGTTTATAGGATATAATTTTTCGTTCTAAAGATGGATAAGTGTTGCAGTGAAAGTCAAAGAAAATTTTAGGCTATTATATAATAATTTATACCAAACAAAGATAGTTACAATTTTTCGTACCTCTCCAGATCCAGTATTGTTTGTAAAAAGTTATGATTTTTTATATTTTATTATTACAGAAATGTGCTAATTCTTGATGTTATATACTTTAAAAGTTAAGGAAGATAGTATATTATGTTTCAAACTTGGCAGAAGTTAATATAAGTAACATTCGTATCTGAAAAGCGGCTTAATTGAATAAAGTAAAGAGCATGATGGAACAAAACACATGCTTACGGTTTTCTGTACTTTGAAAAAGTACCTTTTATGAACATTCTTCAAGAAAAAGATGCAATAAAGTATATACTAAATTCTGAGAGCAAAATCTTATGTATATCAATTAAAAATAGTTTTTCAAATATAAATGTGTTTAGCATTTAGTAGTTTAATCAGCCGGATATAATGAACTATAGTAATCTCTGTGTAAATATATAAATTAGAGGAAAATGTTAGACGAGTATTGTCAATGATCGAAAATATGTAAGGAAATCAGTAAGGATTCAAGTTTCACTGTGGCCTAGTGGTAAAACCATAATTTTATTAATAATATATCCAGCAATTGTTAAATCATGGAAGATTAATTTTGATGTTTTTGTTAATGCATATAAATCAACCGAGTATATGCATCAAGCGCCAGACTTTACACTAGGTAATTATGGCTCATTATTTATGAAAAGACCAACCGATGCCATGTAAATGGTAACTGAAAATAAACCTTTTATGAACATTCTTCAAGAAAAAGCCCTACTACTTTGGGAGAGAATAGTATGAATACCAGGCTCTCACTCTCTTTTTAAAGAATTTTCGCTGGTTCCTGGTAGATTTTTAAAGATCCAACGTGGCTTTGTTCAGGGTATCTTGGAACTGAAGGAATTGCTTGGTCTAAATCTCGACCCTGAACCCTTGATCCTACTTTTAGATCCAACCACAGTTAGGAATTTTCATATTCGTACAGAGCTCACCCAGGATAGATGTAAAAAGGCACACGAACTTCAATTTTGAGAACAATTGCTTTAAAAACAATAAATACCCTGTATCCTGAGCTCGAATGGATCCAAACTTACACTGATGGATCCCTTGTAAATGACATAAGCACTTCAGGAGCAGAAGTACATAGCAATCTATTCTCTTTCTATACTCGAGTAGGACAAGGCAGAACTGCTTTTGTTGAAGAAGTAGCTGCCATTCGCGTGGCTCTAACGCAACTGTATTATTGCCACTTGAACACCTTTACAAAGGTAGTCATCTTTTGGGACTCCAAGGCGGTGATTCTCGCAGTGGACTGTAATACAACCCCTAACTCTTCTGACATCTTCGAGTGCAAAAATCTACTGATAGGGCTGTATAATTTTTTTAAAAAACGTTGTGTTACAGTGGATTCCAGGACACTGCGGTGTTGCTGGTAATGAGTTAGCCGACTACCTTGCTAAGCAGGGTATTTCTATCCAACCAACATCAAGAAATAAAATTCCCCTCAATAACACCAAGCTGCTCATTAAGAAAAAGATAAGGAACATAGTCTAACAAGACCTGTTGGAATAATCTTCAATTTATCCCTCAGTGGCTTAGACGCAGGGCTATTGCCGAGTTTCGTTTGGCCACTGGGCATGACTGCCTTCTTAAACACAAATGTAGAACTTACATAGGCCAAGAAACTTTCTGTAGGCTTTGCGATATTCAGGAGGAGATGGACACAAACTTCTTCGCTGTCCAGCACTATCCGAACCTTCCTTATACGATCTCTACTGGCATGCTTGAGACATCCTCAGCATGCCATTTATAGACTTTTCTGTGTTCACTTGCCTACTTATTCTTCCTGTATTTGTGGCGCAGTGGTCTTTGTAAGCGCGGCCATTAGAAATAAAAAAAATTATGAAAAGATTTTTCGGAACGTGCTTTACAGATTTACATAGGATGCTCATATATCTTATAATTTATGTCTGTTAGGATGTTTACTATGCGCATATAGGGTCAAAGTATAATGAATTCGAAGAAATTAATAATTTGCTAGAAAGGATTTTCATAGAAAGTCATATTTTATTTCATTTATTGTACACTGATGACTAATAGAACTGCTACATTAATGGAAACAAATAATAGAACCTATCCCGACCCTGAATAATCACTTTAAGTTTTCAACAAAATTGACTGGCAATTATTGGTTAGACTTTAAGCCAGTTATGTCCATATGATTTAGTTATTATGGTTATTGGAGAATGTACAAAAAAGTAATAGAGAGCTGAGCAAACTCCGAATCTAGGTAAGATCAAAGGAACACGAATTAATACGAATTTAGGGAATCCTGTTGAAAAATGGTGCAATAAAAACTTTGGAGATAGAGCATATTATTGGCCTTATAATGCCAGTACTAAACAAAAGTGAAACATTGTAAAAAAAAAGAGCAGATGATATGTGTTTCCAGTCACTCATGCCACTGAAGCTGGAACTACATTTTTACAGGGATGATAAGTTCAATTTTTCAACGATTATTCTTCCAGGTGTCCCAAAATATAAGCATCATGAATCTTTAAGCACGATTCTGTAATTGCAACTGCTAATTTGGAATGGTTCCCACGGCAAAATCAGTATCACTGAGACATTCCATGCAATACAGAATGACCCTCTTAAGAAGTTAAATCATTTCAACATTTTCCTGACAATCATTAATGTTTGACCAATACAAGATTGGAGGGGAAAATCTACAAGTTTTGCAGCAACGACTCTTTCGTGATTCAATTCCAAAATGTAAAAGTAACGCTTCATTCTTACAAAAGCTATAACATGACCATCACAGAAAATAAATATGAATGATCTGCCTAAATGGCATTATTCATTCCTGCCTTGTTATTCATACGCTATTATGGTGCGCATTTGTGTCAAACTTCAGCAGCATTCATTGCTACTAATTTTCATTATTAACATGATACTTTGTATTCAGTCATTAAAATTTAGTAAATATTAATTTGACACATTTGTGACTTCTTTCTGAAATATTAAGTGCTTTGCAGGCAAATATGACAGAACAACAATAAAATTTTTGGTCATGATACAACATCATACTGGTATTTTTTAAAAAATAATTATAATTGATATCAAAACAGCTATTTTTTTATCAACAATAACAAAAATTAGTTGAATGATTTTTCTTTTATAATTCTGAATTTTTCTTTTAATAAAGACTAAATTTTATCCCGTTAAATACCTTGAAATGTCTCTATTAACTTTTAGCTCCTTCCAATCAACTCTGATGAAATACATTTTGAATACAATCTAGAAGAACAAAGTCATTCATCAAATTGTGAAGTAAAGCGACTCGTCGCGTTCGATCAAGACACATCAGCTACTCTAAGAAAGAACCTCAGAAAAGCAAACCAAAAAACTGAATAGCATTTTCAAGTCAAAATTCGTAAGAAGACGTCATAAAAATTAACCCATAATCGACAAATAATACTTATTCATTTCAAATATGAAATAAATTTTTTTTATGCGTCAAACTATTCGAAAGTTGCCTGGTACAGAAAACTAAACAAAATGAAAGCATTTCAGAAAATGTTTCAAAGCCCTTTTCAAATGTCATATCAATTCAGGGATTGTCAAATCCGAAACAAAACAGTTTCCGACGATGACATTGATTGTTGGTGGTGTCACGTAACGTCTTCTCGCTTTTTGTTGTTCCCAGATCTTTATATCTTCGTTATTCTCTCTCCGATGCTATTATGGAAAACTTTTTTTGTTCCATCACTACAAATATCAAATAATAAAAATGTTTCGTCAGCTATGCGTTTATTGACTAAATAGAATAAAAATATAAACAATTATTTTATATCCTACATTAGACTAGGAGACGTCAAGATAAAAAATGATGTCTCAAGTGATTAGTTTGGGGTTTCTGAATTTTATTTAAGATGAGCTGTTGGACATATGAGATATTAATCTTTATTTTTAATAATTGCAATAAATGTGGATGTTTATTTTTTTTTTTTTTTTTTGAATAAAATAATATTATTGTGGCTTCCCGGCGGCACAAATTAATGAGAAATTTATTAAACATTTAATAATATAAATGTTTAATTGAAAATACAATTTTATGTGATTTTAAGTTCAAAAATATCTTAAGATTTATATACATTTTTATATATTTCAAGGTTATACATATATATAATGCATACATATAAGTACCTATTAATATAATCATATAAGTAACCTATTGACAGTTTAAAAAATTTTTTTAAACTTAAAATGCATAAAACAAATAAGCATAAACACATTTTGTCTATTACCAGTTAAAAGGAGATATAAAATGCATTTTTATTGTTTATTATTTTAATAACAATGTTTATTGTTAAATGGCAAAATTCATAAAGAAATTACAATATAAGTTGTATATAATTCAGTGAGAGAGATTCTTTTTTTGGTATTATAAGAAATCTTTATATCATATTTAACTAAATAAGCATATAATGCTCTATCAGTCGTTAAAAATGGTATATAAGATATGTCTCATGTTTGTTTTTTGTTTTGATTACTTGAATGTATTTGAATTTAAAACTCTTAATGTTTATGTCAACATGTGAAAAATGACAATAAATGGCTTAAAAGACATATGTACTGTCATGCCACAGAAGTAAATCTGTGGCATGACAGTACATATGTGGGCAAAGACCTAGAGTGCCGATATCTGTTTTTCTAACAGAGATCTCTGGGTTGCGAAGCATACGTCTGGGTTAAGTGGTCAGCTTAACGTGAATCCCCAGTGTTTAGCTCTCAAGCATGCTTGGTACTTAATATATTGACCCATATATGAAGAGCTGAAAGAGTGAGTCGACCTTGCCCATCTAGAAGATCGAATCTCGGAAATATGCCAATGGGAGAGCGAAGTGCCACCACTAAACCACTGGGCTTTCTTGGTTAAAATGCTTATTATTATAATTTTAAGCAAATAAACACATTTGCAAAAACAACGCTAGCTTTTAAAGCAAAATTTATGAAAATTTGCTTAAGAAAAAGCTAAGTGCCTTTAAAGCTGAAAAAAGAACCGAATAATTAAAAAAAGTAAAACAAACTTGTTTGGGGAGAAATTAAATCAATATAACTCTCACCAATACACTGAGTCCCATATAATGATAATGTGTATATAATATATAATGTATATAATGATAATATGCATAGCATATATATTGTATATAATGATAATGTACAGTCTAGCCTATATATTAATATAATCATATTTACATTAATATCCTCCACATCCACATAATTGAATTTTTGAAAGGAAAAATTTATGTCAGATGAAAATTTCGCTCAAAATAAATAATTCCCAGATATAGAAATATTTTTCTTTACCTTAAACTGAGATAAATAAATAAATTTCGAGGTGTGATTCCTTAATAAAATCTCTATCATAAATCACATTTTATAATTTCTTTATGATAAGGAAATTGGCATATTAAAAATGATTAAATATCAATCGTTTTTTTTTTTAAAGAAAAGATAAATCAAATTTATCATTGAAAATTTTATGAGAATGAAATTGCAAAATTACTGGGGTCTTTGTGTTAGGTTTTATAAACGTTAGCATTAATCAATTTTCTTCAATATCCATAGTTATTAGCAAACATACTCTATTGAGTAAAAAGAAAAGAAAAACTTATTAAAGAATACAAAAAGTTATTACACGAATCACTATAGTTTAAATTGTTTGATATTATTTAATTTCCAAGAATCTTTGTGAAATTTCAGAGCATGTCATTTTTTAAAATATTCATAAAGTTATTTGAAAAGCTCTTTAAGTTAAATTATTTTTTATAAGTTATATTTATGGTAAATATTTGTTATGAATAAGAAATAATGCTTTTAAAATTAAAAAGAAATAAATATATGAATATAATTTAAAGAAAAAAATCAAATTATTTTAATGGCGGTAGAAAAATTCTTTTATATTAAGTGAATTTTATTTAATATAAAAAAAGTTCATTTCATATTTTTTCTCACATCCATCAAAACTAAAATATTTTTATAATGTTATGTACGATCAAAGCCATTTTGTTCACAAATTTTTAATAGCGTTTTTAAGAATAAATATAATAACTGTTTTGTAATGTATAAAGCGCCATTTATATATATATATATATATATATATATATATATATATATATATATATATATATACAAGCTGACCCAGCCACGCGTTGCAGTGGCTGAGTTTTTAAAATACATGAATCAATTTTTTACTAATTCTTGGGTTCAATCAAATTAATATTTTCTAAAAAAATTTAGAATAGGTTCATTCATAGGAGATTAAAAATAAAACGTTTCACCAAAATTTAATAGTAATAGGTAAAGTATCGAAATTTTGAAATTAAGCACAAATCAACATATACTTTCTGAATTTACATTTTATTCATCTTATATTAAATTATAGTTTGTAATCAGTGACTTACTTATAAAATATACTATATAAATTAAAGACATCTAAAAATAAATTGTTATAAATGAGGTAGATAACATTGACATCGAACTATTATTATTTTAATTTTAAATTATATTAAAACTAAAAATTTTTTCCGCGGCATTATACTGAAATAAAAAAAATTAAAAGAATTTATCATTTGAATAAATAAATTAGATCAAAATGTTCTACTGAATAAATTATTAATTATCAAATTATAAAATAAAAATAAAAAAATAATAAAAGGCTATCAAGAAATACTTACATATTTTCGAGGTGGTATGAAAATTAGTAGAGAAAAACAGTAATAAATAAAATTTTATTTTACTATTTATAATATTAAAAATATTCAAACTGAATACTGCACAATAATAACACAATACAAAGTATAATTATGAAAATGATTCACGAAAAATTGTTATAGTATCATTATACATCATGAAAATATATGTAAATTCTATATTTAACCACGCGCTTTCGCGCGCACGATAATTTTCTCGAAGATGGTATAATCTAGAAAAATAAACACGTCGCCATCTGCCGAATACCTGTGCAACTTAGATGCTAAACCGCCATCTATTAGGAACTAACAGAACTAACCAAAAAAATTAGGGTTGTACTACCCCTAACATTTAGGGGGATGAAAAATAGATGTTGGCCGATTCTCATAGATACCGGATAAGCACAAAAAATTTCATCAAAATCGGTCAAGCCGTTCCGGAGGAGTATGGCACCGAAAACTGTGACACGAGAATTTTATATATTAGATATATATATAAATATATATATATACATATATATATGTATATATATATAAATAAATATATATATACATAAATATATATATATATATATATATATATATATATATATATATATATATATATATATATTACAATTCTAGGATTTTCTTTAAAACAAAATCTTCTTGATCATTGTAGTTCAAACAAGGCTACAGAGACATCAAAATCTTTTAGAAATGTCAAAATAATCTAAGAAATTATAATGCATTTTCAAAGCTATATTTAGTGACGTTAATAATATGTTCAGAGCTGGATTATTTTAAAATGAATAAGATATGTATTTATCAATAGTTTAAAGTTATTAAATTAGTTTATATATAAAATTATTGAAATTCTAGGGAGATTTATTGAAATATATGAAAGATAATTAAATGAGAATATTTTTCAAAATGGACTCTGAACCAAAATATAAGGATCTAGGCCTAACGTTGAAGGGCAATCAGGAGGTCAAATGGTTAGCGCAAATTTCTTAGGTCTAAGTCTACTTTAGGCCTGATATTTCTTATGAATTTTTATTCACTTTAAATTCTAGGTACCGGTCTAACTAACTTTTCATGAAAAAATTATCGTCTAAACGGTAAATAAAAACTAAAATCAAACTAGTGTGAGAGTCAAAAACATGAATTGTTGAAATAACAAGCGTATTGAATATTCATAAAGAGTGATTATCCCTAATTGAAATATTTGTCGTTGGAAAAATACTTTATTATCTTTATAGATCTTCTCTGTAGTAGACTAAAAGCAGAAAGATGGCCATGGTATAGCTTGGGGAAGGAAAACGTTCTCTTTCATTTCTGGAAAGTAGCAGCTACCATAATAATATCTCCCTGCAAATAGTCTGGTTAAAGCCAATTTCTATAGGAACAAGAGTTGCCCATTTAAAATAGAAACTTAGAATGTCATGAATTGGTGATATTTAAAGTCGTTCTCATATTATTCTCAAAATGTCCACTAAGTCAAAGTTGGTACCTTCCTTCTGGGTATTCTATAGAAAATGGAACGTATTTTTGTTTTCAGGACAATAAACAGACGAATAAGAAGGAAGTATTCTTGTGGTAGGTAGAACATTCTTGAAACAGCAGAAGATCATCTTTCTGTGATTACCTACGTAATTTTTATAAGATCCAACATCTACCAGCTGATGTGTGTACGGTGTCGACATGGTCACTTGATCATGGTTCAAAATTATGAGGCAGACGATTGATTTTAGAGGCTTGGTTAGCAGAAATCAGTAATCAAAAACATATCGCAATAATCTAAACTGACTGAAAATTATTAGAAAGCATTTTATTTTAAATAAGTCCTTACTTTGTGGTTTTTCAGTTATTTATTATATTTATAGTGACAGTAATATAAAATTGATATTTTTTAAGCAAACCCAATATATTTATTTACAATTTTTTATCTGCATTTTATATAAAAAATGTAGGTAAAATAATTAAATCTATTTCATACACTATATGAGTAATTTGTACCGAGAGAAGCATAATTCATTAGGCAAGCACATGTCAGGTAAATGTCAAAATCTCATCTGTATACTTTTGCAATACTTGTTTTTATTAATACTTTTAGGGGGATGTGGTGATAAAGTTAGGGCTGAAATAAACTATTATATTCTCATTTCGTAAGTCGTATAAGTCATTTCGAATTCAAATCGTAAGAGATAAAGGATCCATCCAACTCTTTCCTATTATTTATATAAATATAAAGCGGAGAAATTTGAAAGTTTTTAATTAATGTCCTAATTTGTAAATTATATTTCCGAAATAAATTATGCCGGCGAGCACAAATATGTAAAACTATTTCAAAGCATTGTATACTTTCATTAAAAAATGTGGGGAAAAATAGAATCAAATGCAATTATTTGATGGTAAAAATTATTTAACAGATCATTTTGATTTTGAATCATTTGATAGTTACATTTGCGGTCATTGTATGCGTCATTTTGTTTTAAAGCTGAATTATTTATATTATTAGTTCCAAATCAAATGTGTTTCTTATTAATTATCATTTAATCTAATTTGTCTTATTTTTAATATCTAAATTAATGGTTTAATTTGTAAATTAAATATTAGAAACATATGTTTTACGTAAAATAAATAAAAGAAATAAATATTTTTTATTAAAAAGTAGGAGGAATTAAGAAATATGAGTAGTTATAAGAGCATTCAAATTATTGACTTCATTAATAAATCCTTTTAATTTTAAGGAAAACTTCTTTGACGTAGTTCACGATTTCATCTTAAAATATAATTACTTCCATTATTATAGTTTCATGTCAATTAAAGTTTGTAACATGGTATGTCGTTTAGTTTAATTTGTCAATTAATGGCCCAATTTATAATTTAAATTTTATTTTCCAGTTATAAGGTTTAATTTGTAAGTCCAATTTTAGAAATACATTACGTGTGAAACAAATCTATATATTCAAGTAAAAACATTTTAATTTTTTTAAATAAATAAATAAATAAGAATCATGCACAATTGTAAACATAAAAGTTATTTATTTTTTAAAATTTTCCATTTTAAGCGGAATGATCATGGAATTAGTATACGGGGTTATATTATCTAACAATATTAGTATCAATATTATATTAACGGAGAAAGTCAATGGGGCAGTCAAAAAACGATGACAATTCATTCAATTATAATCGATGATTTTGCTAAATTCCTCTATGCAATACTATGGAATTAATTTGGTCTGTATAAATAACATAAGATCATATCATGATCTAAGAATATATTATATCTATGGGAATTATAAATGAGAATTAAATGACAAATGGAAATTAAATGAGAAGATTATGTTATTCTATTTAAAAACCCAACAATACTTCAAATTAAATATTTTTATAAAGTTAATTCTTCTAGTTTAAATTTCATGATCGAAAATTGCAATTTTATTAAAAATTGACTGATTCAAATAAAAACACACATATTTTAAATTTAAAATGTTCATATTTTGATTTTTTTAAAATTTAAATTTAAGGAATGTAGAAAAATTAAATTTTACACAATTTAGAAAAATTGTATGTCCACACACTTATTTTTAAGTAAATTGTTATATTTCTATTCAAATAAATTAAATTAGTTTTGTACTGTAATTATTAGTGTTATGATCTTCACTTCTACGACTCATAGATTCGATTCCATATGTACCACGGTTGCTTGGCATGATTTGAAATCAAACTTAAAGCTGTAAGTTCCAGTCAAAGTAATTCTTGTGTATAAAAAATGATTGCAGATAAACAAACTAATAAATGTTTACTACATAAAAATGATTTAAGTATAATAAGTTTCTTTAAAACACAAAATGCCATCAGAGAAAAATTATGGTAGATATGTGTATAAATAATAAGTTTTTATTAAATCAAAATGAATACAAGTAACTTGTTTTATGTAAAACTCGAAAGTAATCCTCAATATATATATATATGTATAATGTATATATATATATATATATATATATATATATATATATATATATATATATATATATATATATATATATATATATATATATATATATATATATATATATATATATATATATATATATATATATATATATATATACACAGCAAAAATATATAAAGTAATAAATACAATACTGAAAATACAATATAATAAAATAGTCTTTATTATCAGGACTATAGAAACTTGTTAAATATTAATTTTAAATACTGGAACAATTTAGTAAAAATGTTTATTTATAATTATTTTATATTTAACGGTGAAAATATTTTTATTCAAAATTGTAGAATTCTACAGGGATCCAACTTTTCTAGCACACTGGCAAGTTTATTTCTACATTATTTTGAAAAAAAAAACTTCTTTTATCAATATCCTTTTACTTTCAGATACATGGATGAAATCATCAAAAAAAGTGAATCAAGAAAGAAAAAAATTTTTTGATCATGGATGATTTTTAATTTGTCAATTGCATGAGCTATAGCAGCAAGCTCGCCATCGAAATTATTGCAGTATTTCCCAACAGGGCAGCTTATACTAAAATCTTTGGAATACACTCCAGCACAAGCATTTTTATAGCATTCTCTACAGAAACATTTGTGAAATGAAATCCTCAGAAGGGTATCTGACATGAATTGTAGCCAAATTAGCAGTTTTCAACTCACTCTGTAGTATGTATTGTTTTTTAACTCCCCAAACAAGATCTAGATGTACCTCCAACTTATCTAGATCCGCAACACTACTCCATTCCCTGGAAAAACCTGGTGATCTGGGGTAGGGATATTATGTATATAACAAATCACACTTATTAATTATATGAAATTAATACAAGAATAATTCATATTTGTTGATATAATTCATCATAAGGAGGCGATGGCATAAGCAAAATATTATATATATTTTTATGTAGGAAAAATAGAAAATAAATCACTTTAAACTTTGAAAGTAATTTAATCCTAATTAAAAGTTTGTAGTTTAAAAACAAGTTTTCCATTATATTAGAAATTAGATGTTCGTTCCTACTCATTAAGATAATTTGAATTTAATGTTATTTGATACACATACTTTACTTCGAGTAAAAAAAATAAGGAAGATTTAAATTTTCAAAAGGGGCAATTCCAATTACCAAAATAAAGAGAATTTGGTTCACGGTTTCAGAATCTGAACTAATGAAGGAATTAGGGTTTGTCAAACTTGTGTAGAATTTAATTAAAGTGGAACACAAATTTTAATTTCCGTTGTCATGCATTGAGGTCATCTCAACGTTTTCGATTAGTTTTCGAACATTTCTTATCTTTGAAAACAAAATGATATAAATTATTTTAGCACAAGCGTGGTTTTTTTAAAATAAACAAAGTATTTGAGTTGTATATTAACTGCAAACAAGAAAATACCATTCATATTTTTACGATTTTATAATTTATGAAATATATATTACAAACATTAAGAAATAAAAAAACGCACATTACTGATAGACTCCTGTATGATTATTTACAAAGTAATTTACTTGACAAATTTTAATACTTTTTGCAAAAAAGGATTTAGCTTAAGATATTATTAATTAAATTTAACATTTTTTAAAAATATTTCTACTGACTGGAAAGATAAAAATTTTTTATCCCAATAATTGTTTTTCTAATACATTTACAGGTAATAACAAATTTTTAATCAGTCAATTAAAAACAGAAATTGAAGGGATGTGGTAGAGCATAGTGGTTAGGGCATCGGCTTTTCGTCCGGAAGAGAGAGGTTCGATTCCTTATGCAGTCAAAGACCCATCGAGTACATGCTCGTTAAATCTGTGGAATCGCGAAAGTCTTGTAGTTGGTTGTTGGGCAGTTATAATGGGTGTAATATGGTCTAGAGAAAATTTCTTCCCCTTCCCCAGATCAATGTCAAAGCTGAGGAGCAGATCCTCTGGTGGTGCCATCTATCGGAGTAGTCTTATAGTAAAGTCGCTCACTTTCCTGGTGGTCTGTTTAAACGAAAAATGCACACTACTGATTTAAATTCGCATACCGAGCTTGGCTTGTGCAAGTGTAATAAGTAACAACAAAAATTGGAATTTTTAAATAGAATATGGCGAAAATAAGTAATAATTTTTCCTATCATTTGAAGCTTAAGTGCCAAAATGTTTTTTTTTTCTCATCATGATTGACCCGTGAATACTTTAATTTTTTAATGTAAATAATTAGATTCACTGTTAATAAAAATAGAGTTACATTCAAAAATTTCCTTAAATTCTGTGATTATGATGTTTGCTTAGTAGTTTCATTGTTAGAATAAGGAATAAGGAATTATATGAAAGGGACTTATAAGTCACAAAATATCTATTATTTTAGTTATATTTAGTAATCTGTTTTTCGCTTAAGTTCTGAATTTTATATTTCTTGGCTAATAGAGTCAGATGAAATCTTAAAATTGTTTTCTGGGTTATTTTTGATATGATCTCTTTAAACTTAGTTATCATTTATATACATATTATTCACCAGAAATTTTGATAGACAGGATATGTTTATTTAAAATATTTTGAGACATTTAAAAACAAATAATTTTTCAAAATATAAAACCCATAAGATTAATTGAAATAAATAAAAAAGAGAAAGTAGAGAATTATTTGGAAGATTTCTTAAATAAGAAAAAACAACGTTAAATATGAATGCAGAATATATTCTGATGTAAATTTTTTTCTATTTATAAATGTAGTATTTTTTCTATTTATAAATGTAGTATTTATCTATTTATAAATATAGTATTGACAATGCATTACTGATCTCAAACTATATGAAATTCAAAAAATATTTTACAATCAACTTACTTTTTTGAAACTTTTATTTATTGATTACCAAAAGGTAGTAAAGAGAAAAAAATATACAGGATATTTTTATAACACAATTTTTTAAAATTAATGTCTAAAATAATTAATAAACTTGCTTAGTCATTACAGTTGTTAAGTGTAATAAAAACTGAAAAATAAAATAAAATTGATTATTCTTACAAGAATTCGATAGTCACGTGACTATATTAAACACCACGATGATTGCTTATAAATATTTATTCATAAGCAGATATTTCAAATGACGATTTTGGTAAGTATTTCAAATAATTTTAATTAAACTATTTTCGTATGTTATCTGGCAGAAAAAGAAAATAAGATAGCAAAAATCAAATACTAAAATCACTTTATTTCGCACAGTGAAAGAAGACAAATCTTCAAATATATATTTTTGAGACATTTCTTTCAAAAAATATTTAGCTTCCAAAGACACAGTGGAAAAAATATTTTCCCCTTTCCCATCATAGGTTGATATTCCAACAAATAATAAAACGAAATTATATTGAAGCAAAATTTTCTTCTCCTTTCATTCACTGGGGCCATTTTTTTTTTATATAATCGCCGTAGAGCGAACGATTTCTCATTTTGTTCGCATAAATCAAATCTGCCCTTCGAATTTTGTAAAATTTTTTTGCGCTGTTCGCATAAAAGTATCGATCTTCAAACTCGGTGAGTAATTAATCGACCGTAAGAATTTATAACCTAAGCGCGTTATTGTGTTGAAGGGGTAAACGTTCCGAGTGACCTTTCCTATCCAAAAAAGAAAAGGGAAGAAATAAGCACAATAATTCATGGACCACATCCCACAGTATGAAATATCATGCACGTCATGCATCAAGAACTCATACACCGTATACATTTATATCCCAAACAGAAAATAGCTATAGACATAAGGTTAGTGGAGTTTGGTGAAGGAAAAATTAAATAGAAGTGGAGGCGTCTTTTTCTATGAAAACTGAAGATGAATATTTTTTTATTGAAAACAGATGAACCGTTATATTTTGGGACGATCTATTAAAAAATTATTATATAGGAGGTCATTTTTTTTTTGAAAAAAATTAATAGTTGATATTATAGTGGAAATTAATCTTATCTTGATATTTCTAAGTATGAAAGGTTCGAGGATATATAATTAAGATACGTGGTTCATGTTTTCAGTAATTGACTGGCATTATCAAACAAAGAAAGTCTTACATTTCAATCATAGGAATTAAATTCGATGACCTAAAGTAGAAAGTAACCTTTCACGAATTAAGGCCTCGTTGGCCTGGTTGTTTAGGGCGTTTGTTCTCGTTAATGAAAGGTAGCGAGTTCGAATCCCGACTAAATCAAATATCCATCGTGTTTGTTAACGGAGGCTAGACCATATTAAATATGTAGTGATTGCAATGTCCTCCAGTTGAAATGATACCTCTGGGGATGTCAAGTCAAGGTTTGAGGTCTTCGGCTTGGTCTCTGCTTCTAAATTATAAAGATTCACTTTTGGGCTACGATGGCGCACTGACTAGGTATCTCAAAATATAAAGGCCATCAATTCTGCCTTTTCATTTGCAGTGCTGCTAGTAGCCGGGTATTATACAACACAATATCTTTCACAAAATCAATAGCAGAAAAAATTGATAAATTAATAATATACAGTGAAAGGGGGGAGGAGTTATATATCGGATACACATGATACAAATATTAAATACATGGGGATGATACAAGAGTACCATTGATATACCAATGAAGTCAGCAACCTGGCTAAGGTAAAATACCGTATTTACGCGAATCTAATGCGCATCGTTTTTGGCCAAATGTTGTATTCAAAATAGGGGTGCGCTATTAGATTCGAGTGCAAGATCAACAGTTCGCCGATGACGTCAACCAAATTTAAATCGTAATAATGGATTACTGTATTTCTCGACTACATTTACCGTTACATTTATCATCGACACATTATTGCATAGAGGATACAAATTGCAGAGTACGTAGTCACGAAATGGAGGGCATACAGAGAAGAATGTCATATGACGCTACTTTCAAACGTAAAGTAATTCTTTATGCTGAAAAAAATGACAATAGAAAGGCAGAGAGATAGTTCAACGTAGCTGAGAGCAATGTTTGCTTGTGGCGGCTACAGAAATTGGCACTGTTTGGAACTAAAGTTAGTAGAAAGAAATTCACTAGCCCTCGCAAAGGAAGATGCCCTAAAATTGAAGAAAAAGTTTTGGAATTTGTACTTGAAAGGAGGAAGAATGGACAACCTGTGACTAGTGACATCATAAGAAATGAAGCAAAAGAGGAAGCTGAAGTTCTTGGAATACCGAAACAAGAGTTTAAGGCTAGTCGTGGATGGGTAGATCGGTTTATGAAGCGTATGGACTTATCTCTAAGACGCCGTACAACAATATGCCAAAAGAGAAAACTATTAATATTTCAGCGGTATGTCATCCATGGAGGAAGGAATATAAGATATATTATTCCTCCATGATGCCATCACACTTTGGAAGGAAAATAATTTTTCAATGGGGTGAATTGGCAACGCTGATGAGACGTTAATTTAGTTTGATATGCCTCGTAACTACACTACGTATTACGGAGAAGGGGACTAAAGGAAGTTATCATCAAAACTTCGGGATGGGAAAAACAACGAGTAACAGTGACGGTGGTAATAACAGCAGATGGATGCAAACTTCCCCCTTTCTTAATCTTCAAACAGAAAACATGCCCTGTTGTGTTGTTGTTGCTGATCCCTGTTGTCTAGCAGCGCTAGGCCGAGTCTATGACATTGCACACTCTCAGGAAATCAATGATCAATAATGGTCGCTCCAGAAGATCTTCTTTATTGAGTCCTAAGCACTCAAGGATATGATCCGGAGTGGCTTGGCTTTTGGAACACTTAGCGCAAATTGGAAATTCCTTTTCATTGTTGTTAAATGTCAATGATCTTAGGTGGCCATTTCGAAAACGTGTTATTGTAGTTTGTTCCAGGCTGCTGCACCGGAGGGATAGAGATCCGCCGGGACGATTACCCTGGTACCAATGGTGCACAGGGGAATGGCTTGCGGGAATGGCAAATGCAGACCGAACAAGTCCTTTATGTCTAGAGTATAGTTCAGTATAGGTAAGAGACGCCGGAGTAAGCAAAGGCTCGTCAGTACCTCTTTTTGCTAGGGCATCAGCCAATTCGTTACCCGCAAGGTCTACGTGGGAAGGGATCCACTGTAAGTGAATCTCACGAGAAGAGGAGAGCCGTCTAAGCTTGTCCAAGATAGCTACTCCTGTTTTATCATGGACTCTGTGCCAGTTAGTAAGATGCTGAAAACATGCCCTAAAACCCCTAAGAATGAAAAGTTGTTCCCAAATGATGCCCTGATTCGAAACCAAGAGAAGGGGTGGATAACGGAATCATTAATGCTTGATTGGCGCCGAAATGTATGGGAACGCCGTCCCGGTGGGTTCTCCAATCCACCATCAATGTTTTGTCTGGACGCATATTTCGTGGTCTTCTCACCGACGACGTAAAAAAGGAAATGCACAGCCTAGGAAGTGACCTTGTTATCATTCCTGGAGGGATGACGTCTTTGTTACAACCCCTGCACGTTATGTAAATAAATTTCTTAAGGGGTACGTTCAGGCGGGGTACGTAAAATGGTTTTGTGAGCCGTGAATTGACCCCGACAGGAAAAATGTAGCGTGCTGCCCCGCACATTGTTGCACACTGGGTTTCTGCTGCCTGGATAAGCATTGAAGCAACAACGCTTGTGAAATCTTTCAAAAAAAGCTGCATTTTAAATTCATTGAATGGCAGTGAAGATGGCGTGCTCTGGAACGCCGAGGATGACGATGAGGAAAGAATAAATGAATCTGCTTCTGACGAAGAGAGCCGCGAAGATTCCAGTGATGAAAACATTAATGAATAAAGACGTTTACTATTAATTACTGATTGTGGAAATTGTTAGATAGATAGAAATGTTACGATTTATTTCAAGTTCATATTTTACCATAGGTACCGTATATACGGTTGTGGTAATTAACAATGATTGTTTCACCTAACAATAGCCCACTAATAGGTAAATTCTACTTTATATACAAATCCATTATTGTATAAAATAAGATTCAATAAATTCCTCATACCATTGATGCGCATTACATTCGCCGACAGACAAGTTTTTTATCATTTAAAGTTTTAAAATGAGGATACGCATTAGATTCGCATAAATATGGTAAGATAATTTACAAAAGTATTTCAAATAAGTCAACAAATTATTAAATTCTGTTGCTTTTTAAATAGAGTTAAAATTGTTGATCAAGGTTTTCGCTTTGATATATAAACATCCAACAAAATAAATAAATATACTGACTATTACGTAAAAATATTTTTCTATTAAAAGCTACGTGAATTGATTGCTGTGAAGCTACGGTATGACAATTTTCCTTCAAAGAAATGTAATAATTTTGTGTTATTAGTACCTTCATTAACTATGTTATAGTATATTGGGGATGGTGAAAGACACTCTGAGGTAGGGATGGTTAGATTTTTCAAGGTCGCTAACTTTTTTAATTGTCTCACGCTCATTTTCAATGACGATCAGGAGTTAAAAAAGTATATTTCTAAGTATGCAGATCATAACAATTATAGCATCGGCGATTATCCCAAAATGTCTTGCCATTCTCTTAACACTCAATTCGTGTTTTAAAGGATTAATTCAATTGATTTTAATTTAGAAGGACGGTTCAAGTATCAATGAAAATTTCTGATATAATTCTTTCCTTAAATTCTGCATCATGGTAATGATGCCAAGTTGGTTAGCATTATGGTCTTCATTTCAAGACTTCATGGATTCAATTCCACGTTAAGAGAGGATGTTTGTTTTAATTTATAATCCATTTGAGACTATAGGTCTCAATATAATTAGCCCTTATATGCAAAACAATATCTCCAGAGTGTCAAAAACTTCAATTTGAATTGCCATTATCCTATTAATTCAATTAATTCAAACATAGTTAATATCAAACCTGTAACCTTTCAGGCTTGAGACATATACAACTATTAATTGAGTAGCTTTGAACATTACAAGTATATTGCAAAATTTTATTTTGCAAAATACATGTAATTCAAAATTAACATTTTTAGTACATACTCGGGGAAACAAATATCCTATTTTGAGCTTGTTGAATTAATAACTCCTCATATTAACAGAAAAATATTTATCATTTGAGGAAAAATCGATAATTTTTAATTGAAATAATCATAATAAATAATAGATAGAAAAGGCGTAACAACATATAGTAATTTTAGGAAAAAATATACATTATTTTGAATAAGAAATTAAAAAATATATTTTCTAAATATTTGAAAAAAAGTCTAAATGAATAAAGCCTTTTAATTCCATTTAATTTATTTAAACAGGATACAGAATATATACAAGGATGTGTTAACATTAATTTAAAAAAATACTATATTTTATGAAAAATAATTCACATTCAATATTTATTTCTAAGAAGCATTTAAATTAAAAACAATCTTTTCGTGAGAATTCAGTTCTTTTCTATAATATTTGTATTATTTTTACTGGTTTCATCTTTGTTACATCAATTATGAGATTAATGTAACCATATGAACTATACTATAATTTTTATAACAGTACTTGTACAATATAGTGTGTGAGAAAGAAAGTACTTATATATATAATACTGTGTTTTAGTTTTACAAGTTTATTGAATATTTATAGAAGATAAGTTCACTGCATATTTTAAAATAACATAATAAATATATTGTTAAGTGAATAATCTAAAGTTTTTTAAATGAATAATATGTGTAATTTAATTTTAATGTATTATTTTTATTGGTGTTGATTTGATTAATTTCTTTATTTTGAAAAATTTATAAACATTAAATCACTACTCTGTGTGTTAGTCTTCTGAAATTTTCTTCACTGTTAAAATGAAAACAACTGTAATAACGGAGTAAAACTTAAATTAGAAAACAATTATGAAAACTAAAAACTAATTAAAAGGAAAACTAAGTTACCTTCTCGAATTTTCATTGCAGCGTTTGTAATTAATTTAAAACATAATTAACGCTGATTTGAACTCCCTGTGAAGTAACATGACAAAAAGTAATAAGTTCAAGTGATTTAACATTCCACTACGGAACTCTTTCACCTTCAAGAAAGAAACATGTAGTTCTTTTCATCTTTTTAAATTATCTTTTCATTATCACAGTTGGTAGAAAAAAATATTCATGACAATGAATCCTTTCTTATTTCAACTATGTAATTACTTTAAAAATATGTTTAATATTTTTTTTTTGTATTTTTTAAAATTCTTTTTGTCCTCTTTAACGAATGTACTTTCGCCTTTCCAAATGCGTCACCACTCAAAAATCCGTTAAAACTTGGATAAATAGTCTTGACTTAATAATTTCGAGAATAATTAGAGTTTTCAGTCACCATACACCTACTGTTTCTGTTTTCAATGCATTAATTTAGTTCCTACCCTTTTATTTCATATCTCGGCGGTATTCCCAAAGTCTTTTTTCCCCGGGTAAAGTAAGCATGCAGTAAATCAGGAGTAAACAATAAATTCAGTGAATCAGTTTTTAAAAGACTTAAATTGAAGGCAGCGAATCGATTTAGTTTAGTTCGTTTATGGCTCAACCATCAAATTTTCCCATTAGGACAAATAAAAACGGGAATTTCACAATTTTAAGGGTATTCCTAATTTCTCTAGATCTAAAAAGAGTATCGTAACTGCGAAATGCTTAACCGGAGAACAAAGCACTGACCATTCGGCTGCCAGTTCAACCGCAGCAAAGTGAATGTACATAGCATTTAGTTTATATAATTCACTAAATTTTCAATAGTACAAAAACTTTGGATACTAAATAATTGCCATAAGAAATTACAATTTTTAAAATTATTTTTATTTTCATTTTTATTAGATAACAGTTAAAAAAGTCATTAATATTAAAGTTAGACACAGATAAAAAAATTGGTTCTTCCTTTTAGTTACACACACAAAATCAATATCAAAATTTCTTTAGTATTAGAATTATAGTATAGCATAAACTAGAAAAATCTCAAATTTGTTATGTAGACCTCTAATGATACATTTAATGACAGAATTCTAATAAGTAATGCATCAGTAATGGAATAGAGTGGCAGCGAGTTTTAAGTAAAAATAATTAAAGAATCTTGAAATTATTGTTAAATATACTAGTACTTCATAGATTAAGGAGTTATTTTTATAAAGTATTAATTTAAATAGTTGCAATATAACTTTATAATGAAATTTAAAAGGTTTAATAAACATATCACTGAAAAAGGCTTTTGAATGTCTTAAATTTATTTGAAATGTTTTGAAAGTCATATAGAAAAAAGTAACAATAATCATCATATGTAAAAAACTTTAAACGAATTTAAAAGCTTTTTTTAATATGTAATGATTATTGACAATTATTTTAGCCATCTGAATTTCACCAACAAGTTTTTAGAAATGTTAAATTAGCCTAAAAATTTTTAAAAACAAATAAATGTTTTTTCCTATAGTCATATGAAATAGAGTTGAATTGAATAGAAAATATTTCTACTTGTAATTTCTAGAAAACTTTGAATTTAAAAGAACAGATTTTTTAAATATAAATTTTAATGTTTAAATCATATTTATTGATTTATTTAGTGTAGTTTTGTTTCAGATAAATAAATAATACTGGTATGGTCCTTTTTTATTTATTAAAGTTGTAGTTCAGTTTAAAAAATGAATCTTATATTCATTTTATAAAAATAATTGATACCCAGCAAACAATTGTTAAAGAAAATGCTTTCACTAACAACTTATTTAAAAATATACAAATATCTTAAACTTCAAAATATTTCATTATTATGATAAAAATAAACATAATTACAATTAAATTTATACAATTTTAAATTTACGCATACAGTTCATAATAGATTTAATTTTAATGATTTTATACTTATTAAATGGAGATATGGCATAGTTATTCTCTCTTAATGTATATAAAATTCATCACAATTAAGAAATAATATGAATCAAGTAAAAATATTCAAATCCATAATGAAGAACTTATTATATAAGGAAATTTTCTGAATGAATTCAAGTGATTAAAATTTTAGCGAAAACAAAAAAAAAAAATACTTCCAAATTGATAGTTGTATTTTCTCTCATATCCAACAAATTTCAAAATTTTAACAAGAAGCAAATATATATATATATATATATATATATATATATATATATATATATATATATATATAAATAGATATCAATTTAAAAATACCAAAAAAATAATTTTTTTATTAAATATTCAAATTACTGCAAATGATCTATGTTGTAAAGGAGATTATTCTCCGCAATGCGACCATAATAAAAATCTAAGCAATCTTATAAATACTTGAATAATTTCATTTGAAAATAAAATTTTATTATTAATCTTATTATATTTTGCTTTTTATATATTTTGAAGTTCCTTTCTATATAAGAAATATCATCAAAAATTTACCAAGTCAAAATTAATTAAAAAAATTCTTCTTATGTTAATAATACTGTAATTTATGAACAGTACAATTATCATTCGCTTAAGCAAATAAAACAGAGATTGAAAAAAATGATTAAAAAGATATATCAGTCTAATACTAAGCTAAGCGTAAATTGAAAAATCGGTTCATAAAATCACTCCAGTGTTAATTGCTCTACATTGTCAGCAAGACTTAAGCCACTGGGAATGCCATAATGTAAATAGATTTTATTTTTTTACTCAAATTAATTCGCTTTGGCGACAGTAAATTAGAAGATGTC
Organism: Latrodectus hesperus; assembly: GCA_037975125.1. Classification (NCBI taxonomy): domain Eukaryota; kingdom Metazoa; phylum Arthropoda; class Arachnida; order Araneae; family Theridiidae; genus Latrodectus; species Latrodectus hesperus. The sequence goes on along the minus strand of CM075861.1, from coordinate 47,130,601 downwards.
TAAATTAAATTTCACAGGTGATTTTAATCCTCCATTTCTAGAGTTGATGCTGAAAATAGGGAATAAGTGACTTAAAATTTCGTGTCTTTTAATAAAATTAATTTTTTTCTCTTTTCTTTTCCTTCTTTCACGTATTCTTATTTCGCATTAAATTGGAATTTTATTCACTTAAGTGAATCAGCCATTTCGTTTTTCATGATTATCTTTATGCTTCGTTGAATTTTAATTCAAATGATATTTATTTGAATGGCTTTTATTATCAAGATCCTAATACACAGATTATTATTTGGACGAGTGACTTCATAAAAATCGACAGTTCCTTTACAAATTGGGATTTCTCAATTTGCTTTAAAATGACAGCAAAATAAATTCACGTAAAATTTACTTTTAAAGCTATCGAAGAGGAAAATTTAATCAATATTTAAGAAATTCTTAAAGAGTTCTATTCTGAAAAAAAGAAATATTTCTGATTTACTTTCTCTGAATCTCTTAAAGATGTCCTTAGAAGAGACCTCATCTGAACTAGTAGTTAATTCTTAAGTAGACTATTTAAGTAAAATATGCTTAAGCAATGCTACACATCACAACGATATTAATAAAATACGTTCTCCTAACAGAATAGAAATACTTTACGTCTAACATGGTATTTATGTCTATTCAGATTCCTCTGTCATATTTCTTATGCCTTAACTGAAATTTTATTGTAAATATGTCATTTCGCTCCCATCGTGTTCTAAAGGCGGATGGGGCACGCTAAAATAAATAAAGCTCCAACGGCTCAGTAGCTTCACGCCTCTTTCTGTAAATCAGTAAAATGAAGCATCACTCATCGAGGTGAGTAGAAGGGTGACCATATTCTCCTTCATTGGGTTGTTGCAACTTCGTGGGTCGGGGGCGTGTCAACGATAATCTGTGATGTCCAAAGTCCTTTCGTTGGTGTGCTGTAGACGTGTCGGAGGATGCCAGCTCAAATCTGACCTCACCGCCTGTGACCATGGTTCAGAATTACAAAACGCTTGGTGTGATAGGCGAATATTCCAAACCCGTTAACCTTAAGATTTACGTGTTATCTGTTAACATTAAGGATATCATGACAGTTGGATCAAATTCATTTTCTTCTCATTCTTTCTGAACTATAATCATATGATCAATTGGTATTTTAAATCATTTCTCTAATCTGTTTTGCTGTATATTTGCACATTGTATGTCTTAATCTTTATTGTGTTGGGATTTCTGTCGAGAAATGCTTAATGTTAAGTATGCGACATATGCAAATATATACCATGCTTCGCATTGCTCATCTAATAGTATATAATCCCCATTTTCTAAAAATCAATTAATTTAAAAATCACTATAAAAATTTTATACCCAATATTTTTTCATTGTATTCATTTCATATTTATTGTTAGAAAAAGAATATTTATCTTCTTAGAATCTTTGGTATTTGATTGCTTTTGTTCTTTTCTTATTTATTTTAGTATCTCTTTAATGTCCTTCCTAGTTATCTGCTGAAAAATGTCATATAATCTTATTATCTACTAAAATAAGTTCATAGAAGTAATCAAAACGGTATCTTCCTTTTAAGTATAATTATACTTCTACATTCAGTAGTCACGGTTGCATGGTAGTTAGGGGGATTCGTTCTCGTTATCGGAAGGTACTGAGTTCAAATCTCGACTCAATCAAAGATCCGTCGTGTTCGCTAATGGCGGTTTAGACACATTTAAATATGCAGTGGTCGCAATGTCTCTCCAAGTGAAATGATGCCCCTGGCGTGGTAGGCCAAGTCTGGGGGCCTTCTGCTTTGTCCTTGCTTCTAAAATACGAAAACTCCACCCAGCTGTTAGAACTTAACTCAGGGCTAGGTCAGGCGCTGTTGCAACAGCAACAACGGCTGTAATATAAGTCATCCGAAAATTAGGATTGCAATATACGATAGCCAAGCCCACAATCTACCCTACAAGTACGTTTGCATTTCGGTCATTTTGCAGAAACATCTTTTGTACCTGTGTTAAGCTTTCTTTCTTGATAACCATCGAAATTGAATATTTTCACCCTGTATAAATGTCTTATTTAGTAAAAAAGCAACAGCATGATGGGTTTTTTTAAAATAAAAGCGGGCACTGGGTGACTAACACTTCGCCACAACAAGGCCAGAAGTTAGAACCCATTTATCGTTACCCCTTGGGCACCTGTGAACTAAGTTACGGAGGTGAGCAGCATTACCCATGTCATACCACCACAAACCCGTTTATTGGGTGGGCTGCATTCATACATCAACTCAGAAGAAAGGACAGAGAAATAGAGAGAAAGAAACATCTGTGCCCGACACGTGAACAATATAATGTAGAACCCATTAAATTGAAATGAAAACAATGAAAACGTACCAATAATTAAAAGCAATCTTATTAAAAGCATAGGAAGGATTTATATATAGCAATTGATAGTTTTTTTAAATGTTACTCTCATTAATTTATGCAATTCTAATTCCCAAATTAACAATACGTATAATTGAATGTACATTTTATTTTATAACAAAATATTATTTTGTTTTTAATTCTTTTATAAAATTTTATTTGATTATAAACTAGTTAAGTGATTTTGAAATGGAAAACAAATTTGTATAAAGAATTAAAAGAGAACTTTTTCTAAAGTTTACTTATCCTGAAAACTGTAATATAGAGTATTTAAAAAAATTTAAACTCATTTAAGGGGAGGAATCAAGTAAGGCAAGAGAATATGATTAAAAATTGTCTATACTAATATTTAAATCTCCCAATGAATAATTAGTAGTAATTTGTATTTAGTAATTAGCTTAAAATTATACTAATTGATTTTAATATAACCTGTCAAAAATGATAAAAATTGCCAGCTTTTCATAAATGATGAAAACCTAGATGTATCAGAAAATGAAATTTTGCTTAGCTAGCCCATTAATGTTTGAAAATGAAATAGAACTATCAATAAATGCAAACAAACAAAAAAAATAGAATTGAATTATAAAACCATAAATTTACTTTTTAACATGGCCAACGAAAAAAAAAACTGTAGTCTTTTCATAAACATTGGGATAAAAAATATATTTATTTGAAAACTGAAACTGACAACAAGAATCATACAAATCATATTTTTAAAAAAAATAAAAAATTAAATTAGTATGAAGTGATTTTCAGCCATTTCTTTGTTTTAAATACTTAGACAATAATATTGGTTTCTGTTATTTAATATATAAGTAAATACATAAAATTAAATAGTCTTGTATTCTAGATACGCAACCTTCAATTATCTACGTTGTATCATGAAATATAATTATAAATGTCCATATCTAAAAATTTAAATTTTTTTATGTATAGGTTTGTTAAATGGTAGAATATTCACTAATGATGAAAATATCATTGTTTGTATTTATGAAAGTAATATAAAACTGATAGATTTGAGTTTAAGTTCAAGCTCAGAATGGTGTGGATATTATCTTGTATTTTATTGCGTCTAACACTGTTTGTGAAACAAGAAGTTGAACAATTAGTGATATGGCCTTCAGTTCTATAGTTCGTGAATTCGAATCCCACCTTGAGTGTGAATGTTTGCAGTGTTGTTATTACACCAGCATACTTACCTGGCATTGAGTTAGGCTACAAATTAGTTTGAACAGCTGGGTTTGTAATTTAGAAACAGGGATCAAGTATATGACCCCTAATACATACTTGTCACCCCCAGTTGTTTCATTTCATGTGGAGGAAATTGAGACTATGACCTATTTAACGTGCTCCAGTAGGCTTATGGAACACAAGAAATTTTCAGTTAAGCTGGGTTTCGAACTCACTACCTTCCGATAATGAAAAGGACGCCCTAACCAACAAGACCACCACGACCCCGAATTGTTGCACCATCATTCTCCCCTGTACCCAGTCCTGAGTTGGTCTCTATCAATTAGATAGAAGCAGCTGGGTGGAGTCTTTATGATTTTGAAGCAGGGACAAAGCAGAAGACCCCCAACACCTGGCCTGCCATCCTGGAAGTATCGTTTCACTTGGAGGACATTGCGACCACGCCCAGTTTTAACGTTCCACAGCTGCCATTAATGAACACGACGGATCTTCAGTTAAGCTGGGACTCAAACTCACTACATTCCGATAGTGAGAACGAAGCGCTAACCAACCAGGTCTGTAGTTACGCCCCATTGTTCTATGTCCCCTTTAAGTTCTTGATTTTGGTTAAATTAAATCTTCTGGAATTCGTGAGTAAGAATAAAATGCAGAGTGTGTTAAATTAATGAAATCACCGAGTTTATTGTTATGTAATGTGCTGCCGAAAGTTTCTTTCCCACCAGGCACCTTGTAAAACGGAAGCAAATAATGTTTAATATATTTGATTTCTGTGATAGGAATAACTTAAAATGCATGATCAATGAATAAAATTATATAAAGGACATTCTTTTTTTTAAATAAAAGTAATAATAATGTAGATTCACTAAAGAAACTGTAGATAGCTGATATGTCTGTAACATTGTAAGAATGTAGAACAACAAAGTTTTTCATAAAGTTTTGAATATTTCTAAATGGCGTCATTATTAATGAAAATGTAAGGAGTTTTGATATGCATTCGCTGTTCAAAAGCCAAATTAGTGAAAAAATTGCTTTAGTATAAATCAGAGACTAAACATATAATATATAATATATATATATATATATATATATATATATATATATATATATATATATATATATATATATATATATATATATATATATATATGCAATGTAGTGCTCTATTTCTTTAGAATGATGGGGAAAAAGTACTTTTATTTTTCTAGTAAGTATTTTATTTCCATTAAGTGAAAAAATTATATTATTGATAATGGTGTAAAATAGATAACACTTTGAAAAAAGGATGATTTTCACGTTCTAGAATTAGTGAAAGTAATTGCATCTTCAAGCTTGAATAGTTCAAGTTGAACTTCCTATAGCAGAAATGTGTTCTGAATAGTTCAAGAAGATCTTCCTATTGCAGAAATGTGTTCTGAATAGTTTAAGATCTTCCTGTTGCAGAAATGTGTTCTGAATAGTTCAAGGAGACCTTCCTGTTGCAGAAATGTGTTCTGAACATGTTCAATTAAATTCATGTCGGGAGAGCATTTTCTCTATACGCTGCATAATTTCAGCTCCAAGCTTGTTCTTTACAAGACAAACTGTATACACACAGGTATTGTCGTTCATTGAAAATAGTCACCCAAGTTTACAAACTAAGTTGCAACTTGAAGTTTTAGTATCACATTTGGAAAATTAGACCAGTCAAATTCCTCATAGAATCTTAAGTAGGTTCATTTACATAGATTTCAGAATGCATCAGGGATCCCTCCAATTTTTAATGTATTGTAATGTATTTGTAAGCGTCGGCGTAATTATTTGAAGTACCTTAGTCTTACTAAACTACATCTAGAATTTCGGAACTTTTGCAACTAATGTTTTCTTCGATCACTGAAGAACATCTGGTATTTTTACAGAACAGATTACCGAAAGTTATCGGTTCAGAAACTACACTGAATTTTGTACAGAAAGTTATATTGGAAATATTATGAAATATGCACCCGGTAGAATTGACTGATCAGATAATAAATTAATTTAATTTAATGAAAAGCACGTGATATTTGCTGCTGTTGTTATTGTTACTTATGACATTTTGACAAAACAAGCTCACTATGCCGTTGGCTATGCGAGTTTAAGTCAGTAGGGTGAGTCTTTCGTTTTAAGCAGAGCATCGCGAAGGTAAAAGCACGACATTTGCTCTGAACTGTTTGGACACATGAGACCACCAAAGGATCTACTCCTTCAATTTTGACATTGATCTGGAGGGAGAGGAAATTGTCTCCAGACTATTACACCCATGTTAACTGCTCAACGACCGACCACAGGACTTTTGATTTCACATATTTAACGAGCACGTATTACGTGATATATATATTAATTGAGTGAAAGTATGGGAAAGTAGTAGTATTTTTTAAATTAAAAGTAATTGCAAAATTGATTGGAAAACTTACTTAAAATCATGTAACTCCTTCATTTTACTAATTAAATAAATCTATAAAGGGATTATGAATAATGATAGATATTTGAAAGCTGATAAAATGTAACCAAATCTAAAAAAATGTTTCCTGTATAAAACATTTTTCGAGTAGTACTAAAATAAAAAAGATGATTTATATCACGGATATATTCGTGAGCTAAATTTTCAACTCTGAGTTTAAAATTTTTTATTTTTAATTCCCCTTCAAAATATAATATTTTCAAGAGATAAATATTTCCCTAAAACATTTTACCCATTCTGAATATAAAAGCCTTATTTGTAATAAAATTCCCCTCAAAAAATCAAAAGGTGATGAGAAATTATAAAAGAGAAATAATGAAGATTAAATAAGTTTTCAAAGTGAAAGGAAAACAAATTAAATTGTTATTTTATTAATTCATTTCTTTAAAAATAAAAAAAATCCTGTATGTCAACCAAAGAAAATAGAAAAATTCTATAACTTAGTTCACAAAGTTTATTTTATTAAGTAAAAAAAAAATAATAATTAGAATGTGTTTTTCTAAAAAATCAAGCAACTTAAATAAAGGTAAGACTTCTCTTTACATTTTTTACAAACTGAAAGAAAACAAAAGCCAATGATGACATTAAAACAAAACATAAGCAAGCTAAGTTTTAATTAAGAAAATCTCGAAGAAATTAATTTTACGAATTCTTGTTCAAATTGGTGAAAATAAATTAAAATAAAACCACATCAAAAGCACTCAAATATTTATTCAATTTCACCTTTTATTTACAAACACAACATAAGAATTGTGGTATTGTTTTAGATTAAATTTTAAGTACCCTTTTCAATTTCTTGTTTTATAGTTTGTTTACGTAAGTTACTTATTTATTTTGATAGCAATTATCCAGTTTCTTACCCAATCTACAATAAAAACAAAAGCTCATTGTATTAATTAAAATCTTTGAAATTTAATTAGTATATTTTTTTAATCAAAATGATTATTCTGTAATGATTTCCTGGTATAGATAATTCATTCACTTTAATATAAGACGAAGAAATAAAAGCTCTTGATAATTTAATAATAATTTTCACAAATATTTTTTCATAAATTCAAATTTTAAAAGAAAATAAATATTAAAAAATTATCATTTTCAACTATTATGCAAAAATAAAGATTTATTCGTTTAACAATTATTTTAATGCTTTTATGCAAGTGCTTCAGTTAGTTTCAAAATTTTATTTAATAAATAAATTTTTCATGATATATATATATATATATATATATATATATATATATATATATATATATATATATATATATATATATATATATATATATATATATATACACATTATAATTTTTATACTATTTATTATTTAGCCAATATCTTCCAGTAAACTAAAGAGTAAAGTAAAATATTTACATTTATCTTGTAATTTATGACAATTTTTTATATTTATTTTTATTTTATAATCATTTAAGAAACATTAACAATTATAAATCAATCACAATAAATCAGTAGACATAAAAAAATTAATAATCTGAATATTGATAGTTTTAAATATATATTTTTAATATTTAATGCTGATTCAAATGTGCTTTAATTATTGCGTAGCTTTAAAATGAATTATTTTGCAAAAATATGAATATATAGGTGCAATGTTTTTTTTTTAATTCTTGATATCAGATCTTAAGGAACAAAAAATGTAGATTTTACTTTATTAAAGTATGTTTTCTAGTAAGTATATATTATTTATTTACGTTTAGAAATTTTGTTTTTATTTCCTAGAATTTATACTTGAAATATTCTTGGAATCTAATTTTATAAATATATGATTAAATACTTTGATTATGGTAAGATTAGAACAACTTTTCATGTATTCATCTTAATCTGTTTATGATATAAATAATTGACCTTTCTCCAAAGTATTTTAAAAAATGTGCAGTGTAATAAATTAAGAATTAAGTCTTCTGTTTAAACGATAACATTTGTTTATTCTCATGCCTATCATTTAAAAGATGTTGATAAAAAAGGCTATATTGTGTTTATTTATCACTAATATGTTTATTTAACTTATGAATAACGAAAATAAAAATAAAATGATTTTACAGAATAACCAGCCTTATCGTTTTAATCCACTCTTAAATGTATTTATTTTAGTAAGTGGCAGCAAGTTTATCTATATTATCAGATTGTCCAAATAAGGTCATGCTCTCCGGAAAGGATTATTCTAATTCAAAATTTTCTCCACTTAAACTTTTAAGATGGTTTTAAAGAAGAATATAATTAGTTGAACTGAATAATAATGAGAAATGGCTTCAACACAATTAGGAAAAGTCTATTACATCTCTCGCGATTATTTTCTTTTAAAAATTAATTGCTGTTTTAAGGTTTTTTCTTTGAAATATATAATTTTGAAACTTTTTTATTTGTGATTCTTAATGTTCTTTGTTTAAATCATTTAACTTCTTTTTCATATTACTTTAAGTAATTTTCTATTATTGAAATTAATTTTTCCCATTTTTGTTAGAAATATATTTGTTTCTTAAATTCAAGATTTGTTCTTTAAAATAAATATATTATAAAAAATAACTATCCATTATTTGATAATTTTAGAAGGAAATAGTAGATGTTACATAATGAAATACTAAAATTATATAAAACATGCACCAATTAAAGATTTAATTTATTATGAAGTTTTTAAAATTGTTATTTTTTTAACAATACATGTATTATTTTTTTAGCAATTTTTTTAGCACATTATTTTTTTTAGCAAACATGAAACTTAAATGTAAATATTACTTGAAATTAGAGTAATTAAAGTGTTCAAAAACTGAATCCTCAAAATTGATCAATAATTAAATTTGTATTGTAATTGTATTGTAATACTATTTATTGATGTAGTTTAAAAGAAGTTCAATAGTTGTTTAATTATTTGATGAAAATAATAAATTTTATCTTTTAATGAAAAATAAAAAGGAGATAAATTTTATTTTAAATGAAAAAAAATTATCTAAACTTCTTTCACAAGCTTCAAAATATTTTAAATTTAAAAGGTTTGTTGTAATATTTTGTAAGCAATACTATTTTATAAAGCGGGCTTTCTGAGCAAATCTTTCTTAAAGAAGTTTATTGAGGTAAAAATTTTAGTTTGAACAGTTCTTCCAAAGTAAAAAGTCTTATTACCTATAAGCAAAAAATAAGATAAATAGATCAGAAAGAACAGCTTTAGAGCATTTTCAAATAAAAGACGAGTTTGATATTTTTAGTGTAAAGGTAGAAATGATAAAGGGCTACGAATTGTTAGGGCATATGCAAATGTTAATGCGTTAAGTAAGTCAGGTAGGTCCTAACATGTTTTTTTTTTATCGAAATTTATGAATCATAGTAACTTCTAGTTCTTATCCCTGGAAATTTGTGTTAAAGAAACTTGTCATATTTACAAATTGTAATTCAAAAATTATAGCAGTATGAGCCCTCAAATGCCATTTTGTGAATTATATCAGTTTTCAAAATTAACACATTACAGTTAAAAAATTTTAACCCTACTTTTGAGCTTGTAGTTTAAAATAACATTCTGTGCATTCTGTGAAAAATTACGATTTGGGAAAATAACGATGCATATTATTTTTAATATATTTATTGTTTACTTAGTTTTATCAAAAGCCCACAAAATGAGATCTTACCCACTGATCACCTTAAAACTAATTGAATGAAATATGGAACCCTTGAAAATATCCTAAAATACGAAGTCAGGAAATATTGAACCTGGAATTCCTTTCATTCAAACTCCAATGCGTTACTGATTGTTGGCGTATTGGAAAAAGCGTAGCCACCCTCGCTGCCAAGTGAGATTTTCCATTCCTTCATAGATAAAAATTCTAAAAGTAAGGAATGAATCACACGCCTCATTTTGAAACCAACAAAATTCTGGATGTGTTTCATCGTTAAATTAATTGAAGAGTGAATTAAGAAATCTTATAGTAAATTCACAAATCAGCTTTAACTACGGTTTAAATTAGTTACAAACACTGTAATCAAGATTTCGTAATGATTGATAACCCATATTTTATGTTTACTAGTGATATAAGTTTCCTTTACTGTATGCAGCTGTTCTCAGTTCAACCCTAAACAATGTCCAGAAAAAAAAATTAAATTATTTATAATATATTCTCCAAAAAATAAATTACAGCTAATTCACTAAACGCTATGGTTTGTTAATACCAGTAGTGTTCAGGAAGTTGGGAGTTAAAAATCTATATTTTTAGAAAAAAAATTAAAATTATTGATAATGTATTTTTATATAACATTAAGGAAATTAAAAAAATACTTACATAAGATTCTTATGGCTATAATTTTACAATAAAATTTTTTTTAAAATTTACATTAAGAAAACACGATAACTTTATAATATACCGATACTCTTGAACACATAAATTTAAATTATTGGTGTTGTAGATTTGTTGGGATTCCTTAACGGTAAAGAAAAAATGAAAACTTAATGGGCAAAAAATAAATCATTACTTTGTGGAAGTCATGAAATATTTCAAGAATATAGTCATTCATACTGGTATAAGTAGATTAAATAATGGATGCATTTGATGAAACAATAATCTTTTGAATGATTGGTGTGACGGAAAGTGGATAAAAACAAATTATAGTAAATGATGGTTGTGGTTATGATATGTTTGGCCACTAGGAATTTTTCATTTAGACACTTTTATCCCATGAAATTTTCAATTTTGTTTATATACGAAAAGTATTAATATTACAATTGTAAAAACAGTTGTTGTTACTTATAACACTTGGAAAAGCCAAGCTCGCTATGGCATTGGCTATGCGAATTTAAGTGAATAGGGTGCGGCTTTCGTTTAACCAGAGCACCACAAAGATGAAAGTACAATTTTGCTCTGAGACTCCCCCGATAGATGGCACCACTAGAGGATCCATTTCCTGAAATTTGATATTGATCTGAAGGGGGAAGAAATTTTCTCCAGACCATTACACCTATGGTAACTGCTCAGCGACTAACTACAACACTTTTGATTCCACAAATTTAACGATCATGTATATCGCATGTACTCGGTGGTTTTTAAAGGCATTGGAAAACGAACCCCACCCTTCCTGATAGAAAGCCGATGCTTTAACCACTAGGCTACCACGTTCAGGAAAGAACATTTATTAAGATGAATTGAGAGAAATGGCAAGTGCTAGAATGAAATATATTTATACAGTTTTATCAAGATATTACATTTAATTATTTACTGACTGAATTAGGCTATATGCCAATAAATACAAGTATTTTTTATTATATTAAAAACTACTATCCTTAATGCATTAAATTATTGGAATAAAAGAGATTATCATTTGACTTTCAGACTAAATACATTGCATATTGGATATGCATAATTATATTATATAGTATATTGGAAATGCATAACATCGATCTTTTCTTTACTCATTTTGAAATTCTAACCGTAGCCTAGAAAGCTGGACTTAGTAATTTAGAATAAGAGATTAAACAGAAGACTTCTAGTCTTGGTGTGTCACCCCCAGAGTTATCATTTCACATGGAGGATATTGCGACCACGACATATTTTACGTGCTCTAGGCATCATTAATGAACAAAACGGATCTTCCATTTGGTCGAGATTCGAACTCACTATTTTCCAATAAAAGAACGAATGTGAATACTAGATCACCGCGGCCTCATAATTCATGTGGTATAGTAATAGAATTGTACTCTCTCAACTATCCAAGTTTAGTTTCTCACTTTCCACTTTAGATATTGTTATTTCTATGTTCAGCACATTAATAACATTGGTGTAGCTTTTGCGATTTTAAAGCTTCTTTTCATAACATAAAATATGAAATTTACGTTTGATATAAAAAATATACTATTCTGTAAAATGGAATTTTTCACCAAATTGCTTTCAAATTCACCAAATTACTTTTAATTCAAATTACTTCAAATTACTACTTTAATTTATATTTGTATTCTTGGAATAAGAAAAGTGGAAAAACCATTACAGTAAAATTAAATACATAAAACATTAAGAAATTTCACTCAACTAATAAATAAATATCTGCAACTTTTTTTTAACTGTGATGCCACCCATTTGGCAGATAAAGGATTAGCTCTCTGACTTTGAGTTCAACAACTAATGAGTTCAATTCCCACCATAGGTGTAGACATTTGTAGGAAATCGAACTCTACTTTAAATTGTAGACCTGGATCAAACAGTTTAAAATAGTTCTGATGGGCAAAATGCGACAGATCAAATTATTCAAAATTTCGTCTAGATAAATGAATATTACTGAGAAAATAAAGCTTGCAGAGTAGAAAATGAACACACAAAGGGGGATGGAAAATATAATACAGTAAATAAAGGAAGTGCTTAACATTAATTTGTGAGTATGCTGAAGAACTATTTATGACTGAAATATATTTTTATGCACTTTGCAAAATGGCGCAGTTTTCAAATCGACGAATCGTTAAATAAAAGCATAAAATTCGAATTCGAAGTGATTATGCAAATAACAAATATATTAGAAAAGATTTTTGGCAGTAGACTTCTTTAATACTTACAAAAGAGTGGAAAATGACAAAAAACACTTTGAAAAATACTTACAAATTTGTTGGGGATTTTTTTTTTTTTTTTTGAAATTGCTGTAGGTGGTCGTTTTCTTCACGACATTACTATTGCAAAACATTATGGCGAAAAGTCAGCCAAAAGTGCTGACGGATCGTTAATACAGGAATAAAACAAACATCCAAAACAAATTACACTTCGAAATATCATAACGCTGCATTGACTCCCGGGGCGTGTGCTGGGGCGTGGGTGTAGGGAGCCCCATCAATCCTCGGGGTGCTCGTTAACAACGTGAAATATTTCTCTGTAGACTCATTTTGAGAGCCACACATTAATGTTCTACGAAAAAAAATTTGGATTTTAATTTGAAGGCATTTTAATCATTTGCTTGTTAAACTTTATTCGTGTTATCACGCCTATTTATTAACAAGAGTCGTAAATAATTATGCATAAGTTGCATATTAAGTTTGAGTGTTTGATTCTTATCTATGGCTATCTAGTTAAAGAATAGCTAGCACTAAAATCTTCAGTTTAACAGTTTATGGGTTTGATTCCAAGCTCGATTGTCTATTAGTGCATCGCTTCTTCTTTAAATTGTACATCATTGTACATAATTGGTACCAGTAAATTGTACCCAGTTCATTGGATTCCATAAGCGAAATTGGTAGCAAAGTAACAAAAAGCCAAATCTGAATCCAACATGAATTTTATGCCAGCTTTGTTATGAAATAGAAAATATCGATGCCTTTTAATTTGTATCAAAATAACTACTCAATTCCATAATACTTTAAGCAATTCGTATAAAAATTTTGAAAAATATTTACCATGCTCTAATAATTTTTTTCAGAGCTAAAGGTCGCAAGTTCGATCTTGTTACAATTTAATCTTGTTACAAAAGAACTTTAGAGGACGAAAATTTTATTCCTGCTAATTACATCTGTTTTGAAAATAGGTATTTAAGAATTTACTGGAATTTTTCTTTGGGTTATGGGAATGTAATTTATTATTTAAGTTATTCTTCTTAAAGGAGATAGTTGACTGTGGATTACTCAAAATAGTTTTGTCTGTGGTATATCTTACTTTATTGAGTTATGGAAAACATTTTCAACAAAGAAGTAATTTTTACATTTTATTATAAATTGCTTATTTTGATAACATGGGTACCAAATTGTAAAATATGCATTGTATTAATTACATTTATTATTAACTGCATTTTTAACTATAGTTAGAAAACATTTATAAATAAGTGAATAACGTGTTTCCTATAACAATTACAGGAAGAATTTAAAAAATTTCTTTTGTTTGGAAATTAATTAAAAGTTTCGTATTCAATTTTGGTTCAAGAAATATGTATCACAAATCGCAACTATGCTAAATGTCTATGAGTGACAAATCATTGAATAATTTTTTTCTTGAATATAAACTTCAGTCAAATGAAATTAACATAAATATAAGCTTTAAAATTAAATTATAACAAATATTTCAGGAGTAGTTAATTATATAGATATTTTACTGACACATCTCATAAAAGGATCAATATATTACTCATGTGAACAGTTAATGCATATATAAAAACAAATGGTATAATTAATTATTAAAACTTTGATAACACTATAGGCGATTTTATTTTAAAAATAAAAAAAATCTAGAAAGTAGATGATTAGAAAAAATGAACTGAAGCAGCAAAAGTTAAAACCAGTTTCATCAACTGAGATTAACTCCTTTTCTAAGGACATTTTCCTTAAACCAGATTATCTCCAAATACTCTCCACCGAGGTGTCCATCTATGACCCTCATCAATAACCTTTAAAATGAATTTTTTCTTCTTTTCCTCGCCGAGAAAAATCTTGTTATTGGGGAGGAACGTTCGTTCTCATGTATCTTGGAGTGTATATTGCTCCTTAACTCTTCACTTTTTCTCTATTTGCCCGAAGAAAATTCGTTCCTATTTTTATACGCGTAGTTTCTTTTCACATTCCTTGACATGCTCTTCTCCTAGATATTGCATCCGGAGCTCCTGCAGCATCTAGGAATAAAAGCAGTGGGAAAAAAAGAATTTTTAAGCTGTTTTATGATGTCATTGCCTTCGAAGTTGGTTTCTTGTAAAAGTTCTTTAACACTGTGTGTTGCTTTGAAGATTGAACATGGCTTAATACTAGACAGGAGTGTTTGTTTGGATCTTAGACGCCCATTCAATCTGAAGGTGAAATTGGTCATTCCAATCCAGTTTTATTTTTTTGGATTGTCACAGTGGTTATACCATACATATAATATTAAGCAGCATTTTACTTGAAAAGAAATTTTACTAATATTTGATATATTTTCCTTCAGTCAGTATGTATATGTATTTATGAAGTGTGATTTAAATTCAAATTTAAAGTCACATTCGTACAAAATATGCTTTATACAAATGAATTAATAATATCAATTAATCAATCATAAATAATTAATATCAATTAATCAGTCACTATAATATTATTTAAGTCATCACATTTGATTTGCATATTCCTTGACATCCATCCATGAAATATATAACGTAATTACTAGATAAATGATAGTTATAACTTGTTATAATAATTACAATGTTTACTGTTATGTAATTAAGATTATAGTGCTAATCCACATAATCATTGCTATCCAAAGACCCTGCACCTTCAATTGATACCAGTGGCGATCGTTGATATCCCTGGCAACGAGATAGCCTATGAACTCCCAAAAGAGGACCGTAATTCTCATCAGCCATCCAAATGCTTAAACCTCATTGATACCAATGCAATTGCCAGCCGAAAATTAATTTGCCAGCAAGTTAAAAAGTTTTCCATTCCAGAATTAAACAGCGACAAAACCATTTCATCTATAATAGTCAGACTTAGAACAAAGCACTTGAAAGGCGTGAGAATTTCTACAGACGGACAAAGGAGTTTCACCAGGTTTTATCCTAACTGCCCGGATAACACCCAACGGTCTCCACAACACATCTTCAGCTGTCCAGCAATGATGGCCAAGCTTTTTAACATCAGCATAGAGGATTCTGTAGAACTTCTTTTTACAGATAAAGCTGTAGTGATCGCCAGGGCTGTCTTCGACAGCTTCGGTGACATATAAGTTTTTTGCACATACACCATGGACACGACATGCCCATCATTTTTATGTAATAGAAAAACTATTTTAGTTACAATTTTGAGGACTGATTTTTTCCTTTGAATAAAGTAAATTATTGCAATAGAAAGCAATTATTTTTTTAAAAATATTTTTTATATTTTTCTTTTGTAATAGGATAATAAATACAAAATTACTTAGATTTTATCAGTCATAATCTTTGGCATCCATCTGACTAATTTATCTGTTCTCAAATGAGATTATCTTGCATAAGTTCAAGATAATCTTATTTGAGTACAGATAAATTAATCACTAATTAATGATGTTTGTAATTTTTTATAATAATTACAAATATTCAGTAATATGAAATGGAAAAAATTATTTTTGTTATAATTTTAAGCACTGATTTTTCTCTTTAACATAGTAATTTCTTACTATAATAATCAATTATTACCTTGAAAATATTTGATATAGTTTCTCTTTTATAATAAAATAATAAATCTAAGATTATTTAAGTCAGCAAACTGTAATGAAACTTGCTATATTACGTCATCGAACTTACAAGAGATATAAATAAATATTTTTTACAACCATTTATCTAGCTTTATCTCGTTTTCAAATTTCTTTAATTGGCCATTTATTTGTAAAAAATTGTAAAATAATGAATAAATGTTTTTAAATAAAATTGACTGAAAGGATTATAGCAGATTATTGGTTTTTATAATCTTCATTTAGTTATTGAATAGCTATCATTCTATCAAAATTTTATATTATGTCTACTAATAGGCTACGCAGAAAAATTTATTGGATATATTTGCAAATCAATCAACAAAATTATAGTAAAAAAAGTAATTTATCATTGATATAAAAATGATCAAGTAAATAATTGAGGATTCGAAGATTCAGGGGGAAAATGAAAGCATGTTTCTTAGACTGGTTTCTAACAAAGTAACACAGCGCCCTTAATGTGAAATTTTAAAATAGTTATAATTTTTTTTGTAACCGCAAATCTATAACTATAAAGCAAATGAAATACAAAATGAAAACAAAGTTTCTGCGTTTATTATGCCGAGTTGGCAGTTAAATGGATGATTAGTGCCTTCAGCTTAATAATTATTCTTGAGTTCAATTCGCACTTTGGGTGTGAATCTTTGTAATAGTTGGGCACTTTCTTTAAGCTTTAAATCCTAACAGAATTAGTCCGTGCGCGAAAAAGTACACTGGCGTGAAGACAAAACTAATCGATCTTCATTTAATGTCTGTTATTTACTGCAGGACAAAATACTAATTTTCAATCATAACAGAGAAACTAGTTCAATGATAAATAAAAGACATTTATTTTTTGGAAAACATTTATTAAAATTTGCAAATATCAGTATTGTTTGACTTGTTAATTAAGTGCTTCTGGTTTTTTGTATATGTTTAGAAATTGCAATGACAGCAGTATATAAACTTGTATTGCTGTCTTCTCAACTTCTGCTTTTGAAGCCATTGTGAGGTGACTCCTTAACCATTATTTCAAGATTATAAATGTGAAACCGGGATTCATCCCTATATATGACAGTTTTACGAAGGTTATTCTTAACCTTCGTAAAAATGTCATATACAGTTTTGAAATGGACTCAAATATAGCTATTAGTTTTTAGTAGATTTTTGTTAAAAACAATACAAATTTCTAAGAATATGACCGTGTACAATAGAACATAACTCTTAGTTTGATCAGGTTTCGAGATGTTCACTGTAAATCACATCTTTGGGATTAAGTGCTAGTACAATAGAAAGATTAATTCTCGCCTATTGTTTGCGATATTTCATGGTGAATAATTCACAGTAGTGAATATATCTCCCTGTTGATTTCCTTCGACGGGATTCAACTGATTTTAGCAACAGGCACATAATTAGCGCATTTATACTATTGTGATTCGAATATCATCTGCTGCATTATCTCTTGCTTAAATGAAAACTTCATAAAACACAATAAGCTTAACAATAGAAATTTTTTTTTACTTGTGTGGATGTATATCTCTCTTTTCTTCCAAAATTAGATAAATTATCACGAATTGGATATTAATGGTATATTATTGGTCATGATTTTAATCTCATGTACCGAAATATAAAATTTTATACGAATGAAAATTTTCCAGTATTGCTAATAGCAAACAAAACAATTAATTTATTAGAGCTCCTAGCAACTAATATCGTTGTATTTTTAAAAATGTAAAAATAAATCAAGTTTGATACTATAAGAAGTATTTTTACTTTTTTCTTCATAGAAATTCCTACTGTAAGAAATAAATTTTCTTTATTACTTTAAGATTTTAATGATTAAAAATAAGATTTAATACCAATATTTTATTAGATTAATATGAATAATTAGCAGCAAAAGGAAAAAATATACAGTATAACAACTAAAGGTGAGTTTGAAAATATTTTATAAACACAAATGATGTAAGAATAAAAATTCTAGTAAAATTGAAAGCTAATACATTTTTAAAAGATAATGATTTTATGGTACTTTAGAATGATTAAATTTCCTCCACCAAGAAAAATTATTTACTCAAGTAATAATTCATTAAATTTGAATTAAAATTTCGACTTCAAGCCCGACATTGAAAATGCAACACCAACGAGTGTGGCCAGAAAATTACGCAAATTTCAGAATAGACGCACTTTATCAAGTTATGGAAATGATGTGAGATGCGCAGCTCTCCAGCGCAAAGTGGGCAATATTCGTGCCGTTATTGCTTGGGAAATAATTGTTGAAACTTTGTTCTTGTCGCAAAGGATGCCTGTTATTGCAGAGAATGCCAGGTCATCTTCGAAGGAGTCAGTCACAACAGACAGACGAGTTTACGAGGGGCATGGTAATTGAACTGAGAAGAATAGGTTGATCCTTATGACAAATCGAAGCTGACAGACACTTGGATGTGTCCACAATGCACTGGATGTGATGAAGAGAGTTAGACCAAGGAACTGTGGAAAGTTTACAAAGTGCCGATACAGCCAAAAAGCAGGCCTACCGAATTTCTGAAGCATGTGCAAACACCCTGGATGCTCCCATATCAAACAGAACCATTTTCCGTCGATTGGTTGCTAGTAGGCTGCGTTCTTGACTTCCGTTAAGAAGACTGCCAATGACACCACAACATAGATTCCAACGTCTGGAATGTTGCCGAATTTGAGCGGTGTGAACCACGGGGTGGCACAGAATCGTCTTTTCAGATGAGACACGCTTCTGTTTCTTTAGTGATAGTTGCCGCGTATGAGTGTGGCGTCGACGTGGAGATAGGTTCAATCTTGCAGCACTGTGGATTGCCCCACCACGCAACTAAGCGACATCATGGTTTGAAACCCCGTTGTGTATGATTCCAGGTCACCTCTAGTTCGTGTTCACGGCACTATGACAGCCCCAACGTTATGTGGATGATGGCTGTAGTTGGTGGTTGATGTGATACTCCCCTACCTTCAGGGGGTGCTCAATGCTTTTATTAGCAGGATAACGCCCGACCGCTCATTGTTCGCCTCAGCCAATATGCCCTGCAAGGTGTATAACTGCTTCCCTAGTCATTTCAAAACATTTCGGATATGATTGGACGAAATTTTCTGACCCTGCTACTGCATCCTTTACAAGACACACTTTGTCAAATGGTTGACAGGAAATGGAGAGCCATTTCTCAGGACGTCATCTGTACTCTCATTGACTCAGTGCCTAGACGTCTTGCTTCGTATATCGATAATCACAGTGGTTC
This sequence comes from Latrodectus hesperus, assembly GCA_037975125.1. NCBI lineage: Eukaryota > Metazoa > Arthropoda > Arachnida > Araneae > Theridiidae > Latrodectus > Latrodectus hesperus. Next base: position 47,111,130 of record CM075861.1, on the reverse strand, counting down.
TTCAACGTTCTGACCTGATCCTGTTCTTGCTCTGTATTATTCATATAATTTCCAAATGATCACAGATCACTTAATGTTCGTCTCTGTCTCACTGTTTGACGAGTTTCGTCACTTTCTGTTAACTCCTTCTTGGTGTTTCATTTTCAATGTTGGGCAGTGTATTTTGTGCGTCATCAGAGCATTTAGCTCTCATAAAATCAAATGTTTTACTACTAAGAAAATAGTGTAGTTGATTACAGCATTGGGTGTGGAACAATATAGTCAATTTTACAAGCAAATGAATAAGGAAACATGAATGATTTTGTTGAGATATATGCATAAGTTGGTGTAGAGAAACATTACTAATTAGAGAATAATGTATATGAGAGAATATCATATTCATTAATATTAGATAATTCAGTGACATGAAATTGTTTAAGGTACAAATTACAAAATTATAGTTATTTATTTTAAAACAATAAAAAGGTTACCAACCACAATAGAATTAATTCCTGTTACCAAATAATGCAATTTTTGAAATGAAAATTTATAACACAGCAGTCTTAATAGTTCGAGAGTTCTCAAAAAAGAAACCCATTAGAACTAAAGAATTTTGCTATTCAAATTATTCACTGAAATTAGAAAAAAAAAACTGAAAAAATATTCTACAAAAAATATATAAAAAAAAGCTATCTCAACATCATGTAAAATCTTGAAAAAATTCCTATAAATCTTCAGAGAAATTGATAGAATAAAGTTGTAACTCCAGTTAAACCAAAATAAATTTTAAGAATTATTTGCAAGTATGTATTCCACAAAAAATCAAAATGAAGATTTTTATATTCCCTTAAGCATATACTTTTAATGATTAATATTTCAATTTAATAATAATAATTTAATTTAGCAAGCAAAATTAAAAATTTGTGATTAAAAAGCTAAATTTGAAATACTTTAAAAATAGCTCTGCTAAGATAGAAAGAGCATTTCAATACTCCCCAATTCAATTTTCATTGTAATATACATTTTTATTTAAGTAAATATAGAAGTTCAAAAATACGTTTGCCTACCTTTTCGATAATCTCTCGAATTATCTATTACTTTCTAACTTTAACCGAGACCGAATAAACTGTAATAGACGTGAAATGCTGGCCATCGCCATCTTTCAGGTGAGAGGAATTTCTCGAGATCTCTTGAGCGGCCATCACATAATACCTACTTCATTCTCTCGCAGTCCCCTAAAAAAGCTAGTGTAATAACTTTCCAACAGTGGTCACGAGGGTTGGAATATTCCCTCTTCAATAGTTCCTCCTACAATCCTCTATTCCACCGATATCTCGAAAAAGCATCGCTATGTGGCAATCTAAATCCCTTAATTCAAGAAGAGGGAGGGATGGACCAGCCTACTTTTATCCCCTTTTTTCATTTTATTTATTTATTTTCTTTTCGCTCTGGGCTCTTCTCACCCAATCTGGCCATTCGGACCAACAACATTTTCGTCCTTCTCTATTTTGTGAGACCTGTTTCCCTCCCCCCCGCATTCTCTGGAAGAAAAAAGAGAGACAAAAAGAGAACGAGAGAAAAGAAAAAAAGAGATAAAAATAGGGGGAGGAGAAAAGTGGGGAGAGAGATTCGTCTTGGTGGGGGATGGAAGAGCGACGTGCTAGTGACCAGACCCTTTTATTTTCCTTCTCCATCCTCTCTTTCTCCTTATTCTTTCCATGGTATCCCTGATGCGGATCAATAGAGGAGAAGCAGCCTCATCCTCATTTTTTTAGAGGAATCTCCTCTGAGTATCTTTCCCTCCCATGACCGTGGCCGATTCCTGAAGCTAGGTGGAAGGAGAAAAGAGCTTTCTCGTGTTGTCGCGTCACTGGTCAAAGTGGTAGCTGTTATTTTTTCCTAACGTTTTACTAGGAATCGTTAATGAATGATATATTGCCTTTTTAGAACATTTGTTTGACGAGGAAAAAAAACAACATGGAACTGATAGATTCCGGCAAAATGTGAGACAAAAAAAATCTAAAAAAAACTGAAGGACTAAACGTTAAGTAGAAATGCAACGCTTGCTTTTTTTAAGCATAACAATGACTTGAATTACACAGCATCTGAGTCACTATATTAAGAAAATTCAATTTTTAAAAATTGAATGACGTAAGAAAACAAGCTTTCATTAATTAGCAGTTGGATAACAATATTTCATTATATAAAATGTGATATTGAAAAAATTTTATTATTATGGATATATAATTGTTAAGAATATTGCACAGAGCTATAAATGTTATTAAAATATGAAATATGATTTACACTCCTCATTTTAATTTCTTATTTTATACTAATTTTCGTATTTCCAAACAATAGTAAACAATTTTTAATTAAGAATGAAACTGTTCATAGAAGTTTGCAGTTATGAAATAAGTTTCGAAAGACCATTTTTAACTGAAATATATAAACTTAAAAACTTAGTCTTTAATTAAGTAAACATTTTAAAGTTGAGAAACAAATTAAAATAGCATATCCTAATGAATACTTTATAAAAATAAAATCTGATTTTCTAGATCTAATGCCTGAATAATTAAAATTATCTGAGTATGAATGTTAGTTAAAATATTATATTTATGAATTACGAAATTACAGCCCATCGGTCGAGAGACTAAAAATTCAGAGATAATTTCTTTCAATTATAAATTATCTTTATGACACTTATGGTATCTCTACTCCAGATTGCCAGGTTTTTTCAGGGGAATGGAATCCTGTTGTAGATCTAGATAGGTTCGAGGTACATCTAGATCTTGTTTGGGGAGTTAAAAAAACAGTACACACTACAGAGTGAGTTGAAAAGTGCTGCTCGGGCTGCAATTCATAGCAGATACCCTTCTGAGGATTGGCACCATATTTTCACTGATGGTTCTGCAGAGAATGCTATAAAAATGCTGGTGCTGGAGTGTGATCAAAAGTTTTTAGTATAAGCTGCCCTGTAGGGAAATACTGCAATAATTTTGATGGTGAGCTTGCTGCTATAGCTCATGTTATTGAAAAATTAAGAAGCTTCCATGATCAAAAAATTATTTTCCTTGTTAATTCACAAGCTATTATTCTTTCGCTTTCCAATCTAAATTAGAAAAATAATGCACTAGTCCATTCTTGAAGAATGAAGCAGCACAAACTCATTGCAATCAAAGAACGCGTTGCTCTTCAGCGGATCCCGAGGCACTGCGACGTTTTTGGAAATAAGCAGGCAGACAGTCTTGCAAAAACTGGTTCCCTTATGATCCAGATAAATCCTCCTTTGCCTTTGCGTAACACCAAAAGCGTAATCCTCAGTAAAATATAGGATGACAGAGTTCCCTTTATGTTGATGCGGCCATGGACAGGCAGTGGAAAACTCTACTTGATGGGAACAATAAAATCCCTGGCTCCTTACCACAAGCTGTTGGTGTCGCTTGTTTCCAGTTGACAACTGGACATGAATATCTGCAATGCCATCTGCGTCGAGTAGGTGTAATGGACTTCGCTGGTTGTCCATTGTGCAATCAGGCTGATATGGATGCCACTCACTTCAATAACTGCCCAGAAGTATTAAAGTTTATGACTATCAACTCTTTTGAGGCTACTAAAGGACTTTATTCTTGTTTTTATACTTATTCATTCATCTTTTTATTGGGCAGCTCATCGATTAATGGCAGAGATGCCGAGGACGGGCGTATGATAAAAAATATTTATGAGTTATATTTAAAAGTGTGGAAGAACTTTTTATTTGATTTATGTGAGTCAGAATATTTCAAAGAATATATATATATATATATATATATATATATATATATATATATATATATATATATATATATATATATATATTAGGTCTACTGGAAAGTTCTGTCCGCTCCGGTTACAATCAGTTTCCAACTGATTCAAACACAAAGTTCATTTCCACACAAAGATCGACACACAGAGATCGAAACACAAAGATCGACAAAGTTCATTTACGCCACTGTAGGACGGGCCACGAATTCCAACAAGGAAGAAATGCTACAGAAGCGTATAGAAATTTATTGAAATTGTTTGGTGAAGGTACAGTTTCTGATAGAACATGCAGAAGATGGTTCAAAAAATTCCATGTAGGTGATTTCGACCTTTCTGATAAGCCACGCTCTGGGTGACCATCTTTGATGGACGACGATACTGTCAAGATCATGTTAGAGCAAGATCCTTTTTTGACAACATCGGAGATTGCGAAAAGGCTTGATTCAGCTCAACAAACCATTTTCGACCATTTTCGGAAACTAGGGTTTGTGTGGAAGTATTCGAGATGGGTGCCACAAAAGTTAAGTGAGAAGAATTTGATGAATGATTGAATCATCATATGCACATCTCTGCTTGCACGCAACAAAATCGAACCCTTCTTGAACCGGATCATAACTGGGGATGAAAAGTGAATTACCTATGAAAACATCATAAGAAAAAGGGCATATTGTAAACCCGGAAAACCTGCCTTCTCTACCTCTAAACCGAAGTTGAGCCTGAACAAGAGAATTTTGAGTATATGGTGGGACATTCGAGGACCAATACATTTTGAGCTGTTGAAACCAAACGAAAGACTAAATTCGGAGAGGTACTGTCAGCAATTGGATAAACTAAAAACAACACTTCAAGAAAAGAGGCCGGCGATGTTCAATAGGAAGGACATCATACTGCTTCATGACAATGCCAAGCCACATGCTGCTTTGGGGACTCGTCAGAAAGTCGCAGAGCTAGACTCGGAAGTTCTGTCGCATCCACCATACTCCCCGGACCTAGTACCATCTGATTATCACTTGTTTCTGTCCTTACAAAAATTCTTACAGGGCAAACAATTCAAGAACGAAGAAGATATTAGACAAGCACTGGTTCAATTTTTGGCCTCTAGAGATAAGACATTTTTTAAAAATTGATTATACAAATTGCCATCACGCTGGCAAGAAGTCATAAATATAATGATGGCAATTATATTATTCAATAAAGCTTATCCAAAGTATGAAAAAATTTATTACTTTGTTTCATTCTAAAACGGACAGAACTTTCCGGTAGACCTATATATATATATATATATATATATATATATATATATATATATATATATATATATATATATATATATATATATATATATATATATATATATATATATATATATATATATATATATATATATATATATATTATTCCAGATATACAGAAAATATTAATTATCCATAAGATATTTCTTATAAAATAAAAAGATTTTAAATTTAGGTATTTAAAAAGAGAGAAATAATTTGTGTAGTTACTGATTGAAATTTTTATACATACAGGACTAATCGAAATGGAGACTCTTTCATATATTTTATGACTGATTAAATAGAAGATTAAAAATCTATTAAAAATAATAATTTATCTATTTCGGTAAGTATAATTAAAAATTTTATTTGAAATATCGATGCACTTTTCTTTTTCCACAATGTATAAGGAAAACAGCTATATTAAAGATACTCTTTTAGCTGAAAATGTGTTGTTAATGGTGAACTTGAAGGAGAGCTATACACACACACACACGAATTGAAATTAGTGCGATGTTTAATAGAAATATTAACATCAACATACATTTCACATAAATTCTATCAACATGAATTTCAATCAATGAAGTCATCAACTGACTAATATTGATAAATCCATTAATGCAGTAAAAAGTGAGATACACCTAGTTATATTTAAAATATCATAAAGTGAAAGCCATCTAGAGATTTATTGCAATTTTTTCTGTGTAAATGTGAGAAAAAATTTGACTAAATTAATAATATACCTCTTATATATCAGTCTTTCTCATTCCTGTCCACATTCTATAGATTTATTTCAGAAAAGAAAAAATCGAGTGACATATTGTGTATATTATCATCACATGGTCGAATGTCAACCGTATTTTCCTGCTTTTTTTAAATTTATTCAATTTTAATTTTATTCAATTTTTCTTTAACGAATTCTACCTGATGTGCAATACTCATTGAATTTTAAAACTGGATGTGGCAAGAAATATTGCCTTTTAAGCAAAAGTATTAAATAATATAGAAAAAAAGTTTTAAAAAAATCTTCGCACATTTGCATATTACAACTGAACAAACACCGAAACCATTTCAGAAAGAACAATCCAATGAAACTCTTCCAAAAATGAATGGAGACCCACGACAATTTTTGTTGTTGTTCAAAACAATGCCTTTTTTCTCATTTCGAGGAAGGATTCCGTGGGTTGACTAACATTCAAAACAGACATGCACCTTCGAATCCAGAGGAATCTTCTACCTGAACGAAGAAAGAAAACGTACAGTGTGAGTGAAAGCAATTGAAATGTGTTTGTACTGCTGCAAGTGAAAGCCATCTTTTTTTTGTAGAATAAACAAGATAAAATGTCTCCCTCACCCTTATTCCCCACTTCAGTGGCAAGAGATTCAGTTCGGAATTTATCCAGTAAAGAAAAAGATCGTCGTTCAGATAGTTCTACGAGAAGATATCTTACAAAACCAAAACCAGAAACACGGATGAATCAATCCTGTATCTTGTTCCTGCATTTGAGTACAGTGTATCTCGTGCTTTTTTATTTATTTATGCATTTATTTATTTACTTTTACCGAAGTTTCTGCTTTGTTTCTTCATCTTTGAGAAATACGTTATATCTGATTTCTTTTTGCTCATATGCTCTGGAAGGGGGGTGGAGCTTGAAAGTTGGAGTGTTTCTAAACTCGGAATGGAAAAGTTCTCTTGGAAGTGGGACATCGACGAAAAGTGGAATGCGAGTCTCGTTATTTATTGTTTAACCATAGAGAATAATGCAGCAGTGAGTAGAAAAAATGTAGTCATTGAAGTGACTTCTAGTATTGTTAGGCATGGAATAGGAAAAACTACTCCTACTAGCAAATATTGGTTTTATATGAACAAATATACATATATTAATACTATATGTATGAAACATAAAATGTCTAATAAAATCAAAAAGGCATGCATTATTCGAGATGTCTTTTTAAAAAAATAGATTCTCAAAATTTTGAAGAACATAAATGAAATACAGAAAAATTAATTCAGATAAAATAAAATTAATGCTAAACTTTTACACTTAAAAAGTAAATAAAATATTCTATTAAAATAGAGATTAATCATGAAATATCTTAGCTTAAACCAGTTAGTTTTAGTTTAATCTCGTTGGAAAAAACAATTTTAATGCCATTAAATTACCGCCAACATTGAAGAAAAATAATCATGCAACTTCTTACATTAATATTTTAAATAAACTAGAATTTGATAAGATTTTACATAATGTTTTGGGGAATAAAGTTATAATTTTTGCCGTTAAAATAAAAATTCTGCCACTAGTAAAATCGTTCGTGGCATTTGATAAGGTTATTAATAGTCAAAAAAACAAGATTTCTGTAAATATTTTAAATTTATAAATTGAGAATATTATTTCTCTGACATGCCCAATTCAGTGAATGTCACGTCAGAATTCTTAAATTCATTTCATATTCTGCAGTCATTTTCAATTCAAGAGTTTCTATAAGCGAAGTTTTAAAATTTAAAAAATTTTCTGAATTACTATATAAATCAACAGCACAAGTGGGCTTTCCATTGTTTGCATGTTACTAAAATACATCTTATAATACACTCACAATAAAACAATATGTTATTAACAAAGAATGCAACCAGTGCTTATATAGATAATTTAAACATTTTTTTTAACATACCATAACATTAAAAATTATAAAATTTGTAGAATTATCATATCGGTTTTTTGTGAGAGCGAGCGAATCATAGTCATTAATCATGATTTTCATTTTGACTATTCTGGCGAGTAAAAAGAAAAAATGTATTTTGCTTTATGTAGGCACATTTCTGTAGATTCGAAACAACATAATAAAATGTAGTGATCCAGTTTTATAGTCTTATATTTTGAAATCTAATGAAATATACAGAGATTCATAACTACACAAAAACCGGTATTAAGCAAATATGACAATAAAACTTATAAAAAAATTGTTAGATTTTCTAAATCATATTTAAAATTATAATAAAGTTAATTGTATCAGAACTTTTTATTGCATTTGAAATTTTTATTGCTTCTCCAAAAAATTTTATTGTATAAAAATATATCCTTATAAATCAGACAAACATTAAGTATATATGCTGATCCACGGTTATATATAGCATTAAAAAATTTAAAACTATTAATTTTTATATCAAAATGCAAGCAATTGCTTTAATTTTATTCAATAAATTAATGCCAAATATTTTAAATTTTGTTTAAATGACATGAACATTTCCAATTTAAAATAAGAAAAATAAAGATGACTTCCATCATAATTTATAAGCTGCAATGCGATATAAAGACTTGAACTTCAGGGACGACATCATCTGCATTCGATGACGGGGTTAGAAAATTTACAGAAAAGTAATTTAAAGTCATGACGCCGGATAAGTAGCTCCTGATTGACAGAAAAATGTTGGAAGCTACCTCATGATCATGTTTCTTAATCTAGATTAATAATATCTAAATAGATTTATGTCTGGAACAATCCACGATATCTAAATGGTTTGGTTTGTTTGTCACTCAACGGTCCATTTTGCAGATTAAATTAGGGAATCTAATTTGACTCCGTGATATCTAAAATATAAATCACTAGGATTGGCAACCAGTGTTAAATGGCTTTATAAAAAAACTGTGATGGCATACATGTGATTAACCAAGGTTTAATATGCTAAATGATTTATGACCTATTTGTGGATTAAAGGGATCTAGAATACGATAAATATAACAATAATGCTAGAAATTTGATACAACGGGCAGATAATTTTTGTTGAGATGTTATTCGAATTGAATATCTATATAATAACTTATTCATAGTTCTTCTGAATGTACTTCTTTCATGTGAATATATCAAATAATTTTGCAAATTGAAAGCATAATTTTGTTGTAACTTTTATACAAAAAAGTTCATTGCCCACGCTTTTTTTGCTAAGAACTTTTCCAAATTTAAAAAAATAATTCTTTCCTTAAATTATTTATATATATATATATATATATATATATATATATATATATATATATATATATATATATATATATATATATATATATATATATATATATATATATATATATATATATATATCTATATATATATGTGTGTGTGTTGAAATAAATAATAAAAAAATCTACTTCAACGACAAATGTTTAAAGCATTAGAATGAAGATCTTATGCATAATGTCCATCGCAAACACGTAGCAATTTAATCATTGATGATACATTTTCATCAAAAGAAACAATTGCAATTGCCAAAGCCGGATTGATGCTGGATAGCATTGCTTTATATTGAAGACAAATTCAATTTCTTGTTGAATTGAAAAGATAGACGTTCAACTATGGGACGAGAAACGTTAAAAAGATGTATAGGCTCTGCGTGACCTTATGGTAAGACAACAATTTTTAGAATGTTAGCTCCCGTACTCATTGACGGTCACTAGAGAAACTGGATATGGATGTTGTTCTTAACTTTCACCATGTAATTTCATTGGTGATAGGCATTTAAAAGAGTTTTCAGGATTTCATTTCATGCCTAACTAAAAATTCTCATAGACGGCATACTGCAAAGGATATTTGGTTTGCCATAACCATAGGCTGTTAAGGCATTCATCCATTTCACAGTATGAGATGAAACATCCTGCAAGAGTTACTACTAAAATATATTTTGAGGGTGGCACCAATAGCAATTTGACCATTTCCATAATTCTATCAGGTTTCTTTGACATATGTTACAGTATATTCAATACATTGGTTATTTATCCATTATTACCCATCAGAAATCTCCAAACATGTTGACTGTTTTGTGTAACAGGAATGACATGTTACAACCAGTTAATAATACATATCATTGATCTAGAATTGAACAAAAGTAGTTCGAAAATCTATATTAAGAAATTCAAGTCCTGTTCTACCATTAAATTCACTAGATTAGAAAACCAATTTATTTCACAGAGGTCATCTCATATCTATAGTATGTATATTCTATCTTTCACCAGCACTACCTGTCTGCATATTGCACAAATTTTATAATTTTAAATATCTAAGGTGACTTTTTGAAATCAAACTAATCCACTTCTAAACAGCATAACCTATATGGTACGGGTAGTACGTTGGCCTTCAGTTCATAAGTTTGTGTTCGATTTCTTTTTGGTCAGGACGTATATACCAGTTCAAAATATTCCTGTGAAGTCAAAGCTTCCATCAAAATTAGTCCTCTTGTGCAAAAATTAATTAAGTAATTGAAACAGAATTAACTGTCCAGTTGTGTGCGTGTGCCATTATAGATACCAAATTGCTTATACTCTGATTGTTAGTATATATTCATCATGGTACGATTCTCAATCTGGACTTCAGAGGTTCTTGCAATAATGCAAATAGGAACTGGCAGCAATATTCGAAAGAATTCTTTTTAAAATTTTCTTTTTTCTATTTCATCCTGAAAATGCTTTGTATTTTTCAAAAATTGTTCTCATTAATTTTTTTCAAAAAATTAATACTAATTTAAAAAAAGCATGGATTTTTAAGACAGTTACAAAAAGTTAAACATTTATTACCAACTCAAATTAAGCTCATTTTAGATGGAAATTATTTTTCCTCTAATAAGTAAAATATAGGAAATTAAGTCTCCTTCCTAATAATAAAATATTTATCTTACTAATACCAAAAATCAAATAACTTGGTAAAAATTTAAGCTTTTAAATAACATCAGTTCAGTGTTTCAAATTAAAGCAATCTCTCTCTCTCTCTCTATATATATATATATATATATTAACATTGGAATACCAGAAAATTCATTTGTGCAAATAGTGGCATATTGTTGCTGGATCACATTTCAAGAAGTGTGGAAAATACTTAGTTTCGTGACAAAATCCAATGAAAGCTGCTGTTCCATTAATACCTGTCAGAAAATTCCGCCTATAGGAAAAATGCTATTTTTTATTTTGTCCAAGAGAGAATATGAAAAAATAATATTCTCTTAGCGTTAAATGAAAAACATGATTAATAGCTTACGCTCTGAAATTTAAGTACTGTCTCAGTACTGTTCCCCGACAAACTTTGTACAAGAATGTCGCGTGAGTTTAAATCGTGCTTCAGGTTTAGTGGATATCAACCTTGGTTTAAAGTGATTTTACTCGTATACCCATACTGTGGAGTTATTTTTTTCCTATTAATAACATAAGAATCATTTTTAAATTCGTTTCATCGCATAAAAATTTATGAGCCTGCCATATATTTGAAAAAAATTAATCTTGTTCGGTGAAATATGATATATATCGATTTAATAGATATAACATAGTATAAAAAAAGACAAAACAATTTACTTTTTGCTTTTTTATATTCCCCTCAAAATATCCATAATAAATATAAAAATTCAGGAAAATGACTGAATTAAAATTTCAGGATTCGTTATTTTATCTTTTCAAAAATAAAAAAAATTATGTTTATTATTTAATATATACAGATATATATATATATGTATCAAAAATATACTACAGATATATACATATGTATCTATATCTATCTATCTATCTATCTATCTATCTATCTATATATATATATATATATATATATATATATATATATATATATATATATATATATATATATATATATATATATATATATATATATATATATATATATATATATATATATATATAAATATATATATATATATATATATATATATATATATATATATATATATATATATATATATAATATAGTAATAATAATAATATAGTAGAAATGTATGTAATATGTATCAAAAATGTCTCTTTTCACAAGAAAAAGTGTGCATACTTAAAGACACACAGTTAATTTAGTTAAAATATGCATTCGTACATTAAGCTATTAATAAAAATATCATAAGCGATTAAAAAATTATTAAAACTAATTAATAAAAAGTAAAAAATCATGAGTTTATTCCTTTGGAATTAAAAAGAAAAAACTAATCAGTTAAAAAAATTGACATAAGGAAACGTTTTAAATTCCTCCAGATTCCACCACCTGAGGGAAAAAGCCGTCCTTAAGCAAAGAAAGAACTTTTTAAGATCAACATTTGGTGAAAAGCCACAAAAACAAATATCAATTTTCACTTACATTAATGAGAAAAAATAAAATTCTCGACTGGAAAATGTCTTAGTGAAAACATTCGACAAAATTAAATTTTTAGAACTAACTCAAATTAAACATATTTAAATACTTTTGGGTATTTATTACATATGAAAACTTGGAAAATCAACTTTAAAAAAAATTCTTAAAAATACTAAAATTTGGTAAAAAGCAAGCATTTACTCTTTTCTGTATTGGGCGAAGGCTAGTTTTGAGATTACTGATTTGAGACTATGTTAATCTAGCTTTATATATATATATATATATATATATATATATATATATATATATATATATATATATATATATATATATATATATATATATATATATATATATATATATATATATATATATATATACACTGCTGCACAATTGCTAAGGATTGATAACACTATCATCCACAGCAACCACAAAATGAAAGGAAGCAAAATGTGGAAAATTAGAATAAATGCGGGATATAGTAAGAAGAAGTATGCGTATGCAAATTTTTTTTCCACGTCTGTTCATCACGTGATAGCGTTCATAAGAGCTTTAAAGGTTTTGACGCGTGTGGACAGTTGTTGTTTCAAGTCAAAGTTTTACAGGAAAGATTTAACAGACGAACTTGAAATTTTTGGCATGTCTTCCCGACATCACTTAGATGATTTAATGCATGGCCGAATTATGGGAAAGATGGAAGAAGGGCGAAAAATAACAAATGTTGCCAGGGAGTTCGACATCGCTCACAGCGTTGTTTCACGGCTGTGGAAGTCATTTAAAACTACTGGAATGTGTAGTAGGCGGCACGGGGGAGGTCGTGTTAGAAGGACGACGCCTAAGACAGATATATCGTCCTATCAGCAAAAAGGAACAGGCGCACCACAGCTCAGCATGTGGCAAATCAGTTTCTTGTTGCCTCAGGAAAGCAGATCTCCCGAAAAACTGTTGCCAGACGTTTGAGGGGAGGAAGACTATACGCCCGCAGATCTGTTGTGTGTGTCCCATTGACCAGACAGCACCGTACTGCCTGTTTGCAATGGTGTCGTGAGCATCGCAATTGGACTTAACAGAGCTGGGCATGCGTAATATTCTCAGATGAGAGTAGGTTCAATCTGTCATTTGATTGTAGACGCCAACTGATCTGGCGCGAGAGTGGTACTGCTTATCGTCCAGAAAATATCCAGGAAAGGGACCGATATCCAACATGCAGTGTCATTGGTGTGGGCCGGCATCATGATTAATGGCCGTACGCCCCAACATGTGGTTGCGAATGGGACTATGACGGGCCAACAATACATTAATGAAGTTCTACTTCCTCATGTTCGTCTTTTCCGTGGTGCTGTCGGTGATAAATTTGTTTTTATGGACGACAACGCAACATGTCATTGAACACTCGCTGTTTAGGATTGGCTAGACAGCGAGGGTATTCAACGACTCGTATGGCCATCACGTTCTCCAGATCTAAACCCCATTAAAATGTGTGAGATGCTTTGGGGAGGCAAGCTGCTGGTCGAAACTATCCTCCGACAAACAAGAACACCCTCATCCGTGCACTCCCAGAGGAATGGAATGAATTGCCTTAACAGCTGCTGGATAATGTTGTGCAAAGTATGATACGACGTGTGGAATGTTGCATCACACTCCACGGTGGACATATCCCGTACTGATACCTTTCTTTAAGGTGCCTGCTGACTTTTAGATGCATTGTTTCATTTTTCCGTATGCAGCATCAAAAGAACATTTTTTCTTTCAGATGTTTCACAGCTTTTGTACTTTCCAGAACAATAAATATTCTTTATTCTAATGTCTGAACAGTGTGGCAACTATATTTTATCCTACTAAGCCTCATGTCTCGCTTAATGTTATGCTACATTGCAATTTGTGATCCGTCCTTAGCAATTGTCCAGCAGTGTGTATATATATATATATATATATATATATATATATATATATATATATATATATATATATATATATATATATATATATATCATAATATAAAAAATCATTAAAAGCATTAAGCCATGAACACGTAAAATTACAGTGAATAATTAAAATTTGTTCAGAGCTATTAATACGATGGGTTAGTTAGTATTTTAAATTCGTATATTCACTTTTTATACGAATTTTTTTTATCCTTCTTATACTATTTAACACTTTCATTACAACCACAGTTATAATTAATACTAATAAACTACGCGAAACGAATCGACATTGCATAAAATTCATTTATGTCTTGGTTAGTAAGCTAATAGTTAAAATATTTCTTCTTTAATCTGAAACAATAATTCTTTCCCTTTTTCACTCACCACCCTGCTTTTAAATTCGATTTTAATAGAAAGTGTTTAAATTTATTCTTTTTGAAAACATCAGAGTTAAAATATTTCCTAGTACACAAATAGACTTTATTAGGCCGTTAACACGAGTTATTTTTATAAAACAATGATATACAGTAAGTTACTGTCATATTAATGTAAATTTATAATAAACTTTTGGTTCCTGTATTTGCATCTTCATAATTATATAAATTAAAATTCCATTTATTACATTAAAGAAATTTAAGAATGCGTTTGTTGCTACAAACATTAGAATATTGTTAATCCTTACCGATCGAAAGGAATTACATCTTTTATGTAATGAGGTTATTTGAAAGTCATAAATTTACGTGTATGACTTTATGTACATACTGTAGAGGATAAAATACCATTAAGAGAATATTTTTTTAATTTTCATCTTCAGTGATTATTAATGCATTTGTGAAATTATTAATTTGAGAACCATGGTATAATTTGTCCCAGAGTTCCGACTGTTGAAACTTCAAGCAGGTGCAAATTAAACCTAATTATGCGAGAAACAAATGTGGCAACTATGCATTTCGTGACGAATATTTAAAAGGAATGTTCTAAAACAAATTTCACTTCGTAAAACTGATATCATGTGACCAATTTATTGCGTCAAACTGAGCTCACATTGTAAATATTTTACGAAACGTTATCTAGAATTTCAGAAATAAAGCGATTTTGAATATAATATTCTTTCAAGTTTTTATTTCTTTATATTAAAAATTTTAAGTAGGATCAAATATATGCAGTTATGACACCATTAGTTCTCTTCAAAGTAGCACATATTTTTATGCTACTAACTGTGTCTTAGGATAATAATAGGTACTTTCATTCATAAAATACAGTTTGTAGAATAGTGTGGTCATTATTGTAAATATGACTTGATATTAATTTTGATCTTTCGGATGTTTTGTTTATGTGATTAAAAACATATAAACCAACCAATCAGTGTTTTTTAAAAAGGCAAATTCTTACATCGAGGGGAAAGTTATTAAGTCTTAAAACACTTAGTCATTACACAAAAAAATGTATCCAAATTTTTTCAATTAGAGAATGTCTATTTGAAAATTTGTCTCAATTAAGTAATCTTTAAGTCGAAATTAAATTTTGCAAAATAGGTACACATTTTATAAACAGGCTTTTAATTTTAAACAGTTTATCTGAAAAGAATAATCATTTGTCAATACATGAATTCATAAAATCTAGCAAAATAATGCATTTAGAAATGGCTAAAATATGATAAGAATCACAATGAATAGTTACGAATGGACCTAACAGAATTCGATGGATTTCAGTTTTATAAGCATGCTTTAAACAAACACCTTCAAAAAGTCTCCAAAATCACATGTTTAATCAAACAAACATGCTTAATAATCGAAACAATAACAAAAGAAAAATAATTATATTCAATTAAAAAAACACAATATTATTTGTACAAGGCAGACAACCTATGTTTTTTCATCTCTAACGTAAGATTTCATTATGAAGGGGAAAATATCTTTGATCGGCCTGTCCTAAAATGAACTGAAAATTATTAAACTTTTTCTTATATAACTAAAGACAAGAAATTATGACACAGTTTATCTAATGAAAGAAACCACAATTGATGCATGGTATTAGACATAAATTACCTATAAAAACTTGTATAATATGTATTTAAGTATCTAACTTCAAGCTTACATAATTATATCGCATTCTTTTGCGGAATATTGAATTTTGCACTAGATAAAATTTGGTTACTGATATAAAGATCATACTTTGTTTTGCACATTTTAGTGTCTTTTTACACAGCTCCAAATTCTTTCATACGACTAAATCATAATCACGTCTCATTACCTATTGTGTTAATACGATAGAGCTACATAAAATGCAAATAAAAGCAAATTAATCTGGTTGTCTTAAACACATGCAAAATACTTAGCTCATTTCACAGGATATAAACAGGTTGATTCAAAACAGTAAAACATACGCTAGTGTATCAAATACATAGAAATAAGAGAATATTTCCTAGAAATTTATAAAAGGCAACGCATAATCGATATTTCAATCACTCTGAACAAAATTACGTGTATCTAGTTGTTAGCCTACATTACTGCTAAGAAATAATTTAATGCCTTATTAAAATCTCATCAATATTTGAACGTTCTCGAAAGTTCAAAGAATACATCAACAATTTCCATTAGTATATGAGAAAATGATCTACCTCATTAGACAACAAGTAGTTTAAATAACATACATTTTTCCCGAAATTTCATCGAAGAAAGCTGAAGTTTAGTGTCATTTGGAATTCATTTTTATCTCGAGCATTTGATTAAAGGTCGGGAACTGACTTAGAGAGCATATCAAGAATTAAAATTGCGTTCTATCTATAAGCCTATTAACACTTCCACTGAAGATTCTCAACTGCAGATTAATTGTGTCTCTAAAGTTTTATTCATTTAGTAAAAGACCGTCACTTTATTTATTCATAATCCATTTATAATGACTGAGGATTTCTTATTTTTACTTTCTCCATCTATTATAAATTTTTCGTGATCAAATTGCGGAATTATTCAACTGAATATTTAAAATACACGTTATTAAACGAATGGAAGTTCAAAACTACTCTTTAAATAAGATATTTTATATTAATATCTATTAATGCATAAACTTTCTCACTTTTCATTTACCAGTGGAATTATTATTGGGGGATGATTTACATTTGCTATAGAGAACTTATGGTACAAGCGTTCGAGGTAGAACAAATGGTACAGGTACAAGAAAACTTTACAAATTTACAAAAAAAATAATATTATTGTTCCATATTTTAAACTAAATTAAAATAGAACTTTTTTTAAAATATGAAAATTGATTTTCAATTTTCTAAAAATTTCTAACGATTTAATAGTGAATGTTCAAAGAAATATTTTTGTTCAAAGTCTCATCATTCGATTAATTTTTTGATGCAGTTGTTTAGATTTCATCCAAATCTGCATTCCATTCTCTTCTATGAACAAAAACCGTAAAGCGACAAGAAGGAAAAAAACTCTAAGAATTTTAAAACACCGACGATCTTATTCTTTAAGCAATTTGTAGTAATAAAAATATAACATATTAAAATGCAATAATTAATAGTAATTATGACATGTATTAAAATATAACTCAAGTAATCAGTATGAAAATCAATTCATTCTTATTTTATTTATTTATTTAGTAAGCTAAATTTATAGCATGTAAAATAAATCTCTAAACATTTTATTCTATCTGAATAAAAAACAATATGAAACAAGAATGTAACATAAAAATTTTGCAATTTTTTATTTTTACGATATTTTTAAAGAAAATTGCTTACAAAGATGAGTACCGAAATTTTTAGCGATGCAACCAAATTTTTATTTACTCATAACTTCATATTTGTTCAATCCAATTTCAGAATAGTGAAATTTCAGATGAATTTAATTTTTCGAGTTCACTATAAGATTTAATCAAGGAAATAAATATTGTGTGCATTCGTCGTGTGATAAAATATTATTCTAAATTTGATTTTTATTACTTTATTTATGAAAAACTATAGATATATCTCAAGTGATAATACTAATTTCTTAAAATTTAGTTCCTTATGTTTATTTGGAACACCAAAAAAGTGCATCATGTCAAAGTAGGTTTAGCATGTTCAACAAGAGCCGTAACCATCTATATTATCAATTAGAATACAGATATATATATATATATATATATATATATATATATATATATATATATATATATATATATATATATATATATATATAAAATTATATATACTGTATAAATAATATCGAGACAATCTAAAAATAGCTCCGTTATAAAAAGCTTAGAATTTCCAAAATGTACTCAACGTTTATTCTATTAAAATAATTTTTACTGAGCTAAACAAGAATAATCTATCAATAAACATATTACTTTTTTAGAGAGATAGATATTCTATCTAATTTCCTAAATTAAGGAGGGTTAACTGAGTGATTAAGCCACCACCGAGTAAAACAATAGCAAAAGACAGAAGAATTCATAGAAGGTTACATGAGCAAACTAAAAATGGAAATAATGCTAAGCTTTCGCATACATCAATTGTTGTTTTACTAGAATATTTCTCAGCACTTAGTCCATAGTTGGATTCTACCAATCAAATTGAAGCAGTTGTATGGGAGTACTTTAGCATCAATAGCAAATCAGAAGACCACTCAATACTTGAACTACCATCTCCAGAAGTATCATTTCACATGAAGGACATTGCGACCATGATCAAAGAGACCCCACCTATTTTAGTAAATGCGGTGGATCGTCTATTAAGTTGAGATGGAAAGTCACTACCTTCCGATAATGTGAACGATACTCTAACCAAACATGCCACCGCCTTTAAGATAGTATGTTGTAAGTGAAAAAGTGCTGAAAGTGAAAATCATTGCTTGCTGAACATCTCAATCAAATTAAGCTGTTTCACTGCTTTCCTCCGTTTTCGGGCAGCCAAGCCATGCAGCCGCTTGACAATGAGAATTTGCTTGTGGTCTCTCTCGGGGCTGATGCTCCACCCACTTCAAAGCAGTTCCAAAGCAGGCAAACGCTCCCCCACCTGATGGTCCCGTATCTGCTTCATCTTGGACATTAAAGTCATCTTCTTAATTAACACTTTAAATAAACTTGCCATCATTTACAATTTGAAATCTAGGGTATCATTCATAATCCAGTCTCCTAAATCTTCAGTACTGTCTTCTGAGTATCTAGGGATTTTAAAAAGAATGTTTCTGAATTCCTCAAGTGATCTCTCTTTGTCTCTCATTCTCAGCTTTTCCCTTCTCTTGCCTTAATCATTTTCGTTTTTCTCATTTACTTTCTCCTATTCAGTCTAATTTATTTTTCTTGAATTCTGAAGAGTGATTCGGATAATTGAAGTTTTACTGTATATTAGAAAATAAAAATTAGTTCAGAAAAACAAAACCTTTCACTCAGCAGAATGGATAGCCATGAGGGGACAAGGGCTATTGTAAAGCTTTTCAATTGCTTTTTACTAGATTATAGCTTTTCTTGAGAATCCATGTATTGCAATAAAAAACGAACACTGTCACATAATCAATAGAGATTGTGAAAAGAAAGAGGAAATGAATCAACAATCTCTTGTTCGATATTCGCTGGAATCTAATCTGGGACTTTCCGAACAGTTTTTTTACGTACCTTTTAAAAAATATTTGAAATAATTTGAGGAAATTAAAAACTCCTAATTCACTATGCTAAGTAAGAGATAACTTTTCCAGAAAAATACTTGAAACACAGTATAATATAAATGAAAATGAATAAATGTATACTTTGCAACTAATTAATGCATTAATTAAAATGACAAAAAACAACAAAATATAGATTAAAATAACAACTGCTTATTTAAAATCTGACCTACTTTATTACATATAATTGTAAATATATATATTCTTTAATGGTCATGAAAAAAAGCACTTTGAAGGTCACTAATTATAAAGAATAAGAGAAAAAAGCTCCTTGAAAAAAACATTTAAGAAAATTACAAGGCTTATACACAAATATAATACAATTTAATATTCATTCTCTCTCTCTTTATCGCATCCAAAACCTAGTAATTATATGTGAAATTGTAGATTTAATTTTTATTCTTCCGTCAGCGAAATTTTTATCAAAAAATATTACTGAGCTTCTTATTTCAAAAGAATTTTCGTCTCTTATATAACGTGAACTTTAGGAACGCAGTATTTCTTTCTAAGATAATTTTTAGGTTCTAGATTAAAAGGTTCTAAATTCATTAGAAATCAAGATTTATTTAAAGAGCATCGTTCCATATAATTTGCTTATGGTACTTAAAACTGAAATATATTTTCCAGAGTTAATTAAATTTCCTTTTTCCTTTTTTTAAAAGAGTAGTAAGATGGGATTTTCTCTGTATTTATCTTAATATATAAGTAAATAAAAAGAGTATTTTCGTCAGATAGAGCAAAATTGTTCTGTTAATTTCGCTCATAATTAAGCTATGTGAATTAAAAGTATTTTTACAGTGCTAATAAACAGACGTAAGTTTCTCATTTTCTTGTAAGAGGTAGTTTAAAAAGAAAAATGTTATATATATATATACATATATATATATATATATATATATATATATATATATATATATATATATATATATATATATATATATATATATATATATATATATATATATATATATATATATATATTGCTGTTCTATATTTTTTAGTATAACAGTATTTTTGAAACTTAAACATAGGTTCGATTTCAACTATGAATTAAACACAAAATATATTTTCATCGCACAATTAAATCCCGTTTATATTAATTAAATTGTTTGAGTTTTAGATTACGAATAATGTATCTCTTGTGTTTCAGTTCAATAAGCTTCAAAACTTCTTTATCTTATAAGATTATATAAAGACATTTCTTCGGTCTGTATGAAACACAATCTATTACTTTAACATGCATAAATATTTTCTCAGAGCAAATTTTGATTTTTATATTGCCAGTAGGTAAAAAGCAGCATTGTAAGTATGATAAAATTGAAATTAACATATAATTCAGTATTCAATATTTGAAAAAATAAAATACTTTAAACTGGTATCTTTTCAATATTTTTGTAAAACTAATATTTATGTAATACTTTTAAAAAATTCTAGCTATATAAAATTAAATAGGAGATGAAAAATTTTATAAAACGAAAATATATTAATGCATTAAATAGCTGATATTTAAAACATTAATAAATATGTATGCCATAAATTTACTTCATTTTCTTATTTTCTCTATAAATATTAAAATATTTCTTATGTAATCTTATGTGAAACTCTTAATTTTATTTTTTCTGACGTAGGTTTAAATTTCGAATTATAAATAAAAACATCTATTATTAAGAAATATTTTGAATTATCTTTATGCCATAAGAATTCAAATATTTAAATAAAATAATTATAAGGACTGTTTTATTTTCCTGAGAAATAAATTAATCGAATTTAATATTTCAATGGATGAAATTTGTAAAAAGAATCATTTATATCAGTGGATTTAAGAAAAAAATCCAAATTTTAGAAAACTTTATGAAGGCCATGTATTTAAAAAGTAATAAAAAATATTTGAAAGAATATCACAATTTGCTATTATTTATATATTCTAAATAACTCTAATTCAGATTAAAATTGCTTTTGATTATTTCTTTTAAAAAGATTATTACAATTGATATGCACTTTTTAAAAAGAAAAAATATTTTAAGATGATATATAGTGCCAATGATTTTTTAAAGAAAAATAATTAAAAAAGTTAGTTAATTTTTTTAATAGAATTTATATGGTTTTAAACAATTTCACAAATGAAGAATATTTGAAATAGTTGAACACTGGTTGAATTTCACGCATCTAATTGTATATTTAAATTCTAGAAAAATATTTTATAGGAATGTTCCGTTTTTATTTTTAAGCACTATGTAATTCCGTATTTGTATAATTGTATACCATATCATATGTTTATATTTAACTCTTTCAAGGTTCGTTGATTACAATTTGTATTTCAAATACATTATATTTAGGTTAATTTCAATGAATTATCTTGGATCACTTTTAAGACTAGAAGTTCATTACCATAAAACTGCTGCGTTAGCTAAGTAAAACAAATGAAATCAAAATCGCAATATAAGAATTTTCCAGCGACATCCTTAATCGAGAACGCAGCTGTATTGAGACTGCCACCTTTTATTGCTCATTAATTTTCACACCAAATCCCCGTGCCTCCATTTCTCTTGCAACAAAATTTATCCACAATGCACATATCACTTGTGCTAAAGCAAGTCATAATCTCTCGTTGAAATTCACCAACAGGGCTATTCAAGTAACCCAGTTCCAATAAATTGCGAAGGTGGGAAAGGGGTAGAGCAAATTAATTTCGCACCACATATTTCAAGTTGTCGCCGGAGAGCTGGTTCATTCTCAAAACTTTCAAAGTGTTCGTTGTATTAATACCGAAGTTGCATATTTCTTCCCTTGTTCCTTCGGGCTAAGCGTCTCAATAGATTGCGACGAGATTATTTCGTCGTTTTAAAACTACCAGGCCATGAAGACCACACAGCTTAGGGCGTTTTTATGAAGGCAGCATTTCGTCTCTGTTGATACCGTTTCTAACATCGAATGCGAAGTTCCTATCCTTATATATGAGTAATAAAGTTTTGATAATAAGCATAAATATAATTTTTATTTTATAAATTGGTTAGTTAAAATTACGTATTTAGCTTCATACCGAAAACTTTTTTAAATGTTTGTTGTAATTAGTACGGAAGTTGTTTCGATGCCAAAGTTAAGATAAAATATCTAGCAATTTAATTTTTTTATCTAGTTTTTTTTTCGTTACACAGCGTATTTATAATTGTGATTTTATAAGGTTTACTGGTGCAAGGTGCAATATTGGACATTTCTGCACCGTACAATGTTTAAAACTAAAAGTAAAAATTCTCTGTTAAAAGACTAGTCAAAAATATAAAATAGATTGTATTAAAAAAATTCAAGAAAAACCTATGTAAAAGATTAAGAGCGATAAAAATTTCAGATAGAGAATTCAAGAAATCAATTGCGCGTAAAAATGCAACCAAATTTCTATTGTGGTTTAAAAATCTAATCAAGTTTGATAAATTAAATTAGTGGTATTAAAAAACATTACGCGTAAATCATTGAAATTGAGACAGACAATTAAACTATGTTGTAATGTATATGATACATTACGCTTGTCACAAGTCGGAGCACTCTAATTTAAAAATAAGTGTTTGTGTGTAAAATTAATATGTTCAAAGCAAAGGTGTGTGAGTTTTACATCAACTCTTCGCATGGGAGCAACTGGGAATGGAAGAATGTGGGATGATGTACTATATAATTAACGTATTTGTGATAGAGCATAAAATTTTAATTCTACTGTACTTCTTTCATAAAAAGTTATCATATGTTTTTATTATTTACTCTCATATAGAATATGATATCTAAAATTTGTATTAGGTTTGCTTTTATTTTTCTATTACTCACCGAAACAGTAGTTAATGATGCATTATTTTAATTATTTTACGCAAAGTTTAACATGATAATTTAAAAAGAGATTTTTAAGGGTTCTTTACTTTTGAAGTATCGTTACAGAAATTTGAGGAAGAATAAAACAAACAACATACTGAGCCATTTTCTGTTGGTGTTATAGTGCCAGTTTTACGTGTGATTTTTATAGTTTTTTTTATAGATTTAAAACTAACAAATTATCATTGAAAGGAAATAGTTGTGCATATAATGAACTTCGTTCTTTTTCAATAAATAATACATATATTCTGTATGACATGCATGTGGGTGTTCTTATCAAATTTACGTACGAAAGATAGTACCTAGTTTAAAGCTAAAATGATAAAGAAGATTAAATTAAAGTGGTCGATTAGAAAAACCATAAAATGTAACATTTTATTTCAGTCATAAAATGGTATATTAGAACAATATAAAATGCTGGATGTAAGTTTTCCAAATTAGTTTTACTTATTCTCAACAGATGGTGCTTTTCGTTATAGTCTATATCCGAAATAGGAATTCGGTATATAATCAATAAATAAGGAGAATAATGAAAGAGCAATTAATTTATTCACACAAAAGTTCACTTAATCTATATTTTAAATCAATAATAATAAAAATCTGCATAAAGAAACATAAATGTGTCATTTTTTATTACAATAATGAATACAATTTAATGCATCAACTACGCAGTATTTATAAAATCTTTTGAAACATAAAAGGAATTTCACGTTCTTTTCCTATAAGCATATCACTTCTTCAAAATACAGTAATGCTGTTCTAATGGATAATTTTATATCAGAATTAGAAAATCTTTTGTGAAATGCTTTAATGCATTTTAGGATATAATTTGTTAAAAGTTTTTAAACAAACAACCTGCAAGAAATGAGGTTGGCTCGTTATTTAACATAAATTCAGTGCAATAAAATGTAAATAATCAAAACTTTCAAAAGTTCGACATAATTAACTAAATATATAGAACTTTTTAACTAACTTGATACACTTTTGCATAAAAATTTAAAATAATCTGTTTATTTTTAAAACAACTAAGTACCTTCTTACTACCATTAAAAGTTAGCGTTGATATTTTGTTTTAATCATTTAAAAAATAGAATCCAGTTGGTTTTTAAAAGTATTTAGAAAAAAAATTCAAATATGAAAATAAAATCTAGAATAATATTTATAGTTCTAGATCGAAAAGAAATTTATTATTTATAGCATATTTTCCAAACGTAAAATAGATGAAAAATATATTTAAAAAATTGAAACTTATGTATTTTCTCAAGTTTACATTAGAGAAATATACAAATTTATAATAAATTATATATTCTTTCAATCTAAACAATACTATTGTACTTACCTAAAACAATAAATGTTTCATAATTACTACAGCTCAATAAAATTTCTTCTAAAAAGTAAACCTTACCTGAAATGAAAAAGTGAAAAGTATAATTAGATATGGGTGATGCATATTTATACATAACTATTTACATAATTTAGATAAATTTTACAATGTTTGTAATTAGCACATTGAGCAAATACGCTTACATTCCTATAATTTATGAACTTCGGCTTTTATTTACACAATAATTTTAGAAACTCGAATTTCTTCATAATTATATAATGCGAGTTCAAAATATAATAATAACATAAAGAATTAATAACATGAAATAATATTTTCTTATATGCGAAATGGTAAGTACTGTATGAAATTAAATAATATCTTTTAAATCATTAAAAAAATTCGTATTTTTTTTTCTTCATTTCTCCCTAATATCATATTAAGCAAACGAATTTCATCTGAAATAAACACTAATTGGCATGAAAAACGCTCCAAACACATTTTGTAATTAAATTTATTTTTTATCCTTGTCTCATTATTTAATTATTCGACATTTTTATAACATATTCTTTGTTCTTGTTAATGAAGATGTACCGAATTTTTTATTTACTTTGATTTAGGAATACATGCACAGAAAACAACAGTGCAAAGAAAATTTCAGTAAAACTATAAGAATGTTAACATCTTACTTCTATAATAATTGTTCATATTGTTTCAAATAAAAAGCAATGATGCTTTCATCGAACAGAAAAAAATCTTTGCAACACAGATTACATTACACTTTGTTTAACCAATTTCATCACTATAACCAAGTTCAGCACTAAATGATCATCACTAAAAAATTTATGTTTATACACATGCAATGCTGATATTATTCACTGTTGTTATTGCACAAGCATGCTTCCCTATACCTAGCTCTGAGACGGGCTCTACCAGTAAGATAGAAGCAACCGAGTGGAGTCTTTCGTGATTTTGAGGCAGAGAGCAAGGAAGAACGCCTCCAATACTTGACCTGCCACCCTCAGAGGTATCATTTCACTTGGAGGACATTGCGACCATTCCTAGTTTTAACGTGCTCCAGCAGCCTTTAACGAACATGACAGATCTTCATGCCGGTATACTGCTTTCCGATAATGAGAACGATGCCCTCATTAACCAGTCCACCGTGGTACCGATATTATTCATTGTAACGGATATTATATACGTATGTATATATATATATATATATATATATATATATATATATATATATATATATATATATATATATATATATATATATATATATATATATATATATATATATATATATATATATATATACCTAGTGATAAACTATTATTTACATTATTTGCATCGAAGTGATAAACTTTTCATGCCTTATTTTACTTTTAAACAGTATAATACTTTTAATAAATTAAGAATACACTAATTATATTACTTTTAAGTTATGCAAATAAAATTTCTCGGGAATGCAAATTATTTTTGCTACATTACTTTTGCATTTAAATTCTTTTTATAAAGTCATTCGTAGGCCTTATCTAAAGCTCCGAGAGAAGAATCGTTAAGAGACAAATCTTTAAAATATGATTATTTACCACAGCACACAGATAAATCTATGTATACCTTCCTTATATTTCTATTAACTATCTAAATTGAGTAATGTCGTTAACCGTTCTACATTCCAATGCTCATTGTCAAAAGTTCTTGAACGCATAAAACGCAATTCTTCTCATCAAAGCCATGCCTCCAGACCATACATGAATGAAATCATTACTGGGAGTAATCGCTGAAATAATTAGTTTCAAGAAATCTTTTTTTGAATCCAAATTCCCTCTCTTTCATTCACTGAAACGAGTTAAGATCTGGGATCATAAGAGCGGTGAATTAAAATAACCTTTCCCTTTTACTTCGAGTCCTCCATAAAACTAAAAGCTGGATGAATTAATTACGACTTCTTAATTCGATGTACAACT
Organism: Latrodectus hesperus; assembly: GCA_037975125.1. Taxonomy (NCBI): domain Eukaryota; kingdom Metazoa; phylum Arthropoda; class Arachnida; order Araneae; family Theridiidae; genus Latrodectus; species Latrodectus hesperus. Next base: position 47,084,247 of record CM075861.1, on the reverse strand, counting down.
CTTCAGTTAATGAGGGAGGGGAACAGGCATTGAAAAGGAGTTCACTCTATTCCTAAGCCCTGCCTTTCTTTTAGATACAGCGTGTTTACCTCCAAGGGCAAAGTAAACAAATGGAACATGCCTGCGAAGTTTCGTTGAAAAGGGCAATTAAAACTTCGCCCACCTTCGACTTTTCAAAGCTCACCCATCGGCGAAGCAAACATCTCCAGTTGCAGTGGACAAAGACGGCAAATTGTATTAGGGTACCAATAAGGCACAGCCGTGTCACTTCACAATTAAACAGATCCTTCTTCACTTCATAAAATGACTCTCTTATTTATTTACCTTTTTATTTTGTCAATAGCCGAGGGACGTCCTCGCGCCAAAAAGAACATACATTCAGTGACAGGATAATCGTATTTCGTGGACTTATTGACCAAGTGAAAGTCGGTATAAGACGGAATTATTCTTACTTGTTTTTGCTCTTTCACCATCCCCCCCGCCTCCACTCATTTCCTTTTGCTTCAACAGCAAGGAAAGGTTTCTGCCTTGGAAAAGAATGAGAATTTGTAGGCGAGTTATATGTTCGCCGTAATTTTTTTTCTTTCTCTTTCATCTTTTCGAGTGGGATCCAATCTGTCAGGACTTAGGATTTGGGAAAGAAAAGAGTTACGAGGTTTTCTGGAATGGAGTCTCACCACCAAGGGGAAAGAAGTGAAATTTATTCGTTTTTGTAATCTTCGCCTGAAAGAAAATAGGAGTGACCTTCTTTTGATTATCCGATTATATAGAAAGGAGCCTCTTTTATTTGTTTCAAAATAAGCTGCCAGAGTCTTAGAAACAGAAACAAATTTCGGGAGTAATTTGAAGTATTTTGCAGAAAACAAAGTATTTTACAATATATAAATTTATTTTTATTATATATCTTTACACAGTAAATTATTAACGTCTCTTTGAATTTTTTGGTTAGGAAATGGAAATTTTGCAAAATTTACTTTCTTGATTTTATTTTTTGTCTTGTAAATCAAGCATAATATTTACAAATGACTCTAATAACAACTAATAATTAATGACTCTATTTAACCTCCTTTGTTACGTTTATTTTCGCTTGAAAACAAGGAGAAAATATCATTGAGACGTCGGCAAATGTAAAATTATCAAGAATGTCATTAGAGACTTATGCCATGGTTATCATCTGGAAAGCATAATGAGGCCTTGAGGTATGCTATTATGAATGACTAGTTTGTTTTCGGGTTCAATAGAAAGTAACAAGACAAACAAAAAAGAAAAGCTCAGTGCACCAACTGACTGAAGATTTTAATCTCAGAAATCTCCTCAAATGATTTATAAATCAGTTAACGAACAGTTTGGACTGCGAATAAATCGGACAAGTAACAAACACTTTCAAGAAAGATTTTTGTGTTCGTACAAAGAAAAAATATTCGGATAATGAACTAAAATGAATTCTAACGAACACTTCTCTTCTCTCGGTTCATGATGTTCAGGGTTGCGAAAGCCAACGAACTAAAAATCGTTTTTCATCTCTCTTGAATTATGTAGCTTGCCTATTAAACTTCAAAGTTCTATACTGGAAAAAAAATTATCCAATAGAATATTTACAGCCAAAATAGACTAAAAACCGAAACAGATTTCCTTTTGCGCCCCCCGTCGTTCATTCTTTGAAGATGTGTGAGGATGTCTGAACGATGGTCTTAACCAAGCTGATATCAATAATGTTAGGCATCTTACAACGACAATGCTATTAATCACTTCCAGAAAATCTTAAAAAAGATACGAAAGCAAGCGACATTGGACATGTTCTTTAATGTCCCATAAACAAAAAATGAAAAGGACTGATTAATGTGCAAGACTATATTATATTTTTAATAAATTTACTAAGAAATTACACACCATTTTTTAATTTAATTTTTATTGTCTCCAGAACGAATTAATCGATTTCACAAAGAAATCTATGGTAAATCGATGATCGCTTAGCGAACAATATGAATAGCTAACATAGTTTCGTAATGGATTATGTTCGTTGACTAATCCTCCAATATACACTGTTTGCTGTATTATGCTAATGAAATATTTGTGATTGGTAGTACATTGTGGCGAAAAGTGCTTATTATGTGCAATTAATTTTTTTATAAGCTGCATCACTGGAAACATGAAAACTGAAGTTCTGTTGAAATACTTCAAGTGTCTGCTGTTAACAAGATTCATTCGCACAGGAATATTAAAATTAGATGACTTTGATCGGCAAAATAAATTTCATCCTAATGAATCATATTTTCAATTTCAAATAAGGTAGTAATTAAAATTAAGATATGATAGAAATAGCACAAAATATAAGCCATGCTATACCAGTGTGCAAATCTACAAGCTGAGACAGACGATGCAATGATATAAGAAATGTTTCTCCAGTGAGAGTCTTATGCCAATGTTTCTCCAGACAGTTTTATGCCAAAGTTTTATTTTTAAAACATTTGAATACACTATTTCATTGAAGCTACTTTATGACGATTCAAATGGAGTAATTTACTTCTAATATTGTAATCGTACTTGAAATTGGACTCGCATTATGAATGAAGTGTTTCAGGGACAAACAACTGTTAACGTCGCTTTTGTCGTCTTAGCACCTATAGAAATTTTGTTCTCTTGATCATAAGCATGTGGGGTGAAAGTTGCAGTTGTTGTACCACCATGGTTCCCTGCATCTAGTCTAGAGTTGGTTCTACCAGCTAGTCGAAGCAGCAAGGAAGGAATCTTTGTAATTTAGAAGGGATCAAGCAGAAGACCCTGTTATACTTGATTTGCCACTCCTAGAGATATCAATATAGCTCTATCTTTGCTTCAGTTAACCTTTCAACCATTACATCTCATCCAAGTTGATAGTGATGTTTATTGGTCCTGTTGTTGTTCTTCACAATTTTAAACAATGTGCAGTCGGTATTAAGAAGAATCACAAGAATAAATGATAGTGCAAATAAGCATAAAATCATGTTTATAGAAATATAATGACTTAATAATTAATTTGAATACACAAATCAATTATTAAGTCATCTATAGTGAAAAGAAGAAAGGCAGAAATATTTTTTAATTCTGTTTTCTTTTCTTTTTTTATCTCCAAATCAGCTTTTGAAAGGTGTTTGCTATAATTGTTTTCTGTCCAAAGGAATTATATAGTAGCTCACTGTCATTTAGTGGTAGGGACACAATATCCAAACTCTACTTAGTGACAGGTCCTTTGTTTCTACTTTAAGCCCGATGTGCAATGGAAGAGGGAAGTACGTTCCATATTATTTCATGCATAAATCTCAGGTTAATAATTGGGAGTCTTAAGGGTTTCCTCCTTTGTCACATGTAAATAAGATTTACTATTTGCGAAAAAGTCTTTTTGAAGTGAAGTACGTCGCAGGCTTTACACTTCACTTTATTACATATATTAGACACACATATAATATTAAATATATTACACATATTTTACTATTACATATGCTACATTAATTCGGATCATTGGAATTAAAACTCCATTATTCGAGTCAATTGGGAACGAATGTCATATGGATAACCAAATATACGGTTAGTTGGATTTTTTCGAAAGAAAAGTCCATTTTAATTAATTATTGTATATTGAAAATAGACGAAAAAACTTTTTATATTAAAAAAAAACTTTTAATCAATTAAATGAAAAGGCAACTTTTTTACATGTAAAGGTATTTACAAGTGTTATATTTTGATATGGCATGCAATATTGATACAGTGCTGTAAATGAAAGTCATTACTTTAATGGAAAGTTTTTATGGAAAGAATTAATAAAGAAATCATGAGTGTGAGAAAATGAATTAATTTTTAAATTGCCCTACATAAAATATAGTTTGTATTTGTAAATTGTTTCAAATAAAATAAGAGCGCCATGTCTAGTAATATAAGACTTTACAAATAAATTGTTGCAAACATTCCTAACTTTACATATTCAATCATTTTTTTAAGTTTTGATAAATTTAATGTATGACAATTCTATTTCTACATGAATGCTTGTAAGTCCATCCAGATTCTTAATATATTTAATTTAAAAAAACTAATTTCTAATTTGTCCATACCCATAATCTAACTGGTGATTCATTCATTAAAGTACAAAAGTCAGTGCTTTCTGGACATCTTGATCAGAGTAGGCTTTTTCACCCGTTTCCGGGCAGCCACTTCGCGCATCCGCTTTCATTCCTCTACACTTTCAACAAGTTAGCCATCATATGGAGTTTGAAATTCAAGATCTGACTCATATCAATTCTCCTATATATGGAGCACTAACTTTTGAGCATTCAGGAATTTTGAAAAGAATATTTCTAAATTCCACAAGCGTAAACGTCTCTCTCTCTTCTCATTCTCATTTTCTACTTTCTCTTACCTTTACTTTTTTTCTTCAGTCTTATCTATTTTTTTTTAAATTCTGAAAGGGATTCGGATAAATGGAGTTTGGATATTTGGATTTGTACAGGATTTCAAACCTATTAAACTATCCACGTTGCAATATCATACAAATAGAATACTAACTTTTTATGGTGACCTTAATATTACGATTTCAGTTTTTCTGTCAAATATAATTTTGGAAAAAGTGGACGATAGTTATTAATTAATGGATGCATTTGTTGGGAAATGTATTGTTATGCTTTTAATATTTCTATATCAAGAATTGCTTTGTTGTCATGAGATTATATGAGAATCATTTTATATAGTTTATAAAGATTAAACAAATTAACAATCCGTATTTAATTTACTTATTTGTTACTAGAACTTATTTTTCCATTATTTTATGATAGTAATTTATATGCTTTGTTTATTTTGTTTAATCTCTGTTATTATGTATTTAGATGCTAAATTATAGGGGGGGGGAGAAATTGCAACCTGATAAATTTAATTGACATATTATTAAATTTCAAAGTTTATTTTTGATTTTATTTTATAAATTTTATTATTATAATTTTTTATATATTATATAAACATTTATTGTTATTTATGAAAAAGAAGAAGAAATATATTTATACATAATTAATTATCTTTAAATATTTTATGGAATTTTTTTCCGATATGGTTTATTGGTTTGTCACTAAACGGGTCATTTTTCGCATACGAAGGCTAATCAGACCGGAACCCGTGGTTTAAAGAGAATTCCGGACCATTAAAAGCATCCATATCAAAGTTGGGATTCGAAACCATGAGCTGTTGAACCAAATGCAAGAGCGGTAATTCGACTATCAGATGGGTTGTTTGTGTGATATGATGTGTATTTAAAAAGCAATATAAACTTTAATATATATATATATATATATATATATATATATATATATATATATATATATATATATATATATATATATATATATATATATATATATATATATATATATATATATATATATATATATATATATATATATATATATATATATATATATATATATATATATATATATATATATATATATATATATATATATATATATATATACAGAGCAGGATTTTTAAAAATCTTGATAGTTATTAATAGAAAAAAGTGAAAATTTTAAAAATGGATATTAAAGACACTAATTTATAGAAATAAATTTTAAGGATTATGCATAAAATCTTTTGTTGAAGTTACATATTGGTTATTTGACATACTAAAGAGAAATACGAAATTTATAATTTCTCTCTATACATATTTTTTAATACAGACTAACAGTATACAAAGAGAAATTTTTAAACAGATTATCACAATAATATTTTTTAGAAATTTCAGTATAATACGGAATATATGATTATATTATATTTTATAAACATTTTCAATATATAATTATATTTTACAAACATTTATACGTAAAAAATATTATCTTCGCCGAAAAAGTTCACTATTCAAAGCAATCCATTATGAATGCGTTATCTACTTCTATTTATAATTATTAATGTAATCTTATTTCTAAGAAATATTTTAAATAATTAGATTTTGCGCAAGAGTTAAACATACAATGCAAAATTTTGTATCATAGTTCATAATTTTCTAATTATGTGTCACAAATTAGCATACATTGAATATTATTGAGCGCATTATAATATAAATTTGTTCTTTTGAAAAAGATGTATTTATTGCATAGGAAATAATAATTAGTTAAATATTAAAAATAAAAGCAATACTAAATCACTTAGCATATATAAAAAATATTGATGTATAGTTGTATTATATTGCATATTATATAATTTTATCTAAGTAAATTACATTTATTGCATAAAAAGTAATTGAACATTAAAAAAAATAATAATCATTATTTCTTTTGGTTGTACAAAAACTTTATAAGCAAAACATATTGTTATGCCTATATATATATTCTATAAATACATTATATTTGATTATAAAAAAAGTTTAGTCAAGAAATATAATATGTCCTGAAATAAAAATAACTGTGGTTAACATATCTGCTCATGGACAAAATAATATTTTCAGTGTGCATGAAAATAACTTCAACAAGTGATAAACAGAAGGGAGAAAAATTTTTTGGGTGTAACCCTTCAGTTATCATACAAACGGAGATGCTTCTTTTTCAGCCAAGAGAATTTACGACTGTTTCTAGGCAAGCTCTAAATCTGGTCAGCGTCAGGTAGGTGGTATAAATGCCGCGCCAAGTGGCCTCTTGGTAAGCATGCGTTAAATAAGATATCCAGGCTAAATCCCGCAGCTCTCGTATAAAAGTCTGACGTCAGCCTCTTTTCTACGGGACTCTAGGTTGCTAGGAATTAATATTTATCTCTCTCTTAAGAAAAACACATCTCCACATGTTTTTGCTTTTTTTAATGGAAAAAAGGTTATTACTTCTGTGAAAAGCAGGAAATTAATTTTTATCTATTTGCTTACATATACATACATTTTTATCATAATATTCTGAGTTACTGCGTTGAAGTATATTTTTTAAAATGTTTGAGAGAAATTGTACCTTTTATAGTCGAAATGGTGTTTGAAATTTAAAATATATTGGGTAATATTTAGGATATAGAATGCTAAACATATCGTTTGATTTTTGAACAGAAAATCATTTTAAATTATATGTTGATGATGCCAAGATGGAATATTTAAAACTGGACTTAAAATGATGTTGCTCAGTTCACAAATTTATGGTTTTTATTGATAATTATAAGAGGTATTTTTGACGCAAATAATTATAATGAAATATTTCCTCAAGAATTTACAATAACTTATGATAATGCAAAGAACTTTAATGCATACTTAAATAACACAATATAAATACTGACCCCGTGTGTTTGACAACTTAATGCTATAATACTGTAAAAAATTTCTTGTCGAAGAGACTACAGAGATTGGTGAATATTTATGCGAATTGTTAAGAAGAATCAGAAAAACTGCGAAGCATATCAACAAAAATACATTGAATAAAAATTCCCTTTTTTTTCCATATAATATTTCAATATAATATCAGGATCTAATTGCTACAAATCTAGTATAAGAGTATTTAGATTACCCTTTATAATTTCAACTATTTAAGACTCGGAATAACTAAAACGTGTTCTTCAAATTTACAGAACGATAACTTTCATTCATAAAATCTTAAACAGCATAAACTATTTGAATACATTTATAAAAGAATTGAAAATTACGTGAGGATTTAAACTAATAAAACCATTTTATATTTAAAATTTTAAATTAAATGAAAATATTAAAAAACTCCTTTGGTTTTTAATATTCATTATATATGTTTTTATTTCAATAACATAAAAAATCATGGGCTAGGCCGGCAACAACTGGAACTCATTTTGGTCTTCAGTTTGCGAGTTATCCTATGAATAAGATTGAGAAAAAAACTGAACTGAAAACTGTCATTCGAATTGTGAAAATGTTAAAATTTCAATAAGAGAGTAAAGTCATTTGTTTATTATATCAAATTGATTACAAAATTATATTTAAAAAAGTGGTTTAGATTATTACAATATGCTTTGAGATGCCAACTTTTGCCCCTAACCGCCCAAAGCCACTAAATACAGCGAATTGTTTTTTAGTGTGGAATAACGTTCAGTGAAGAAGACAATATGTAAATTGATAATCCAATATCTAAACTTCCCTGATACCACAATGCATTGACACAAGATCCTGCCAAAAATTAACCAACAAAGACCTATGAGCAAGGTGGTCTACAGTAAAGTCAGATATCGAATTTATTATTTTCGCTCATGGAAAAGACTAACCGCGATAATCAGGGTATGTTTACTAGCCTGACTACCTAGAATTCATAAAGTTTAAACAATAAAAATTAAACTTGTGTTACTGTACCAAGCCAAGAATAATGTCATGTAAAATCTTTAACTCAACAAAAGTCAGACAAATATAGTAAAATTGGAACTTTCATTTTTTGTATTTTCAACCTTTTCAATTCAATTCTTTAACTTTTCATAAAAAAGTATATAGATTTATTTAATCTGTGTTAATAAATATTTTTCTGTGTACGTTGTAAAATATGTAATCGGTGTAGGCGGGTCCCGTACTGTACTTTAAGATTAATGGGTTTGGAATACTCACCCATCACTAAATGTCTCGTAATTTTGAATCACGGTTAGGTGACAAGGTCACAACAGAACTAGTACTCTCCTCTTCAAATCCACACCACACCAGCGGACGTAACAGATTAAAGTAGATGACACATCCCCAGCAACCCAGTATTGATGCTTTTGGATGTTTGAAGTCTATTTTATATATCCAACCCCAATCAAATTATCTTCGAGAAATGAAAATTAGAATCAAATAAAAGCGTCTATATAAAACGACAAATTAATGTAAAACATAAATTAGTCAGTACAATTACTTATAGATGAATGGCATCAAATGATGTAAGCGAAATTGCAATAAAGGTCGTATGAATAACTGAAACTGCTTATATAATTGGAGTTGATGAGTTACACCGATTACCATTTTGTGAACTATTCAATGATTCAATATGTATAAGTTTCTTTTCACACACACACATACACACAAAGCAAATATGAAATTGTAACATCAACCAAAAGTTTCAAACCGATTATTACTCAAACATTTTATGACATATTATGTAATATTTCACACTAAACACGTCATTTATAGTCTTTTAAAGCAAATATTAAATAAAAAATACATCAACACTCATAATTTACCTGAATAAAACCCAAAGCAATAATGTTATAAATTAAGGGTTAATTTAGCAATAACAATTATTAATGTTTCCTAGTAAAATAGACATTATTTGGTGATTTAAGGATTTAGCTTTATTTGGTGATTCTACCAGATAGTTTTATATATTGAATTGAATAAATTTATCGGAAGGAAGCACCAAATATTGAAATATTGTTGTAAATTCAATTATGCGTAATAGCGATACATCTTGTTTTAATTTCCCCTTGAATTATAGTAAAATAAAAATTTTTTATCATAAACTGTGTTATAATATGTTAAATATCAATATTTTGGCAGTGTATTTTTATATTTCAAAGCTTTCTAGCATTAAAGGGTTAAAATTGATTTAAGAAACCTAATATCTTTCTTGTGTGACGTTGTTTTATTTTATTCCAAAGTAAATATGGGCTTTATTATTTAAGTTTTTCTCTACTGCAGCTGGTTCTGTCCAGTATTAGCTGCAATAATCTGAGTACAATTTCGTATTGGATATCAGTGGAGAAATGTGTTAGTTATATACAGGGTGTCCAGAAAAGGACTCCCTGTTTTCAAAATTAAATATCTCGAAAACAAAGATAGATAGAGGAATGCAGTAAAAGGTATGCTTATTGTGAAAGCTGTAAGAATTTTATACAGCAATTTGAAATAATAGTTACAAAAGTTGCTAACAGATGGCGCTGTACGATGTACAGCTCAAATCAGCATACATAAATGAAATAATCGTATGAAAACATTCTTTCCAAAAAATCACATCACAATGTTTTCAATGCTAACCTCCTTTCACGCTTGAATAGTGGTACTGATCGCTCTGGGCTTCGACTATTTATACTAAGCATTACGTATGACGATTACAGCGCCATCTATTTGCAACTTCTGTAACTATTATTTCAAACTGATGTATTAAATTCTTACAGTTTTTACTATAAACATACCGTTTACTGCATTCTTCTATCGATCTTCGTTTTCGAGATATTTAATTTTGAAATCAGGGAGTCCTTTTCTGGACACCCTGTATAAACAAATATATTACGCACATAAAATCGTATAAAAGATTTCAATCCTTACATTGGTTCAATAAATTTCATTAAACTTTTTATAAAAGTACCATTAAGTATTGGTGATTATTTTTACTACCAAACTAAAAGAAGGATAAGAGTGTGACCAGAGGAAATTCTTTTTCTGAAAAGTCAGCTGATACGGAATTTTTCAATTTTTTATGCTTCTTGGAAAGATGAATTTCATTTTTTATATTTTTTGATTTACATTTGATCTTTTACATTCGCTTTTTTGAACTTTCTCTTGAAGCCTTCATTTTTATATAATCCTGCTATAAATCTTAAGGCAAGAAATTGGATTTTTGTACTGTTTTACTTCTTTTCATTTTTTTTTTTTGATAAATTTTAATCTTTTTAGAAATTCTGTTGAATAAGTTTCTTCGAAAAATCTTTGGAAGAACTAATCCGCGAGTATATCTTTCCTCTTGATATAAGGATTTTATGTTATTTAGGAGTTCTTTAATTTTGTTCTGAATATTATTGTTGAAAAGAAGTGAAGAGAGAATGAGATAAAAATGAATATATAAGCATACTGATAAAAATGTATAGTTCTTCTGGAGTAAAAAATGATACAAAATAAAAGAATTAATGTAATATATTCTTTAGTGAATACTATTAGGATAAGTTATTTATTGATGCAAAACCCAAAGAAATTTTTTATCGCTTCTTATAGCTATATTTTTACTGCTTTAAAGTTTAATTCTTTTTCAGGCGTTTTAACAAATTCAGTATTATCACCTAAAATTCGCCATTAATTTAAAAATAGTAGTTAAGTAAGTAGTTTTAGATTTGTTCTCTTAAAAAAAATCACATATAACTAAGCCTCAATCGTAAGTAATGTAAGCATCCCACGTAATTATCCAAGGTAATTTTTGAAATATGTCAGCAGCATGATATATGGGATTATCATGCAGCAGTATGCAGCCATCCCTTAAATTTTAACATTAATTGTCTTCGATTACTTTCCTCAAATTCAGATTTATTTCCCAATATGAATCGCCTACTAATTTCCAAGAATCTTATAGTTATATCTGAGGCATTATTATAAACTTTTCCTCAAACAAGCTAGTTGGTGAAACACAATTAGCGGCCTACCCTACTGAGACTTTTACATTTATCCTTTACTCCCAAGAAATTACGATTAACTTATTAAAAATTCTTCGCTAACAGCCACCAAAAATGCAATGGAACAATAAATTACGCTAACAGGCAGATGTAATTTACATTTTTATTCCCTTTCGTATTATTCAAACAAATATAAGTAGAATAAACTAATATGAGTAAAATGTAATATTAGCTTTAGTTTGTTAAAACTTGATCACTTTTATCTCTTTCACGGAGAACAATTCAGAAAAATTTTCTCATAATATTAAATTAAACATAAAAATTAATTTTGCATTCATTTTAATTGAAAATATAGAATTTTCGCATTGAAAGCAAAACAATGTTCTGAAAATATTATTGCATAAGACATAGCTCCAATAAAAGTTCCTAAAATACTTGAATTTCATATTTCTATAAATCAAAGTTTGTGTCAATATACCTTTTAAAACATTTAGTACAATATGCAAAAGAGAGAGAGGGAGAGAGTTATAATTCTAGTTACGAAAATAAAGCATATCATTATATCCTATTATTTATATAGTTTCGGATATATGAAATTTTTAAATTGAAGCAAAACTGTATTCCCTTTTAAATTGTTTGTTCAGTAAAAAAATCAAAATAACGGTGTATTTTTATGAACTACTTCAAAATTAAAAAACATTGTAATAGTTCATCACATTGTTTTTTAATACAATTCGCAGTTACCCACTTTATCTTGCATTAAGGTTCACGATATTAAAGTAGTATTCTAGATAAAAGCTTATAAAATAAATATATTACTTATGTTTGTTGAAGAAAAAGGTTTATATAAAATACATCAATTGTGTGCTTTTATTTATATGAAATTGTTTTAAACCTCTTTACAAATTCTTGGAATCTTTTGTGTAATTGCAGTTAATTTTAAAGGTATGCCTTGTTAAATTTATTAAATATGCTTTTAGATTGAAAAATATATCTGCAAATTTAGTAGATTGAAACATAAGTGAACAATTTTATTCATGAAAGTTTTTTTTTCAGTAGGTTAAAACTGTATTTGCTTAAATGGTTTTCTCTAAACTAAAAATTGTTTCCAATCGCTTAAATTGTTTTTTAAAAGTTGTATTTTATATGTGTACCAAAATTAAAACAGTTATTGAAATTAGATCAGTTTGAATAATAGATGCTTTCTAAAAACAAGTCAAAATTCAAAATATATTTAAAATATATTAAAATAAACATTTAGTATATAAATTACTAGATGATTACTTTAATGTAAAATAAATTAAACAATAATATTTTAAGAATAATAATTTAGAAACACTTGGCTATTTGAAGAAGAGATATATTTTTAAGTATACTTTAAAAAAACAGCAATAGTTTGCATAAATACGAAAACTTATAATTATAAGTTAAATATTTTTATTTAACTCCTTAAATGATTTAAGGTGAAGAAATTGAATGAAGTTTTGATTGTCCTGGTGAAATTAAGCAATTTTATCAAAACATCATTAAAGCTTACTTCCACATTTCTAAATCGAAAACTTTGATTTTACTTGATTAAATATTTCCAAAACATATTTTATGAATATGATCAGGCTTGAAACATATGTAAAAATGTAAAACAAGCATTCTTTGTTTAACTACTCAAAAATTTCTATATGCAATCGCTTTTATCACAATAAGCAACCTACATTGCCAAATATTCCGTAGACTAAACATCCATATGTTTCTCATTCTCTTTCTAAGAACCGAACTGGCAATCAAATGATTGACGCTCTGTCTTCAGTTAAACAAGTTTATGAATTCTATTCCCATTTCGAGCTTGAGTATTTGTAAGAATTCGCAATACGCTTTAAACTATAGCTCCCGGTCTATCAATTCAGCCATCAATTTAGGAAAAACTATTTTTAAATCATTTTTAAAAGTATGCATATAGCTGTCTACTGTAGTGGGATGGCCAATTATAGCAAAGTAATTCAATTAAAAAGTGTACTAGGGAGCAAAAAGAAAAATGGCCAAAAATAGCGGAAAATAATAGAATCATCAAAATATTCACTAAAAAATTAATGTTGCAATTATAATTTATACTTATGATAAATAAACAATGTAAATATAATGTCAATTTATTAATCCCAAAAGTGCATGATCACCATTAAATAGGATGATAAATGCTGCACAATAAACAAAAACTTTAGCTAAGATACATATCTAGTGTTCTGTTAGTGATAGAAAATAATATAAGTTATCGGGGTTGCACGTCGTTGAAAAACAAAAAATTGAGAAAAAAATTTTATTCGACATTTTATTTAATTTTTTAATACAAATATAGTTTAAAACTGATATTTATGTTTTTCTTCATTTTTTGAAACATCACATCACACTTCTTGTTTTACACTGTTCTAGAATTTCTTACTATAATTTTTATTGGTAATGAACCCATAACGTTTTTTAGTATTATTTTTTTAAAAAAAGTAGATCACTGTAAGTATTAAAAATCAAGAGAATATTCAAAAGAATACCAACAAATATTTTATAAAGAATATTTCCCGTTTCACGCTCGTTGGGTGTTCTTTATCAATTTGTCTATTGAAAATTTTCTTTAAGATATATAAATTTATTTTTATTTTATAAAACAATTAAAATGATCTTATTCTGAGCTCATTGTGATATATAGGATTTTTAGGTTCTATATTTGTTTTCAAGAATAATTTGTTGCATAAGATTCCTCTACATACTTAATAATCAAAGTAGTATGCAGAGAATTGCAAAAAAATCTGCAATAGGTAATCCAAATTTTGAAATGTAAACGAGGTTTTTGCGATCAAGAAATAATTTATTACGTAATATAGTTTAATTTTACGAAAAATTCTTATATTTTCAAGATTTTACTTAAAAATAATTAACGAAACGTTTTTTTCCTCAAACTCATGAATGTAAGTTTAGTTGTAAAATTGTTTGACACTGTCTTAGGTTTTACAACAATAAATTAATTAAATGCAAATTGATTTATCATTATGAATAATAAAGCAAACAAAGTGTTTAAATACAAACAATAGCAAAAAATCCATTGAAATTTAAACATTTGTTACCAATGTTTTAAGATATTTGCCTACTTTGTACACAAAAATTAAAATTTGTTTATTTTACATTTTACAAACTATATATGGGTATGTAAATAAATATTTGCTAATACACTGTTTAACTAGACTTTATTCTCTAGACTTTCATATTTAATTAGACATTTAGTTTTATAATATATTTGCACATTCAATATGGTCAAAACTAGCACTATGGAAGGAATCTAGCAAAAAAGCAACTAATAAAAAACTAATAATGTTAATCTAAAATGCAAAAATAATAATGGTAATTACTATAGGAAAGATAATATTTCACAAATCTGACATTATTTTTAATGAATATTTATTTTTATTAAAATAATTACAATCAAAAAATTTTGTAATGTATATTTTTTTACAGAAGCTTATATTTATTCATTTTATTGTAAATAAAAATTCCTTATTATTGTAATAAAAAAGTTTTTTAAGGATTAACAAATTTGCATCATCACACAATTTGCAAATCAATGTGATGAATTATTAGTAATTTATACAAAGACTGTTTTGTCAGTGTCAATATAATTATAAACATTTTATTAAAGTATCCGATATCCTATTGTGTGTGTTGGTACTCTAATACTAATAATAAAATAAGCGAAAGATTTACATAAATTATTATTATTTTATTTTTTTCTATACATATATATATATCATTCTCCATTAACACAAATTGGGAGAATAATCAATAAAATACCTAATACAAGGGAAACCACAAATGCCTACTTTTATTGCTGAGGATAGAAAAACCCATAAATTATGGGTGAACTCAAAAATGTCACGTAAAAATAGGAATACCACAATCACATTATAATATCCGATGACAGCTTGTTAAAGAAGAAATAAGCACTTAAAGATAAAATTACCAATAATTTAATCATTTGTGACAAATTTACGACAGTCTGATAATCTTGACGTCAAATTATGTAACACCTTCATCGTGTGTGTCCGATACTCACCCAGGGACATTTTTTTCTTATTAGGAGCCCATATTTTAAATATGATTGAAATTGAAGTAATACATCACAATACACGACACATAAGCGCGAAGGTATGTTGTCATATCAGCTGAAATGAAAACCACACCCTAATTATTCGAAGTACTATTTTTTTTTCTTTTTTTTTGCTTCTAAGCTTGCAGTTTTTTAATAGAGACATCACCTCTTTGGAGGGCGTTTAACACAAGGTTTGATAAACAAACGTGTATGGCTATGGCTGATAAAAGAAACAGATTTCGAAGAACTGGGCGTGGTGAGAATAGGAAATGTTTATTTCATCGCGCCAACTCCTTATCTTTCCAGATCCAGACTGTTGGCCCTAATTAGAGAAAGACAATCTTGGAATAGAGATGTTACAGACTATTTTTCGTGCTACTTGCTTTGCTGTCGGCCCACAAGTACTTTGTTGTAATTTGTATTCTATGGATGTTTTAGTTTTCAAAATAGTAAACATTTTAAATTGATATAAAATTTCATTAATCGAATTCTAAAATAAACACATGTAAGTGATATCAAATATATGATGTTCACAAGAGACTTATTTAAATACACAAAGAAAACAATTAAAAGACTTATTTAAAGGAAAGTAATGAAAATTACTATATAAATTATTATATAAATTTGATTTTAAAAATATTTTTTGCAAATTTTGCCAAAAAAAAAACATTTAAAAATGATTACTATTTGAAGGTTTAACAGAGGAGAATTTCTAATCTTTGAAAAAATTGTCTAATTCCATAATTAGCCAATTTTATTAGATGTTAAAAATCCATTATATATAGATTTTTTTTATATTGATCGAATAAATTAAATTTCTTAAAAAGAAATAAACGTATTACTTGAATTTATACGATGGATGATTTCACTCACTAAGTAAATAAAATGTGAGCAACGGCTGTGATACAAATAAAATGCTAGTAATTCGTTTATTTATATTTATTCCAGTAAATAGATATTGTTAAATTTAAATTTACTTTCGTCACTAATTTC
Organism: Latrodectus hesperus; assembly: GCA_037975125.1. Taxonomy (NCBI): domain Eukaryota; kingdom Metazoa; phylum Arthropoda; class Arachnida; order Araneae; family Theridiidae; genus Latrodectus; species Latrodectus hesperus. The sequence continues at coordinate 47,067,839 of CM075861.1, read as the reverse complement.
ATAGGGTAAAATTTAATATCTAATGTAATGATTTTTCAATTTTCTTCTAGAAAATGAAAAAATCAATTCTTATCAATAACTTTATAAAACTTTTCATTAATGTTTCATAACTGCACACAAATTTTCGATGGAATTTTAAGTCTTCATTAAGACCAATTACTTGCACAAAATTGGAATTAGTATTACTATTTAAGATATTTGTAAGATGTTAAAAGAAATGACAATTTTTGTCAGTCAATATACATTTCTTTTATACACATTGAGCATCTAATAGCTAACTTTCTCTCTTATTGTATTGCTTCAAATAACATTTTAGTATACTTATTTAGAAAAGCAGATGTTGTTTCTGTAATCACACATACACAGAGAGAGATAATTTTCAATTATATGATGTTTCCATAGAAACTTTAAAAAAAATAATTATTATACTATATTCAATATTTATTTTACTATTGAAGTTAAATAAATATTGAAATGAAATGAAAACATTCAAAGACAGTGTATAAAAATAAGAATTTGCTTGAAATATTTAATCAATATAAAAAATTATATGTTTATTTAAAATAACTTTCAAGATAGTTTCATGTATTCTTAATAATTATTGCATGTAATAAATTATTGTTTTTTTTATCCAATGGCGGGCATACAAGGGTGACTGAACCTTATGCCACAACAAGGCCAGAAATTGCTACTCATTTATCGTTACCCAGCGAGCACCTGTGAACAAAGTCACGGAGGCGAGTAACGTTACCCGCGCCATACCACCACAAAACCGTTTATAGGGCGGCCCACATTCATACAACAACACAGAAGAAAGGACAGAGTAGGAAAGAAACATCCATGCCCGAGCCGGGATTCGAACCCGGGACCAACAGCTCAAGAGTCAGGAACGCTAACCACTCAGCCAATCGGTCGGCAATAAGTTATTGTAGAAGTAAGCATCTAAACTATCAAGCATTTAAAATTTTCAAATGAAATGTTCAATACATTTAGGAAATCTTTACTGTACATTTGTAATTTATATAAATACTCATTTACTCTAATTATCTTGATTTCCCTTTGTATAGGAGGGGGAGAGGAAAATAAATATCCGAATAAATATTTTTGATGAAATTATATATTATTATTTAGTATTATTGATAACTAGAAAACTTGCAATCATCTCTAAACTTGCAATCTATATATATATATATATATATATATATATATATATATATATATATATATATATATATATATATATATATATATATATATATATATATATATATATATATATATATATATATATATATATATATATATATATATATATATATATATATATATATATATATAAGTTTATATACAGTATGTCCACTAAAGTCCCTTGCCACCCTCTTAACTTAGGAACGGCTGCTGCTATATTCACAAAAGTGGTGTCTAGGTATAGTAAAATAGACATGCGCTACTGAATGAAACCACCTACCACGCCACCTGGTGGAAAACTGTGGAGTTAGCATTCGTATCTCGAAAACGGAACGAGATTGGTAAAAAAGTAATTTACAAAGTTGTAGAGCATCCACGATTTAGTACGAAAAGATAACTTGTAGGCATTAATGTGAAGAATACAACGGTTAAAGCAAGCATTTGTTGTTTCGTGCTGTGACGTGGCACATGTTTGAAAAAACAAAAAGTCATTTTCATGATTACATTTTTCACTTCTATTTCAAAATGGGAAGAACGGAAGTGTTAAGAATAATTCCAACAATTTGTATGCAGTATGCTAATACGTAAGAAACGTCACGCCTGTTCACTTGAAACAGCTATAAAAGAGACATCTTCTTGGGGCTGTTGTATTTTGATGCTCATGGTCATGGGTGAGTATTCCAAAGTTTAGTATTGTGAGATGGTTTTACTGTACGGTGAATGTCGACGAAGGCATGATCAGCTTCAAGGTTGTATCGCCAACGTTTCCCTGCAGGCCTCATCCTTCTCATCAAACCATCCTAACTGTTGAAAAACGCTTAAGGGAGACAGCTAAGATAGGACGACGAGTTCAACCGGATGAGGTATTAGCATATGCCCTCGCATATCCGAAATGCAGCGTAAAAGAGATCAGTCAACACTGTGGTCGCTCCAAAAGTCAGGTTTGGAAAATCCTAAGCGAATCAGGTGTTCATCCATACCGACCAACGCTTGAACAGGTTTTAGTGGACGGGGATGCCGAGCGACGCTATGCATGGTGCAACTTCGTCATGAATCAGATACAGGTCCAGCCAACATTCTTGGCAGATACAATGTGAACGGATGAGGTATGCTTTTCACGGAATGGCATGTATAATATGCAAAGCTCCCATTACTGGGCGCTGAAAAATCCTAAATGTTTCGTCGACGTTCGACATCAAATGCGATATGCTATTAACGATTGGTGCGCAACTTACAATAGCAAGTTGATAGGCCCAATATTTTACAATGGAAAACGTTAACGGTTGCACGATATTTACAATTGCTACAAAAGGTAATACCCGATTTTGTGGAGAACCTGCCGTTGTTTAATCTCCAGTGAAGCTCACAAGACATCTCCAGTGAAGCAGTACCTAGTCAAGGAATTTGGCAACTAAATACTAGGATATTGTGGTTTCGAAGAGTGGCCTCCACGTTCTCCTGATCTGGCTCCACTGGACTTTTTCCTGTGGGGATACTTGCAACAGCAGGTGCATGCGACCCCTCCACAAAAATTGCAGGACCTTAAACGACACATTACGGTCGCCTGTTTCATCGTGTCACGCTGTAAGCTCCAACGTGTGCAACGTGATCTTCAAGCGAAGATCCAAATGTGCATTGCAGCTGACGGTGAGAAGTTTGAACATCTTATATTAAGTATATTGTTATAACTATTTTTTTTTCTTTCTTAGATCGTTTTGTCACGTCACAGCACGAAACAACAAATGCGCGTTTTAACCGTTGTATTCTTCATATTAATGCCTACAAGGTATCTTTTCGTGCTAAATCGAGGATGCTCTATAACTTTGTAAATGACTTTTTCTCTCTATCTCGTTCCGTTTTCGAGATAGGAATGCTAACTCCGCAGTTTTCCACCAGGTGGCACACTAATCTGTTTCATTTAGTAGCGCATGGCTACTTTACTATTCCTAGACACCACTTTTATAAATATAGCAGCAGCCGTTCTGAAGTTAAAAGGGTGGCAAGGAACTTTAGTGGACATACTGTGTGTGTGTGTGTGTGTATATATATATATATATATATATATATATATATATATATATATATATATATATATATATATATATAAACTTGCCAGATCTCGAGGTACCAGAATACTCACTCACCCCCTCCCTCAGTGTCACAGGTATTCAAGGACACAAACCCTTAGTAAGTTTGTAGAGGGTTTTAGAGGTTGGTTTTTTTGCTTTAAAAAATGGTTACTGATTACGAACCTAAGCTAGAGGTAATGTAATAAATGACAAGCATATAAATTTAATATTTTATTTACGACACTTTATTATTTATAAGCTACTTTATACAAGAAGAAACACTTTGAATCAGGAATAAAATTCGGAGTAACATTTACATATATTAGTTATCATTGGCCAAGACTTTATTTGGAAAGTCTTTTTTTGATTTTATTCTTGCAAAAATCTTCCCAAGCTACTCCGTTATCCGTAAATTCTTTTCATTAAATCTTTAGTATCAGACAAAGCGTTATTTTTCAAAGAAAATACTCTGTACTAATGTTGATGCTCCAGATGAGCAGAGGCATACTTACCAATTTTGATCGCATTAAGAGTAGTAATGTGATTATCTTTGAATTGACCAAACAGCTTGAACCATCTTTCTGCTCTTAAAAATAATCATATCTTTGATAGTTTCTTCTTGCTTCCACTATACCCAATTCGACTGCAAATACTAACAGCAAACACAAATTCCTACATGGCCATGATTGGCGTGATAAGCCGATACGATGATAAAGATTATTTTTAACGGACCATCACTTTTTATACAGTAGAGAAATAAATGACAAATTATTCTAAACAATCCGACAGCTAATTATGTTTACACTATATTTTATCATCTATAAAATTAAATTTAATTTTTACCCGGACATGAAGTGAACCAGCCGTTACAACGTGATTCTATCTGATAAATGGGACCTCTGGCAAGTATATATATATATATATTTCCATGAACTCTAAGGAATATCCTTATAATATTGTAGAAATTTTATCTAGTACAAAAATTTTTGTCCTAAACAATATTATAGGGATTTCAAAACATCACTTTTCGTTCTAAAGATAACATATCAGACATAAAATGCAACATTTCACAGCATTTATTAATTTCACCAGTTAAACATGCGGTTTTAAGATTCTAAATAGTTGTAGAAAATGAAGAGGAGCATACTGTGAATGTTTTAGCATAACGAGATTTGCACATTTGATAGTCTGTATAATGTTCCATCTAAAGTTTTTAATGCGCCGTTTAGAGGAAGCTTTGATAATTAGGTTTTCTTTTGCTCTGAATGAAAGAAAATTACCCTTATCTCTCTTTCAAAGGATGTTCCTTCACAATTCTTCTCTACTGTTTTATCTACAGGCTACTTGTAAAGTTTAATTTGGCACAACATTGATGAAAGTAATTATTATGTATAAAATTTCGAACTGAATAATATAATAACTGAACAAATATAATATATTCAATGAATCGACATATAATATAGAATGAGAAATCATACACTTAGTCTGTTGAATGATTTAGATGGATATATTAAAATTTTGATTTTGAGTTGAAAGAGAGAGGGAAAGATGATAAATTATCTGAGGAAAACTATTTAATAATAATTCAAGCAAATTATTCATTCTTTACATTAGACAACTATAAAATAAATTATTTCTTGAGTTAAATTTTTTTTAAAAAATATTTAAATTAATCTATCATTCTTTTAGTTGGAACTATAAAAAGTAATGAAGAGTGAGGATAATTTTAGTGTGTGAAATGTGATTAGAATTGATAAAAATTGAGATATGGTCACAAACAACAAGTGATATTTATTAAAATATGTATTAAAACACATTCAATCAAAAATATATCGCCATAACAAAATATATACTTAATATAATTTGTGCCACATAAACACTGAAATCAGTTTCCAATGCAATTATAAGGGGTTATAATCTTTTTTTAGTTTTAGTAAGACAATATGATTTAAAAAAGAAAAAAAGGCTTGGAAACTTTTATGAAAAATAACTTAAAAATCATACATTAGTACTAAGTATTTATCGTGAAATTAGTTCTCAACACATTTGTAACTTATATTAATCTCTTTTTAGCAATACGAACAAAATTTGAAAATACAATTTTATTATTGCTAACCTATGTTAGTGATTGCTTTTAAACTAAGATGTTTCTAAAATTTGAAAACATTCAATGAACATTCGAGGAAAGAATGGCATTTATCTTAAATGAGTACATAATATTATTTTTAAGAATACATTAAATTTTGAATACATAAGTAACATAACCATAAATGTATTTTACATAAAAATACTAAATAAGAGTTTTACATGTGTATATCAATGTTTTTCTATTTAAATAAGAGAGAAAGATGATGTTAGCGGTCAATAGGGAAACTTCTTTAAAAAAGTTTAGAGACTTCTTTATAATTTTAAATCTTAGTGAACTAAAGAAAAAAGAGACCTAAATAAGCAATTTCTTTTCTAAATCTCTCTAATTTATCGAGTAAAGGGGGTGGAATAAATAATTATCGTGTGTATGTGTCACAATAACACAAATTTCATCAAGTTAGGTTTATTTGATATTTTACGGTTATTTTTTTTAAATGATTAATGTGACTTGGGTCTATGAATTCAGATAGATTCTGAACTGCTATAAATATGTACACCATATTCAAATTAAAACCACACGCATATTCAAACCTACAAATTGTTAAACTGAAGACCAAAAAGCGATCATGTTGACACATGTTTCAATTGATTGGTAAAAATAGTCCTTACTATACACTAATGAAAAAGTTTTTCAAAAATTTTATTCTTCATTATAGTTTATACAGTTCAGAATCCTTTCTTGCATTTGAAGTTTAATTTAAATATTTTTTATACCAACAACTCATACTTTTTACTAAAACCTAAACATACAGATTTATTGCCTAAAAAGAGCAAGCCATGTAATAAAGTTATGAAATAAACATAACTAGAAGAAAAATTATATACATACTATATATATATATATATATATATATATATATATATATATATATATATATATATATATATATATATATATATATATATATATATATATATATACATAATGTAGTTATTTCAGAATATTGTATAAGTAGACAAAATTAATAACTGAATTTTTGTGAAAAAAATAAAAATTACAATATTACAATCTCTTACTCATTACAGAATAGAAAAAAAATGTTTTCCAGTTTGATCTGATTAGAGTGTATCATATAGGAGCTCATAGAGAATACGTTCCAAAATGAAATTCGAAACTAAATCGAATATAACATTCGTTTTGAAATATTACAGCAGCCACCTTCTGACTTCCCCCTTTTCCCATTTTGTGTAATGGGACTCGGTGTTCTAAAATGGATCCCCAGAGAAAGCGGGAACACTTTATCGACGGGAATTTCGGGAAAAGCTTTTAAGAAACCCGGAGAGAGAGAAAATTCCAATTCCCAATCAACGTTCAAGGGCTTCTGGAAATGGTGGAACAAATATTTACAGTTTTTCCCGGTAGAAAATATTTTAGACTAACTTCTATGGCTATATTCCATCTGTTTTCAGAGGAATATCATATACTAACTTCAATGTATAAGCCGTTTTTTTAGTGTGTATTAAAAAGGATAATCTTACCAATGTTCTTAGTCCCATTACTTTGACTCGTGGAATTCCAAAACTGAAGTCTGTTCATTTCTTCGATTGCTATAATTATTTTCAATAATAACTGCTATAATTATTTGTCTTTGTGGAATCACGTATTTAATATATTTAAATGCCAGTTACAGTCGCAGTTTTGATTTCTGCTTTAACCTAATCAGAAGGATAGCTACATGGTAATAAATTTTTGGAATTATAGATTTTAGAAAAAAAACTGTCAAAAGTTATATCAAATTCATTTAATTAAAAGCACGATCGTAGTATTAATATAATTTGAGTTAGTTTATCAGAAACAATAATTGAAAACAATTATCCAAAAATGCTCTTTGAGTTAGAGTACTAGTTTCTATTTGTAGAATTTCAATAACATTGTAAGCTTACATCAATATATCTTTTGTTTCGTTGATGATCATTTTAAAACACAAAACTATATCGAAATTAGTTTTAATTTAAGTTATGAATATTGTTACTTTAAAAATAATGGAATATTTTTTGTAATGAGTTAATTTATTATTATTTAATTAATGTTAAGAATACTACATATACAATTTTTTTGTTAAAATTCTATGAGACATTGTCTAAAATGCAGAAATCTACAGAGAAGAGGTATATGAATCTACCGATCTGTTACTTCTATGTACAAAACATCAAAGACACTGTGGATTTGTGGAAAATCAAACTTTTTGGGATGGAAAGTTTTAAGTTCGTTTCCTTACAAAGTCAAACAACTAGAGATATATCTATGTTTTCTGTTTCATGCAAACACAAAAACCTGTGTGGGTGCTTGTGAACTCATCAGAATTTTCAGCACTCTTATCATTTGAACATGTACATTATCTACGAAACAACAGCTTTGGCCTGGAAATGTCATCATTTGCGAGACAATATATACCATAGTTTTTTAATGCTTAGGAATGTTAACATTGCGTAACACATAAGATTTTCTTTTAAGCCATTTTAATAAAATTCCCTTATTTCTTACAAAATTATCTTTCAATTATTTTCCATGAATTGTGTATTATGTATCACAAGTAGGAAGACAATTTGGAAAAATTCCATTCATTTATTAAAGATATTTGCATGTAGTAAACAGTATAGCAACAACAGCTATCTTCAATTATTGCTACAATCAATATATATATATATATATATATATATATATATATATATATATATATACATTTTACATTAATAGTACATTTTTTATAAAATACTAGATAGAGAATAATACTTTTGAAAATACGAAATATTGTAAGCAGATGGAAAAATGTTCAATGTATAGTTTAAACTTTTAAAGAAAATAGAATAAAGGAAAATGGAACGAAGCACCAACATAGCCAGCTTCTTCACGGGGTGTTGACCACATTGTATGGCTTTTCTGTATTGGCCCAAGACATAGTCTTAAAGAAGCCAATACACCCCAAAGCCACACCAAAAATGTCAAACATTCTGGTTTGCAGAAAAGCCATACTTTGTACCAATGTGGTCAACACCCCCTGAAGAAGCTGGCCATGTTGGTACTTCGCTCCATTTTCGTTCCATTTTCCTTTATTCTATTTTCTTTAAAATTTTAATCTATATATTGAACATTTCCATCTGCTTACTATATTTCGTATTTTCAATGTATTATTCTCCATCTAGTATTTTATAATTTATTCTCAATTTGGTTTTTCATTAATTTTATAAAAATGTACTATTAATATATATATATATATATATATATATATATATATATATATATATATATATATATATATATATATATATATTCGTGACTCTTTTCAAAATTACAGATTTGATGCAGCAACAATTGAAGATAGCTGTTGCTTTTTTGTTTTGTACATGCATAAACATAACCCCAGAGCCATCTGTCATGAAAACAGATATATGCACTGTAGGATTTGGCCCCCATATTGCCATTGAGTGAGAAAGAGATTAATGAAACTTACATATTAAAAATTACAAATTGAGATGATTTTGTAAAGGAAATATACACAAAAAAAGTTTTATGGTATGAACTCTGTTTTTGTTGGGTAACTTATTAACAGCATATACTTCGCGTAAAAAAACAGAAGCATTTAAATAATAATTTATGTGCGCTAAAGTAAATAAATTGTTCAAATAAATAAAGGTAAAATTGAGTATCAGTAGACAAGGTATTATGTCTATAAATATACTTCTGAAGACTAATATCTCACTGATTAATTACAACTGAAACAATTACTAATTATATCTCAAAAAAAACATTATGTTATTTTTAGAGACTGAAACAACTAGAAATATAAAAAAATATTTATTTAATAACATTTTCTTTTCATATTCTTCATAAATTCTCACAAAAAGCGGGAAAAATGTATAAAAAATACCACAAAACATTAAATCATCTCAATTAACTGCAAATTATCGGGTGGATTCATATAAATTTTTACCTATATTTATGCATTTAAGTAAAATGATACTTTGCAACATTTTTAAATTGTTTATAAAATAAGGGATAGTGCACGGAAAAATATTTTCTCACAGCAATTTAATTCCATTATAATGATTGCAGCTTTTTCCCTAACAGTTTAAATTGTTATGCTGTAGGGAAAAATTTCCCTATCTACTCAAAACACATTCTAAAGAGAATAATAATTATTCTAAATACATTTCAAAGATAACTAATTAATTTAGCATAAGAAAGAGTGGGATATATTTTTAAATTTTTTATGAATATCTTAATTTATTTTCTGAATTTTCCTTGCTAACTTAATTAATCTGTTTGTAATGGAATAAATACTTGTTAATAATTTATTTCGTTTTTATGTAACTGTTTTGCTTAAGTTATTTAAAAAATTTGCAAAATCATTATTTATAAAATAAAAAGTTTTGACTATGATATAGTTTAAAGATGAATAAATTTATAGGTCAACGTTATAAATTCATCCGATATAAATTGCTTAAAATTATTTTATTCATGGAAAAATTATATTTATTCTATATAACAGATTTATTATTAATAAATAAATTTCGTTTTTCTCAATTTACGCTAAAAGTTTAATTTCGTTACAGATTAAATAAATTTAAAAATACATTTGTTAAAACACAAAATATTTTTGATTTTTACTGTATTTATTTTGTATTGTTATTCTCTGTGTGAATTGAATATCACTTATTTAATACTACTATAACTTATTGTAATTATTATTCCTGTGAATATTTTTACGTTTATTACATTATGTTTAAAATGTTTTTTTTTATGTAAATACTGTTACGGAATAAGAAAAAAAATGAATCAAATTTCACTAAAAACTCCCTTTCCCGCCAACATTTTTTCTTTATAATATTGTGCGACCAGTTTTGGATCCACAATAATGCAAATTTTCCTTTTTGATTTTTTAATCACAACAGCAGTTCTTGTTCGATAATTAGTGTAGTAATAGATGATCCAAGGAATATAGATAAAAATAATCTGACGCTAAGTCAGAACTATTAGGAAAGCGGTGTGAAAATCCTATACAACGGCAAGCAAATCTTTAATTTAAATAGTCAAACACTTTTGAAAATAATAAATGGAACTGGAACAAGAAATAACTCATTTTGTATTCAAGGTACACTCCATTTAGGATCTTTAAATGTCTCAAATTTATTTTTTAGTACATAAAAATTCCCAAGGAAATCCTTTGATTGAATAGTTGATTAAACAATAATATTTATCTAATGAGAATGAAATATTTTCATCGCTATTTCTTTTTCTTGTATTCATAATTATTTCTTTTAAGAATTTCCAAAATTTTAGTATTTATTAAAAAATACAGAAAAAATTTCATAAGAAAAAGTCTTCAGAATATTTTCTTTTATGTGTATTTCTAACACATATGAATACGTTATGAATACACGTGAAAGAAGTCTTATATTTATTACACATTTCTTTCAGACTTCCTTGTAATCATAATACATTACTTTTAGGATTTTCCAACATCTTTATGCTTATTAAAAATACAAAAAAAAATCACAAGCAAAACTTTCAGAAAACTTTCTTGTATTCATAACACATTTCTTTCAGACTTTCTTGTATTCATAACACATTTCTTTCAGACTTTCTTGTATTCATAACACATTTCTTTCAGACTTTCTTGTATTCATAACACATTTCTTTCAGACTTTCTTGTATTCATAACACATTTCTTTCAGACTTTCTTGTATTCATAACACATTTCTTTTAGACTTTCTTGTATTCATAACACATTTCTTTCAGACTTTCTTGTATTCATAACACATTTCTTTCAGATTTTCTTGTATTCATAACACATTTCTTTCAGACTTTCTTGTATTCATAACACATTTCTTTCAGACTTTCTTGTATTCATAACACATTTCTTTCAGGCTTTCTAGTATTCATAGAACATTTATATTAGGGTTTCCCAATGTCTTTATCAAAAAATACAGAAAAAAAATTCACAAGAAACACTTCCTGTAATCTTTCTTGTAATAATACATTGTATTCATAATACATTTCTTTTGGGGTTTCCCAATGTCTAAGTATTTATTAAAAAATACAGTACAAAAAATTCATCAGAGAAGCTTGCTAACATATTCATAAAATTCCTACAATACAATGGGTGTATTTTTCAACCATTAATAAAATCATGAAAACGATTTTCATTATCACATATTAAACTGGCAGCTAAAACTGTAGCTATAATTTCAACAAAACAGCAGTTAACGATAAATATACTTTAAATTGTAAACACTAGATTTATTCGACATGTTAATCAGTTTCAAGATTTGAGAAGTAGATGTGCGTTTTGTACCTAACGCACGCAAAGGCGAATGCAACGCGGGCCTTTTTCCCGGAAGTGATGTTGAGGGATTGGTCGGATCAATATTCATTTAGTCTAGCAAATAGGAGACATTTTTGAAGAGGGGCGCAATAAACGTGCCGATCAGAAACTGAGGAAGGAGAAGGGAAGAAAAAGAAAGAGGTAATATCTGATGAAAGGGAGAGCCGATGAGGTGGGGGTGGAGCCAGGAAGGTGCACACACACATACGGGCGGCTGCAGAGTGGACGATCGATAGCACAGGGCGGCCATATCATGTCCATCTGAGGGTCCGTGGGCTCGTCAGACACACGGTTCCTCACACCTCATTAACATTAATTGAACTTCAATTATTCTTCCGCCAGGAACTATTTTCTTCCAATTTTTTTTCTTAGTGAAATTAATGAATTTGTTGAGAGATGTGAAAGGAGATAACGCACATGAATATGTTAAGAACGGCTTTTATTGCTCGAGTTAAGAGAGAATTTTTCTTTCTTTTTTTGTCTTACCAACCGGCAAGACATTGTGCCCAATAAAAGAAGCGTTATGAAAATAGAATGAATAGCCTTTTAAATTTCTCTTATAATATTGATTGAGATTAATTTATTTCAGTCTGTTCTTTTCAATTTGTTTTTAGTAAAAATCCTTAAAGGAGTGAAAATATTGACATTTTAAAGATTTATCGTTATTATTCATTTTGAGTAAATAATTAATGCGTTCTTTAGAAGGTAAACATAGGCTATAAAAATAGCATTTTTCAGAGGTGATTTCTTTTAGAAAATTATTAAAAGTAAAACAAAAACTAGTTTTGGTAGTATTTACTTATAAAAAAAAGATTTAATTTATGATGAAATATGAAAAATTAACACACCTAAAGTTATTTAACAATAAAAAAAACTGAATGAAAACTGAGTAAAAATAGCTAAAATATTGCATTTAAGATGTAAAACTGGAGATAAAATAATTTGCTTATTACGAATTTATATTTCTTTTTTCTTATTAGTATCCAACATATCTCATTGAATAACTTAAATCATAAATACATTTTTTCAAATTTAAATATATTTCATTTAATTTAAAATAATATAAATAACCATGTTTAATCATCTATAAACGAAAAATGAAATAATTTTACAATTAAAAATAATCTCATGATTTTTTTTCTTATTTATGTGATTTAATTTCTTTTATCCATAATATTTATTCTAAGGATATAGTCTCAAAAAATTTTCCATTTTTTATGTTATTTATTTTTATACTATACTTTTTACTCCAATACTCTTAAATTACTTATATTAAGTAAATTACATCTGCTTAATTGCAAAATAATCAGAGAATTTAAGATAATTGTATTATAATTATTTCTCATAATTAAGTTATTTGATTCCTAAATATGATAAGCAAATGGCATATTGTCATCATATTAAGAGTCATTTAATGTTTTCTCTCTCATTAATTTTAAATTTCACAATTAGTTTTCTGTAAATTTTATTTGTTATATTCATTGTGTGTGCAATTGAATAGCGATGCACATTAAAAGATTCCTGTATTTTCCACATTGTTTACTTATTATTCTAAAGAATGGCATGGTTAAATTGTTAAAAATAATTTATATGATATGCAATATACCCAATAGTATAAATCAGATTTGTTAGGAAAAATGAAATTGAATATATAGTGAATAAATAAATTTTGTGCACTATTTCACTTCTAAACAATGCAAAATACTTAAAATTAATTCAGAATTGCTTCGAATATATATATATATATATATATATATATATATATATATATATATATATATATATATATATATATATATATATATATATATATATATATATATATGATGTATATGTATACTGTATTACGGCAACTTAGTTATTCTTCAATTCTTTATTCTTCAATGCAATAAAATTACTTTTAAATTTTTCTTAATTAGCATTTTAACATGGCAAAATTATTTTAAAAATCTTAAGATTAAGTATTCTTTAAGTATAGTTTTTATTTCTAATTCTATTATGTAAGTACAAAATTTTTTTTTCAAAAATAATTCAACTTGATCAGTGGTAACTTCTAGAGACCTCTATTAACCAACAGAGTTCAAATCCCGAACACATATGCTTCATAATTTTTGAATGATTCTGATGATGAGTTTGATACTCGAATTAGCCATTTTTTATCACTTTTGTGAGTATTCCTTTTTATATCAACACATTAAAATAAGGACAATATGCTCTATAAATATTCAGAACTCGTGGATCTTCTAAGCTCGTTCGCTTCTGATTGTTTCTAGGTTGATGAAGGGATATCAGTTTTTACGCCAAATAGGTTTCTGCTGTCCCAAATCAGCTTAAGCCAAAGGTTGCACAGTAAAATGTAATTAATTTCCAATAAGGAAATTGGAAATTAATTACATTTCTTGGAAATTGGAAATTAATTACATTACAAATTAATTACATATTATTGGCTGTGAAGGAACACAGCCAATAATGTTTGACTTCACTATTCGAAAAAGTGAAGTTACTACATTAAACTGTTTTCTCTTTATCAGAGACTTATATAAATGTTAAACGAAATAAGATCATCCCTCCTTCTGGTCCTCGATTTCCTTAGGGTCAACGGTCTAATGGACCTTGTCTGACTTCGTCAGACATTTGGAGGATAAGCCACAACAACAACACAACAAAATTAGAAATCTACCTAAAGAAGCTAGGCAGCAATTTAAACCCAAAACCTTAGATGGATCCGCATAATAAAGTTTAATTTATTTATTTTTTGTTTATTCACCAAAATTAAGTTCTGATTTTTTTTAATCTTGTTGTTCCTAAAATCATATTATTATCTCAAACGAAAAGAAAAATGATTCGGTAACATGTTAAATCCGTTAAAAAATCCAACTCAAAACATACATACACCAGATTTAAACTGCTATTTAGAGAAAAAATTATTATCAAGATATTGGCAGATAAATTATGCACTGATATTTATTTAAATTAATTGAAATTTTATTTGAATCAAAACAAATTCTTAAATGACCATTTTGTTAAAGACTGTTTACGGAATGCTCACTCAAATGAAAAGCTAATTAGATAAGTTTATCATCCTTTGAAATCTAAGTTATTATAAATCGCTTATATAAAGCGATTAATTCTTTATAAACGTTTCCAAACTGTTATGCGAACGAATTGAATTTATGGTCAGTTGTTTATCGATTTCAGTCTTACTTCAGGCATAAATGTTTGTAAACATTTTGATTTTATTTTAAACAGTTAATTTTTATTAGATTAAATCTCATATTAGAATTTTTCACCTCAATGCTGTCACAGTTTGTGTGTGTACTAGGTCTAATTCAACCAAGACTTACTATAAGAGTCTAAATCACTTATTTAAAATGAATTCTAATTCATTACAAATAACCTCAATCTTTCGAGGTTATTTGAAATGTTGTACCCACCAATTATTCGAGGCTTCGATTCTCTTCTAGAATTTAAAACAAGAATCGAAATCACGAACAGACTTTAATCAGTATTGAAGACAAGAGAATAACTATTCAACTGCCGGCTTGAGAAATGTAAGCATAAATACAAACGAAACCTATGACTATCAAATAATATGGGAAGAGTAATCTTTCTAATTAATTAATGCATTCATATTTTAATTAAAAATATTCTGACATCATTTTTCGAATGAATTCCCTAACTCGAATAATTCAAAGAATCTAATTCAAATAATTAATCTCCATTATAGAAAAGTTTTGCTGTTTATTGATCAAAACACTTAAATCTGAAATCATCCTAAATCCATTGCATGGTATTAACTTTATAAAAATTATAATCTCAGATTACCAGAAGAATGTCGCTGGAAAATAAATTGTCGATGTTCTTTTCATCAACACAATTTCAGATCCAACGAGAATCTTCTGTCATTTTCTGTCTGGTTCCATGAGGCAATTGCTATTTATGGAGCTCACATTTTTAATTTTCCCCTCATTTGCAGAAAATAAACTGCATTAGAAAATTAATCATCCGTCTTCAGTAAATATCGTGCCGAAGGGGATTTACATAATCTCAGAGTGCCAGACTTTCTGAGATGCTCGCAATAATAACGCGAAGTTTATGTAGAACCCTTAATCATCAATTTGCTCTCGAGGAAGCAATTTCCCATGTCCGTGACTGGCCATTGACTCAGTTCCAGGGGCGGTCATTATCTATTCCGGACTCGAGTCATCAGAAGGCAGAAATAAAAATTAACAAATTACATTCTTCTTAAGCTCATAGCATTTTTTAAGATTTTTCTTGCCTCAGAAAATTGCATTAGTTTATATTTCGGAGCTTTAGTAAATGGAGGACACATCCAATGCTGCTATTGTGCTAGGAAAATGTTCATAATATTGATATTTATATTTTGAGCGATAAGCAACACTATTATAGAAACGTGTTGAGGAAAAAGGACATTAGGTGCACGATTTTTGATCAAGTGTCCGCTTAATCTAATGCTTTAATATGTTACATGAAGCAAAGCAATAATTTTACTTTAAAATTATGCTGATTAGTAGCCTTCGTTTGCGTGACTAAAAGCTGTCGCTTTTGTACCAGGGAATGCACTCAATCCAAAACGGAAATAATGTCTCATAATTGATCAAGAAATTAAAAATTAATTAAAATTATTTTCAACAAAGTATGATATTCAGTACTCGTTGAGTATCAGATTAGACAAACTCTTTTTTTTCTAGATATTGCAATATTTTTTTTTGTTATTTGACTGAATTTATATTTTATTCCAATTAGTTAGGATACACATAGATACAAATAAATAGATACTTCATGTAATATTTTTATTTAATTAAGTTAAAAGAATAGTATTTAAATAGATCACCTCTTTTAGTAAGGTTTAATGCACAATACTTATTAATAAAAAACTTTAAAATGAATTTTACAAAATGGAAGAACTGTAATAAATACAGTGAAGTTTTGCTTCTTGAACTACATTTAAAATAATATTACATTTCTTGTTTGATTTAAAATTAGAAAATTCAGTTTGGAAAAATATAATGGTTCATAATTTTAAAGCCTTTTCTGAAAGTTTAATCAATAGCCTGTGTGAAATCATATTTTTTCATTTAAATATCGTTCATTATTATAATCTAATTTAATTACTTTCTCAATAAATTTCAATTTATTTTTCTTTTTATAAATTAAGGTATAGAATTTCATTATTTCTTACTATTTGACGGAATTGCAAATGAAGAGTATTCAAACATCTAATGAGAATAGGAATTTTGGATTTTTACTTCTAGGTCAGGGATGGGCAAACTACGGCCGCAGGCCAACTCGGGCCAGCCTGAAGGTTTTATGTGGCCCGTGGATAGAATTTTAATTTGTCGGCTCGACGGAAATTAAAAGAAAGTATTAAAATATTATATATATATATATATATATATATATATATATATATATATATATATATATATATATATATATATATATATATATATATATATATATATATATATATATATATATATATATATATATATATATATATATATATATATATATATATATATATATATATATATATATTATGTATATTATATCCACATCTCCTTTTCTATATTATATATCATCTTTATATATCTTCAGTCCATGCTGTCTGAATACTCTGATGTACTGTATTACATGAATGTAAGGTGGCTTAGTGCAGGTTGTGTTTTCGAGCGAGTTTGGCAGCTGAAAGACATTTCGTCGTTCTTCCATAAGGAACAGTGTTCTGCTGAATGCAAAATGTTAGAAGATACAGAATGGCTTTCGGACTTTGTATTTTTCACAGATCTTCGTCATATGAGCAACTTGAATGTCAAGATGCAAGGGAAAAATGAATTTATCGACGATATCTGGGCCCATCTTAAAACTCTTAAGCTAAAACTTAAATCTGTTTTCTGCGCAGCTAACTAAGAATGACTTGTCTCAATTCCCGAGGTTAAATTCAATATCCAGGGCCGTGGTAGTCTAGTGGTTAGGGTATCGGCCTTGCATCCGGAAAGGTGGGGTTCGATTCCCAATGCCGCCAAAGACCCACCGAGGGCATGCGATATACGTGCTCGTTAAATCTATGGAATCGAAAGTCCTGTGGTCGGTCGTTGAGCAGTTACCATGGGTGCAATGGTCTGGAGAAATTTACTCCCCCTTCAGATCAACGCCAAAATTGAGAGAGTAGATCCTCTGGTGGTGCCATCTATCGGAGGATTGGAAAAGCAAAAGTCGTACTTTCACCTTCATGGTGCTCTGATTAAACGAAAGACGCTCCCAATTGACTTAAATTCGCGTAGCCAAGGCATAGAGATCTTGGCTTGTCCAAGTGTCATTAGTAACAACACAACAACAACAAATTCAATATCCTCAGTAAATAAAGAAAAACTTCAGAATTTCAATGATGAATTGAAAAAACTTCATTTTGAGTTCGAACGTAGATTTTAAGATTTCAGTGCCATTCAGAGTTGAATATTTTTATCATGTATTTCAACTTAAATTGTGAAGCAGTGAGGTCAGAGTTGCAGCTAGAACCATTTGAGTTGCAATCTAACAATCATCTCAAGCAGTCATTTCTAAATGTCCCAAAATTAGAGTTTTACAAATCATTATCGAAAGTTAGTTTCCCAAATTTAATATCTCGCGCCCAGAAAGTCAGTATTATGTTTACTTCATTTTATATATATGAACAAGTATTTTAAAAAATTAACCTTAGAGAGAGTCATTTCAGAAGTAGACGGAGACAAATAAGCATTTATCTTGGTTCCTTAGAATCAGTTCATCTCACTTCGAACCTCAATATAAGGAACGTTTACAAAAGAAATCGCAATTTCACTTTCCTCATTAACATATTTAAATTGCAAAACTTGTATATTGTTTTAAAATTTTAGAAAATTTTATCGTAACTCACCCACTTGTTTTTTTTTTTTCGATTTTTTGGTCTGCGAATGAAAAAGTTAGCCCATCCCTGCTCTGGGTCATAATTATTGTGAAAGACATACTCATGAATATCATAACAGCTTTTGTTAAGTTTCTTTAATGCATTGCCATTAAAATTTTCGCATTTTATTATTTACAAACAAGTGTTTACTCTTACATATATACATGAAAATTTTACTACTCGTCCTTAAATATAGTAAATAATTAATAATTATGCTAAAGCTTAGAATAAGCTTTTGAGAAGCACATTGTATTAAAGATCCAATAACTATTCCAAGATAAAAATTGCTCTTCGTCGTTTTTCGATGATACGAATATAAATGTAGATTATAGCTAGAACATCAAACTCGATAATAATTCTATCTTCAGTCTTAAAGTTATATATAATAAATTTTTTGAATAGCATAATGTTTTGAAGCTTCAATATATATGCTACAACATCAAAATTTCTCATCAGAAAGCTTTATTTACGAAACATGAAGATGGATTTATTTAAGACAACACTTTTGATGCACACTAGTAGATTTGCTTAAGATTAATTATTTGCTAATAAAATTTATTGATATTTTTAGGGAAGTATCACATGCTGCTGTTGTTGAGCTTACAATAGAAAAATCTACAACAAAGAATGCCAAATTCTCTGCCTATATTTAAATTTCATAATCAAGAGAATACAAAAAATTCCATTGTACTTAGAATTTCAAAATATTGGATTTCGCCCAGTTAGAAAGACAACTCCGTTTATTTATTAGCTATGTGCATATTATTTTACACATATAAGCAATTCTTATTTATATTTCTATATTGTATTCAAGAACTATAAATTCAATAGAAATATCTTCAAGTCCTAAATAAAGCGAAATTGTGTTACAAGCATGTGGTTATCCAGTAAACGTAATGGCAATTCAGAGAGAGAAAGAAAAATACAGAAATGGTTTTATCATGCATCGGATTTCATCTAATTGGAATGGTATCGCCCATCTGTTTATTAGTCACATGCATCCTGCTGACTTAAAGACAAAACGAAATACAAGAGCAGATACCTTCAAAGGGTTATTTGCTGATCCCCAATCATGTACTCTCAATACCTTAAGGATGTATTGTGAGCTTTGGATGTTCTAATATTCTGAAACAACGAATAAATGATACTTGGTTTAAAGCTATTAGTCCCTAAATTACGAAATTTGTCATTGATGTTATTCTACACGTGTAAACAAATCTTATTTCAACTTCGATATTATATTTGAGAACTATAAATTCAACACAAATAACTCTAAGTCCTAAATAAAGCGAAAATGTGTTTCAAGCGTTTGGTGATCCAGTAAACCTAATGGCAATTCAGTGAGGGAAAGAGAAATACAGCGATTGTTCTATCATGTATTGGATTTCCTCTAATTGGAATGGTATCTCCCATTTGTTAATTAGTCACATGCATGTTATTCTACACGTGTAAAGTATTCCTATTTCTACTTCTGCATTACAGTTGAGTACTACAAATTCAGCACAAATATCAGTAAGTAGTCCTAAATAAAGCGAAAAAGTGTTTCAAGCGTCCGTTGGCCCAGTAAATGTAATGGCAATTCAAACAGAGAGGGGAGGAAGAGAGAGAAATACAGCAACTGCCTCTTCGCAATAACTCAGATTGCCGAAGTGACCTCGTTTCCTTTGTCCATTGGCTCTTTCTGTCTCTCGGGCTGTGATCCGAAAAGTTAAAAGTCCTCTCCCTCGATTAGGGTGGCTATTATGTTGTCCCTGATCGATTCTTCGACGATGCTTATTCTGGCACTCGGCCCACACACATCTGAACGAAATCTCACCATTTCTATTTATTTTTGTCCATCCACCCCCTCTCCATATTTCGCCGCTTCTTCTTTCAAGGTCGAAACGGAGTAAAGTACGTGGAAAATGGACGGTCACGGAAAGATTTGCACTTCTAGTGAGGATTTATTTATATTTTTTTTCTTGCAAGAAACCTGCTGAATCACATAATATACAGGACGAATGTTATGCACTTAGAAAAGAATTGTCTTCAAAGTTGTAATACGTTTCTCGAAATATAAATCAAAAGGATTTATGTGTCTTTCTTTTGTATTTATGGTGCTTCATTCTTTTGTGGCTTTACCATGCTCGCTAAAAGTATATTTCAAATTAAAATTTTAAATATTTTTCACTATCAATTTCCTTTGCATTGTTAATTAACTACAAAACATTCTATTGAAACTCGCCAGTTTATTAATAACTTCACTTAAAAGATCACGTTGCTTAATGATTTCCATATGTTTGGTGACGTATAAGACACACTTCTTTTTGAAAATAGGTCTGAAAAACTGGGTGCGTCTTATACGTCAATATTCAGTTTTTATTATATTTGTGATCTACTTTATATCATTCCGCTGTGGAGCCAGGAAACGGGTGAAGTGATCTGACTTACCTCTCGCTTGTATCAAAGGAACTCACTTCCAAATGGGTTATGACGCGTCTAACAATGAAAAATTTTATTAACTATCTTTTTAAAAATTTTAATTATATAGATTTAATAAAAAGTTTGTTTATATAAATTATTTAACCAATCAACCTTCTTACTGATCACATGATCTATCCAACCATATTTCACCTAAATATTCATTTCTGCAAATTTCTTCTATTTGGAGTAATTTGATTTTTTTCTTGTTTCTGGCGGAGTCTTGAAAAATAGAGACATAAACATCATCCAGCAAAGAATTAAAAGATACAGAGGACAATTTGCTGTATGATGAATCAGATGCTTATTTAGAAATCGTTTAAAGTTTGTTGTTGTTGCACCATCATGCTTTCTTGTACCTAGCCCTAAGCTGGACTCTATCAGTTAGACAGAAGCAGCTGGGTAGAGTTTTCGTGATTTTGAAGCAGGGACCAACCAGATGACCTCCAATACTTGCTCTGCCACCTCCAGAGGTATCATTTCTCTGGAGGTAGGACATTGCGACCACGACCAATTTAACGTTCTGCAGCCGACTTCAGCTAACACGACGAATTTTGGATTAAACCGAGATTCGAGCTCATTACCTTCCGATAATGAGAAGATGCCCTAACCAACAAAGCCACCGTGACCCTAAGAAGTGACCCTTCATTTATCACTGGAAATGAGAATGTAGGATTTGACAAAGAAGATTAATAGGTATTTTTTCCAGATATATTGGGTATTTGTATTACATAGTATTAGAAATGCATAGTAATATTAAAGTATTACTATGTATTTCTATTGCTGTATATTTAAAATTTCATAAATTCATTATAATGATTAGCAATAAAGTTTTATCCTTCAAAAATATACATAAAAAGGGGTATACCCTGGCATGTACGGTGTATTTCATGGCGCAACCGAAAATCATGTATTTTTTCTCTCAATGATTACTTAAATTCACTTGTAAGACAATAGATATTGATAAAAAGGAATTTTTATCTTGTAAGAAAAACCCTACCTTAGATTTGTTTTATTCTACAACTAAACTTATCGCTTCCAGTAATGTAGGAATAACCATCTTCAACATCGACTCCATATTGCGCTTCAATTTATTGATGATCTGTGTAATAACTTCACATGCTTGACGATTCTGCTTAACCTGTTGGCAACGATATCATCTCCAGCAGGCACAGAAAGAACAACTAAAGAAAGGATTCACTTTCACTGTTTTGCAGCTCTTTCAGTTTTGGCGATAATTTGTAATTCGTAACATTTATCATGCAATACAGAAAAAAAATACAGGTTAGAAAATGAAAACAATTGGATGAATTAAATATTTTTAAAGATTTTTCTGACTGTCTTTATCTCACCATGAATAACGAAAATCAAAAATTGAATGCTTAAGAGAAATTATTTAGAACAATCTATATTTGAAGAAATGATTAATAAATTTTTAATGTTTAACACTGTTTCTATGGAAATATTTAAATAGCAGTTCTATTCAAGAGAGCGCCTTATTAATAAAATATTTTAATTTTTCTTATTAACTACGAATTTCTTTGTGTTAAAAATATACTTTTGTACAAAAAACCTATAAATTCAAAATTAGAAGTTTCAAATATGAAATTAATAGCTGTTTAGTTAATTTATTTTTATTTATTAACTAATTTATCAAAATATATGTCACTTAAATGCAGCAATCAAGTTTGTTAATTTCTACGGCTTCATTGTATTTAATATGTATAACTGAAAAAATAAACATTCTTCACAATGACATAATTTAAGCCATAAAAACAACTCTCATAAACCAATCAGATTTTTTGTCCTTACATTCATTCGTATTTTTCTAATTTTTTTAATACAATTATCAGATAAATTTTACGATGATACCAAAATATATTTCTCTATTATCTTGTTTAAAAAAAAAATACCAATATTTCAAATACAAGTACTGTTAATAGATCAATTAAAACTACTGTTTTTAAACACTGTGAGAGAACTATAATTAATATGAATTTCAACGAACTGAAGTAAACAAATGTATTATTTCAGAGCAAAAGTTTTCATCTTGGTTGCAGTCAAAATTTCTAAGTTATATAAATAATCCCCCTAAATCCATATCCTTATTTTTGAAATGCTTACCAGGAAGCAGTGATTTTGATTTAGTTTAAGAAAAAAACTTACTTTAAATGTAAAATTCTGAACAATTTGATCAATACAAATCAAAATTGAAAATAAAACATTATATGCTACTCATAAAAGATAGTGGCTCTATCAATATTTACATGAAATAATTTATAAAAACTTTCAATAAGGTATTAAATATATAAAATCATAGTTCCAGTGCCTTCCAAACCACAGCCAAATTTCCACATGTAAACATCTTACAAAAGTTGTTAGTTATTTATCTCGATGCAAGGAACATATGCAGCTCTGAGTATGCTGTAAACCCGGATAACGTATGCATAGTTATATTGAAGATTATCAGTCAAAGCAATATTTTATATCAAAATAGTTAGATTGATAACTTCCATTCGAATCATTTTATATTCAAGACAGTTAAATGATTTATTGATATTACATTTATTAGGAATTGTGTGAAATTTTACCCAATGATATGCGCAAAAAGAACATAATTTAATTTATTTGCCAAAATATCTGGTTTTCCATTTATATTTAAAAAGAAATAAATAAAGTTGTTGTGCTGCTATATGCAAACGAAACCTGGACTTTAAATGTCGATATACAGTGAACCCTGGAAACATTTGAAAGAAAGGTATTAAGAACTATTTATGGGCTTGTACAGGAACAGGGTTGCTGGCGAACCAGATGTAATTTTGAATTGTATAGGCTATATAACCAGCCAAAGACTACCCAGGTTATCAGAAGCAACAGGCTAAGATGGCTTGGCCACGTCTGGAGAAGCCGGGAAAACAACCCCACTAGAATATGAACGCTTAAGAACCCCGAAGGATCCTGTGCCATCAAGATGGCTGTTGACTCTGAAAACGACCTCAAGATACTGAAAGTTAGGAACTGGCAAAGTGTCGCTCTGGACAGATTGGGCTGGAAAAATCGTGCTGCAGAGGCAGGCAGCTAAGACCTTTAATAGGTTGTTACGCTATTAAAGGAGAAAATATCAACTTGGAAAAAACTACCTAAAACTATTTTGATGAATGAATAAGGAATATTATTTCTAATTAAAAAAATACCTTATTTATGAATTTAATTTTTTTAACAAAGTGTAAGAGCGAATACATGTCTTTACCATTTCTGGAGACAGTAATTTAAAATATATAATAACATCAAAAATAAAAATAGTTAATAAAATATAATATAGCATTATTATAATACATAATATTATTAATAAAAATAATAAATAACATCATATAATAGGCTATTAAAATTAACAGAAAATCCTTTCACACAGTTTATCCTATTAAAATCAAAAACAATCAAATAGCGATTGATCTATTCAAGTAGATATTTTAAAATCAAATAGTTGGTAATGGCTTTAAAACTATAGGCTTTACTAGACATTGTGAAATAGTATTCCTCCTTCAATTCCAAACATCCAGTGGCAGAAAATAACTTTCCACTCCAGAATTCGCGTGCGATCCATAAATTCTCTAGTTCAAATATTTATCCAGAAAATGCGTCGTGTTCCTGGCCAGCGAGTCATGAGGAAACAGAATCGCAGCAAATATCAGTTTTCCAATAAATCGAACTTCCTGGAATAACGCGGAAGAGTGTTCGGAAGGGCATTCCACCGTCGCAAGGGC
Source organism: Latrodectus hesperus (assembly GCA_037975125.1). Lineage (NCBI taxonomy): Eukaryota > Metazoa > Arthropoda > Arachnida > Araneae > Theridiidae > Latrodectus > Latrodectus hesperus. The sequence continues at coordinate 47,042,935 of CM075861.1, read as the reverse complement.
TGTTCCAGGTGTTTTCCAGTTAATCACGTTATATCATTAAGTGACCGGAGTGCAGTGCAATTAGAACCTGTAAATTTGCTGTTTTGATTACAACGGTTAACCCACGTAGAATGCCTTTCTGGGGGGAATGGGCCCAAATACCTCATTCCACTCAAGTGGAAGGGACTTGCGAGTGCCACCGTCCGGAAAATCGCCCGTAATCGATAGGGACGGAATAACTGGCCTACCCTCTGAGGAGAGTTACTCATTTCTAATAATGGATTTGATATGATGAGGTTCTTAGCTTAATAGGGAGGGGATAACGACTCTGAAGTGCTGGAAAATTGATTTTATTCACTTGAAATGTTACAGTGGAAAGATGAAACGTACATTTTATTCTTTGATGGTAACAAAACGTATATTTTTAAATTACAGAATTGAACGAATGGATATTACTATACTATTTCAATAATAATAGTTATTATGTTATAAGTTCGTAATATCTTATGATAAGAAAATATACCAGTAATATCTTTCTTCCAAAATAATAAATATAAAAGGATCTGATTGTGGCATAATTGGTTATTGGTTTAAATGATATTAACACAAAACACTTCTTTATTTAGAACAGTGGCAAATTTGACGTTTAAGCTGAAGTCTTCCGTTCCACGTCAGACTACTGAATGGACATTAAATTTTACGAATATTCAATATACGTAAATAATCTCTATTTTTATTTCAATATTTAACGTACGCAGTATGTGATTGCGTTACATTTAATTGGTTGATTCGTTCGTTGGGTGTAGCCCTTTTTTGCACAGTAGGACTAATAAATATAGAGAAATGCATGGGCCGTTGTAACCTAGTTGTTAGAGCATCGACCTTCCGTCATGAAGTACTGGGTCCGATTCCCAATACCGCAAAAAGCCCACCGTGAATATGCGATGTACGTGCTCGTTAAATCTGTGGAGTCGAAAGGCCTGGGGTCGTTCATTGAGTAGTTACTATGGGTGTAATGGTCTGGAGAAATTTTCCTCCCCCTCCAGATCAAAGTCAAAATTAAGGGAGTGAATCCTTTAATGGCGCCATCTATCGGAGGAGTTTTAAAGAAAAGACATAATTTCACCTTCTTAATGCTCTGGTTAATGTACCATTCAGACTTAATTTCCCATTGCCATCGGCTAGCGTGGTTGGCTTGTCCAAGTGTAATAAATAATAACAAAATGCGTTATGAATAATAGTTGGAAGGTTTAGTATCATTTTGCATCAAATGTAATACAGTGACACAAGTGTTGAATTATAATTTATTAAACATTGAATGCAAATTTAATTACCATGATTATCAAATATTGAATGTAAATTTTAAATATATGATATTATAGGAAAATTCTGTATTATGTAATTCGCATGCGTGACACAAAAGTCTTATTATAATGTATTCAATATTTGAATATATGGTATAAAACTTAAATGCATATACTATATAGAATGTAAATTTTAAATAAATGGTATCATTAGAAAAGTTTACATTCTGCAATTTGAGTTTTATTATTTATTTTACAAAATTCAAATGTGAAAATTGTTTTATCACTCCCGATATACTAATTGTAGGGGTTGAATTCATTATTTATTTCCCTTTATTCATCAAAATAACATTTTTTTCAAGGTAGTAAATTTATTTGTGTAAATAATCTAATTAAAGTACATATTAATATTTAGTAATAAAGTTATTATAAATTGGTTGTTTGATTTATTAGAGTGAAAACATTTAATTCGTGTTGTAAAAATCTTAAAACTTTACAAATATTTAACATAAAGTATTAATAATAAAAGGAGTAATACAAATAAATGAATGGGGAAATATTACTGAAGGGAATCTAATTTATGACAAAAATATTTTTATTTAAAAAGGCAAGCTGTTAAAATCAATAGTTATGACAAAATAATACGTAAGTAAATAGCATTTTAGGGGGTAGAAATATTTTTTACAGAAAGAAAATGTAAGAAGTATTAGAAATTATTCCATTATTTAGAAAAAATAAAATTATTTGCAATTTAATAATTTATAGTTGTTGACTTTAATTAACTGAGGACTTGAAGAATATATTTTTCAATTAGTGTATAGTTATTTTTAAAACTTATACTGCTTAAAACATCTTAACTGAAGCGTTTATTTAAGGATAAATAAGTGGAAAGTTTTTGTCAGATTAAAAAGAAGAAACATTTAGAAGTGATAGGGAAAAACTACAAATAAGGCAATGGAATAATAAGTGATCAACCTCTTATGAATTAAATATTCATGTTTAATTTCCATACAGAGTTTAAAATTTTTTATAAATAGTTATTTTAAACATTTCTGTAAAGAGCAACTGAGAGGTATAGTGTGCAGTAAAGATTAATTTCAGTATCAGTCTTTTCAGAATGAAAGATAATAAATTCCTATCTCTGTTGAATAAAGGGTGAGGGGTGTTGCCATTTTTTTATAATTCTATCAGTCACAGTGAGTGCGTAGAAAATTCTCTAATTTCAACTCTTGCGCAATATGTATACGACCCCAACCAATTAAAAGTCCTTTCAAGGTAGTATGAATGATTTTTAACAACTTTCAGATATTCATTCTCTTGATAAGCGGAGTCAAAAATATTTTATTAAAATAATGCTTTTATATGACCCTATGTAATTATTAAAAGGTAAAGAGTCATATATTTGTTTGACATTAAACATTTTATTTCATTATAATAAGCTAGATGCAAAACTTCAGTAGTTCAAATTCGTAGGATAAACTAAAATAAAAATATGATACTTTGTCTCAATTTATAATTACTTTTGCATTACTAAATCAAATATTATGTGTTTAAGAGTATAGCAATAAAAATATGTTTACACTAATGTTTCACTTTTCCTACTGCTTACAGCTAATCGAATAAAGAATACACGAAAATATTTTTGTTCAAACTATTTGTAAATATGTTAGATGTTTTGATGCACATGAAAGCAATTGGTTAAAAAATATATTTTAGTCATTTAAAAATAATTAACTATTTTTTTAAATAAAAGTATTGGTAAAATAATCTCAGTAATTTTTGTAATTAAATGAATTTAATTTTAATTAAATGTATCCAAGTAATTTTTGGAAAATTTGCTTAATAAAAAGTAATATTACTCCGTAAAAATGCATAAAAATACTTTAAAACACTTAATAATAAAATAAAAACATTATTATAATAAAAATATCACACTTTTTCTAACTTCTTTTGTTGTATCAAACGATATTTGTTGTATTGTTTATTTTATTAAACTTTACATTCAAAACAAACAATTTAAGCAATTTATGAAATCACAAAAAAATGTAAGTTTTTGTAATTAGTATCTTACCGGGATTTTATATATTTTTTATAGAATTAATATACTATTTATTAATCAATTTGTACTTTTCATAATCTAAACTTCTTCTCAACATAATTTCAAAAATAAAAGTTAAAAAGTAAAATTGTATAACAAAATGATTACTTTATCAGAAATGATGAAGTTTTCTTTTATCCATTTTTTTTTCATTTAATCTTTTACATTTTTTTATCCTCACAAAAATATTCCACACTTTATTTAATAAAAAAATCTACGCAACTTTATCAACACATGATGAGGCAGTTTTTTACTCTTTCAATCAACTCCACCAGTTATCTTCAATGGAAGTTACCCTGTGTAACCATAGCAACGGCAAGGGTTGAATCAAGTAGTACTATTCGACCCGAGCATAAAGTTATATGGGTAAATGTGAGCACAAGATTACTCCGACAAAAAAGCACAAATATATATAAAGCTGGAACGAAATCTGCACTTTTTTATATAGAAACAACTAGAATTGTAATCTGTTTCTAGCTAAAAAATCTTACTCTGTAATTTTATCTTTTTTTAATTCATATCATATTTTGCGTCTATTTTCTATCGTACAAAACCCATTTGGAGAATATTTGGCACCAAGTCAGCGCTAAATGATTTATATTCCATCATTCACAAAAATTATTTAAAATAAATGACGAGAAAATATTTTATTTTAGATACATTTGTGAGTATTTTTAACTTAACACTTTTGTGTTACATAAATTTAATAAAATCTATATAAAAAATTTTAAGAACGATTAAAATTATTTATTTTACTGACAAAATTAATTAATTTCAATCAAAAATTTAATTCCATATATAATGCAGAAATACTTATTTAAAATTGGATTAATCAATAAAACTCTAGAATCAATTTTTGAACATTTTTCAGAGATTATTATTTACATATTTTGGTACATTCATACACACATATAATGATAACTAAATAATTACAATTTTAATCTTTTTATTAGATTATAGATTGATTATCCTTGTTAAAATTTTGAAATAAAACTTTTACAGATACATATATTTTTCTATTAATTTAATTACAGTTACAGATAAAATATGAATGTGGCAATATGCTGTAGTACAATGACAGGTTACAAGAATATCCATCTTTAAATAGTAGAAAGAGTGACAGCGATGGCACCTTACATAGAGGGCGACCAGTAGGTGTGTCATAGTAACCGCGAGAGGGAGTTTTCGTATTTTAGAAACAAGGAGTAAGCAGAAGATCCCCAGACATGGCATGATACTCCCAGAGGTATCATTTCACATGAAGGACATTGCGACCACTGCATATTTAAATGCGCCCCAACGCACCATTAGCGAACTCAACGGATCTTCGATTGAGTCGGGATTTGAACCTTCCGATAATGAGAACGAACTCCCTAACTAACCATGCCACCGCGGCTACTGAATGTGGCACTTTATTTATACTTAAAAGAAAAATACCATTTTGATTACTATGATCTTATTTCAGTAGATAATAAGATAATATGACTTTTTTCAGTAGATAATTAGGAAGGACATTAAAGAGATACTAAAATACATAAGAAAAGAACAAAAGCAATCAAATATCAAAGATTCTAAGAGGATAAATATTCTTTTTTTCTAACAATAAATATGAAATGAATACAATGAAAAATATTGGGTATAAAATTTTTATAATGATTTTTAAATTAATTGATTTTTAGAAAATGGGGATTATATACTATTAGATGAGCAATGCGAAGCATGGTATATATTTGCATATGTCGCATACTTAACGTTAAGCATTTCTCGACAGAAACCCCAACACAATAAAGATTAAGATATATAATGTGCAAATATACAGCAAAACAGATTAGATAAATGATTTAAAATAACAATTGATCATATGATTATAGTTCAGAAAAAATGAGAAGGAAATGAATTTGACCCAACTGTCATGATATCTTTAATGTTAACAGATAACACGTAAATCTTAAGGTTAACGAGTTTGGAATATTCGCCTATCATCAAATGTTTTGTAATTCTGAACCACGGTCACAGGCGGTGAGGTCAGATTTGAGCTGGCATCCTCCAACACGTCTACAGCACACCAACGAAAGGACTTTGGACATCACAAATTATCGTCGACATACCCTCAACCCACTGAGTTGCCACAATCCAGTGAGGGAGAATGTGATCACCCTTCTACTCACCAGGATGAATGATGCTTCATTTCACTGATCTTACAGGAAGAGGCGTGAAGCTACTGAGTCGTTGGAGCTTTATTACATTCCACAGGTGGTACATACCATCAGGCATATTACATGGTCCGATGGTAAATTCATAAAATGATAGAGCTAATTGTGTTATGTCAGACACAGCTCCCGTATGATCCTTTTGGTGTATTTTTAAAATTTTTTGGTGATTAAAAATACCTCCAAAATGACGTAAGAGTTACGTCACAGTTCATAAAATGGTTGAAATCAATTGACAATCAAAAATTTAAATATTGCTATTTAAAAAGAAAATTCACTTTAATCATTTTATCTAATTATCCACACAAGAATTCTAATGAAAATGCGTAGTTAATAAAAAGTTGCAAATTGCTCCAAGATGGCGTTTAAAGAAGAGTTGCCAAAATAGAATGTTGTCGAATATCCTTAATATTCTCTATCGTTTTGACATAATAAGGGATGATAAAGCCTACGATAAATTCATCAAATTCAAAATAGAGCCAGAAGATTAGACGGCTTGTGTGCCATATCCAACATCGAATGAGAACATTTATAAATAAAATCATGAAATAATTACTTTGCGTTATTTTCAAGAAGAACGACTTTAAATTATGCTAGTTACTTATCAGGTAGGAAACAAGAGTTCTATTAACAAGCTCCTATTATATTCATTTATTATTTTATCTATTTTGTCACCGGATTCGTCATGGATGAAATATAAGTGGGATGAAATTTTTAAATGGTTGTCTGATATCTTAATCGGAATAGGAATTATGAATGATTGTTGAAGTATTTAAATTTTAATTATTAAACAAACTTTTCATCTTGATTATTAATTTTATAATTCTTAGTACATTGGTTGATCGGTTAACGAACATAATCCATTACAAGGCTATGCTCGTTTTCAGAATTGTTCATTAACCTATCATCGATTTATCACAGATTCTTTTGTGAAATAATTCGTTCTGGAGACCCTAAAAATTAAATTTAAAAAAAGGTAGAATTTTTTAGTAATTTTATTAAAAATAACACATATGTATTTTCTTGCATATTAATCAATCCTGTTCATTTTTTTGTTTATGGGGCATTAAAAAACATGTCCATTGTCCATGGCTTTTCTCTCTTTTCTAAGACTTTCTGGGAGCGATTAATAGCAATGCTGTTGTAAAGATTTCTAACTTTACTGATATCACCTTGGCCATTCTAAGACCGTTGCTCTGACATCCTCCCAGTTCTTCAAAGAATGAATGAAGGGGGATGCTCAAAATGAAATCACTTTTGGTTCTGAATGAAATCAAAACGGAAGTTGATGGTCTATTTTGGTTAATAAATATTCTATCGGAAAAAATGCTATTATAGAACTTTGAAGTTTAATATATAAGCAACATAATTCAAGAGAGATGAAAAAGGATTTTTGGTCCGTTGTGTTTGGCAACCCTGCACACCATGTTCCGAGAGCCGAAAAGTAAGTGTTAGTTAGAATTCGTTTTAAATCATCATCCGAATATGTATCCGTTGTCCGAACACAAAAATCTTTCGTAAAAGTGTTTGTAGTCCGATTTTTTCGTAGTCCGAACTGTTGATAAACCGATCACCCACTAAAATGATAGCTGCCGAAGAAATCTTACTACCTGCTAATAATTTTTATACTATGCTCAAAGCAGTATTAAAGGATATTGTAAGTTTTCTAAAATAACGGCATTAGCAATTTTTTGCAAAATGAAAGAAGAGAGTCTCAAATGCAAATTTTTCTCATTTTCAAACTTCACAGCATGGAAATTTTGAATTTGACATCGAAGACGATGCTTTAGCTGCAGCAAATGAGACTTGGCTTTCAACTTAATGTAAGAATAATCGACATTCAGCTTACGATTTTTTTTCGATGAATGCAATGTCTCAATGAAGTCATTTATCCAAATTAGAACCTTGGAAAGTCATTTGCCTCAGAAACCGTTGGAGTTTCACAAAGTGAGATTTCCAAGGTCTAAAACCGTGTTTTGAGACTTGAAATACAGTTCGAAGTTTAGGGCAAAGCAGTAGACATGCAGTAACGTTTAATGAAGACTGTTATTTAATGCAAACGCTCGGATACTTGTGCCACAGTTTTGACACAAACTTTCTAGAAATCGATTTCATGTTGTTGCAGCAGAGTGTACTGGAAGAGAAATGAGTTAGGTAATATTCTTTCGTATGATGAATGCCGTTTTTCTCCTCATTCTGACTATAGGCATATTTTCATATGGAGTGAGTATAGCACTGATAACAATCCTGCGTTCATGCACGAAAATTGCAGATTTAGTAATGGGGGGAGCTGAGGGTCTATACTTTCATCTCCTTTGATGGATGCACTTATTTCCATGTCTATTTGAAACTGAGAACTGTCTGACCAGTGTTAAATGAAATCCTTATATCTATTGTTGTCCCTTACGCTGAAGCAATTGGAGATGACTTCATGTTAATGGACGACAATGGCAGGCCACATCTTGCTAAATTGGTGTGAATGTTCTTTAGGAGGAAGGAATCATACGAATGGAATGGCCAGCGTGTTCTATGGTACATGAACCCAATAGAGCATGACATTCTGGAAAGTTAGTTTTGTGGATGAGTGTGGTGTCTATTTACCGCTTTTCGTAATTATTGCTAGACACCTAATTTTTATATATACAGATAATGATCGAATGAATAATAAGGGTTTTGAATCGCAAGTCGATTTCAGTTTAAGTATTCCCAATTGTCTTCGCATGGTTTATATTATTTGTATTTAATTAGAATTAATAAGGTATGTAAAATATTTATCCAATTTTTAAAAAAATTGCTTAAAATTAATTACAGGTTTATAATAGAGACTATAACAATATTGCCAGAATCATTGTTTAATCAAAATTTTAGTCAATAATACACTACATAAATATATAGCAAGGCAAAAAGAATTAACTGGAATATCACATTAGGTACAATGATTCTAATATAAATATATTTACATTTTTCATTCATTAATAATAATTACACTTTAATATATGCAAAGAAAGTAAATGGGACAAGTTATTGATACATATCAATATATAAAAAATAAGCAATTAATATGGATTTTCAAGCTAGGGCCAAATTAATTAGATATATAAGATATAAACAATCCATAAAGGCAATTAGGACCATATTATCTATTTATTTAACAATATTATTATTTTCATTTAATTATAAGCTACAAATTTTTAATTATGAGTTATTAAATTAAATTTCTCAAATACTAATAGTTGGTTTCAATTGGAGAACCGCCCTTGGTTTATGGAAATTTTTTAGTTCGAAAGGGATGTATGGTTCAAGTGTCATTACTTCAGAATTATTTATTTTACATAAGTTATTATAAAAATTTAATGTCAAAAAATTTTATGTAGGGGGTGATGGTAGTCATTCCCAAGTTGGTTTTAATATGCTCATTTCTAAAATAACATTGGGAGTTAGAAATAAGTCTTAGAAGCTTGTTTAGCTGGGCTTCCAATATTTTTAAATTAGTATCACATGCTCCTCCCCAAATTAGAGAAGCATAAGTAATTATTGGTCTAAGACAGGCCTTGGATATTAAGAGTTTGTTTCCTAAGGAAAGCGAAGAGTTGGAGGCCAATAGGAGGGAGGTAGAGGGTAGTTTTATTGTGATGAATTTAGCTCTTATTTTGATAAAATAATAGCTACATGTGAGACGGTTATCCATTGTGACCTTTAAGTAAACAACACTGGGCTGCCAGAGAATCTTTTGGGGACATTCTAGGATGACGAATTGCTGAACGCCTACCACCCCCACAAACTCTCCAAGAACTGGAAAGAGCTCTTTTGGAGGAGTGGGAAAAGATACCCCAGCCCCTCATTAACAGCCTAATTGATTCGATGCCTCAAAGGTGTTCAACATTGCTGGCCATCCGGGGAAACCATACCTCCTTCTAAAAACGATTTTTTTTTTAGGAAACACCTTTTTATTTGTTTTCTCTTAAGCACAAATTGTGTTTTTTTTTCTTTTGTACCCAAATGCTCAATAAAACAAATTTTTTTACCAAACAAGTGTCATCTTTATCTCATATAGCCTACTACGTCTATCGATAGTGTATCAATCAATCAAATAGTTTTCAGGTGCAAGATCAAGTTTCAACACCATTTAATTGTTTGAGCAGTATATCTCCCCACTTGAGTGAAAGTTACTTCTTGCGAATAAATTCACTTTAATCACAGTTTTTTAGTGTATCATTGTTCATTTTATTCTATATGACTAGTACATCTTTCATTGTTCATTATATATTTCCTATAGTTGTGTTTTCATAAAGAGTTGTGTAATTTCAACTCTTTATGAAATTTTTTATTATACTCAAATAAGCAATGGAAAAATAATTATTAATTATAGTAAAATTACTTTTTCGAAAATTAAGAAAAAAAGTTATACATCATGAACATAAAAAGTTTGTAAACCATTTTTTAAATAAATTTTTCATTGGAATTTACAAGATGGCTCTGTTTCTTAAGTTTAAAATAATGTAGTTTAACTCTCGAAGTACATTAATGATATCAACTTGTTATTATCCACTGCAGTGAAATTTTTTTAATTTTATATTGGTGTACAACAGTTTAAACTACTGAGTACAGTTGGCATGGTAAAATTATAACTATCCAAATAATAGCGATGCTTTACGATGACGTAAGCCAATTAGGAAACTTAATTCAACACTTTCTAATTTACATAAAATATTAGGGACATATTAGTGAACCCTTGCATTTTAAATTAATAAAAATGAAATAACTCTTACTTTTATTACAGCTGATTTATTGTAGTAATTTGTTATTCATTTTCAATCAAAAATGAGTAAGAAAGTGCTTTATCAAAATTTAAGTATTTTAATGAAAATATAGTGATTGATAATGTATATGCATTAATAAGTATAAAATTGCAACATTATAGAAGTTTAAAATCCTTCAATAATTACAAATTCTGGTTAAATTATCAAACGACAATTTATTCATATAAAAAGAATAGTCATTTGTGTTTTCTAAGTTTATAAAATAATTCATCTCATATAAATCAATTAAAAAATAATTTATATTTAACAAATACAATTTATTTCTGGTGTTATAAGTTATAATCAAAGTCTAAAATAATTTTATTTATTTTTAATAATAGTTTCTTACTCATGATATAACTTTCGATATAACGATATAACTTTAAAATTAATTCGTACAAAAAATAAGTGTGAAAATTCCAAATTTAATATAATAATAATTAATTAGTCTACTAAATATAAAAACAGAAAACTAGTAACTACTTTTTAGTCTACTAAATATAAAGACAAAAAATATTTGGCTCACTGAATTTTCTAAATTATGTTCTAATAAATCGTTAGACTCACAAATATTTTGTTTATTCACACATTGATCTAAGTATTGTATACTTTATTAAAAGGACAATCGAAATTGAATTCGAAAATGCATTGACTTCAAACAAATGAATCATAAAATTAGACAGAAAGAGATGTAATATCTTACCAAATATATATGCATTGTGTATGATATATTTAAAACAACTGAATAAATATTCTAAAAATGTTATTTAAACAGCCACATTTCCTGTCCTATTTTCCATAAGATATTCAGATATCAGAATGAAATAGAAGTTAGCAAGATTTAAGATAAATAGCTATATTTGTAAGAAAAATTAAGATAAAGGAATAGTTTTGCTATTTTTTATTGTTCTTAACTAAATGTTTTATCTTGTTTAATAAATTCATAATAGTTTCGTAGAAATTTCTCAGAAATAAATAATGATTTTGTTTTTGGAATTAGCATATTTGGCATACAACGCAGTTAAAGAAAAAGGAAGAAATAATATTTTATGGAAAATTATTTGAATTTAAAACAAATGTTTTGTATTTCAAGGATACCTGACAAAAGTGAATTTAAATATGCATTAAATTTGCTTTAATTTATCCACTGATATTCCTCAACATTATCCATTTATTTCATATGTTGCCATATGCCAAAAAAATTCTATATAAATTACTTTTTGTTTATAGTAATCTATATTTACAACCAAAACACTTAAAAGAAAATAAGAAATCATCTTTCTTATATTATACAACATACACACATAACAATTTGCTTTATCTCAAGAACTAGATAATTATATATATATAACTAGCAATATTACTTATATATGCAATTTGACTAGAAAATTGTTATTTTTGTCAACTTCGTTTAATGACTAAATAAAAAATAATTTATCTCTTTATATATAATCGGACTGATTTTTTTAAAACTCCCCTTATGGTATCTGCTCTATGATCCAAAATTTTCATATTATAACATTTTTAGTTAAATATTTATAATGATGTATCTTGCTCATGTCAGCTTTCATTTCTGTGTTTTACAAATTATAATTTTTTTTACAAATCTATCTTCAATGCAAATCACTTGTTATGGATAAAAAAGTATGCAATTTTGCCTTAAAATATACAGTGTAGTCTGATTCTCTTTCTTAGATTTACACTTTACACGTGATAATCAATTGATTGAGATGTACGTTTAAAAGATTTGTGTGTGTGTGTGTGTGTGTGTGTGTGTGTGTGTGTGTGTGTGTGTGTGTGTGTGTGTGTGTGTGTGTGTGTGTGTGTGTGTGTGTGTGTGTGTGTGTGTGTGTGTGTGTGTGTGTGTGTGTGTGTGTGTGTGTGTGTGTGTGTGTGTGTGTGTGTGTGTGTGTGTGTGTGTGTGTGTGTGTGTGTGTGTGTGTGTGTGTGTGTGTGTGTGTGTGTGTGTGTGTGTGTGTGTGTGTGTGTGTGTGTGTGTGTGTGTGTGTGTGTGTGTGTGTGTGTGTGTGTGTGTGTGTGTGTGTGTGTGTGTGTGTGTGTGTGTGTGTGTGTGTGTGTGTGTGTGTGTGTGTGTGTGTGTGTGTGTGTGTGTGTGTGTGTGTGTGTGTGTGTGTGTGTGTGTGTGTGTGTGTGTGTGTGTGTGTGTGTGTGTGTGTGTGTGTGTGTGTGTGTGTGTGTGTGTGTGTGTGTGTGTGTGTGTGTGTGTGTGTGTGTGTGTGTGTGTGTGTGTGTGTGTGTGTGTGTGTGTGTGTGTGTGTGTGTGTGTGTGTGTGTGTGTGTGTGTGTGTGTGTGTGTGTGTGTGTGTGTGTGTGTGTGTGTGTGTGTGTGTGTGTGTGTGTGTGTGTGTGTGTGTGTGTGTGTGTGTGTGTGTGTGTGTGTGTGTGTGTGTGTGTGTGTGTGTGTGTGTGTGTGTGTGTGTGTGTGTGTGTGTGTGTGTGTGTGTGTGTGTGTGTGTGTGTGTGTGTGTTTATTCTATACAATTTAAATAAGGTCCTTAAAATAAGGTCCATAAGGGAATTTCAAGCCAATACAAACATAGATGTCCTTAAAATGTCCTTAAGCAATTAAAACCAATAAACTTTTAAATTGAATGCAAGGGAGGTAACTATTCAACAGGTGGATGCACATTTTAAAACTAGAGATGCTCAGCATATTTTAAGTTACCAGAAATTCCTTGAATGTCAAATTCAACATAATATTAACTTAAAATTGGAAATATAAAAATGAACTTTTGAATGACTCCAAAATGTGATAATTTATTTTGATCACTGAAATCAACAAAAATAGAAAGAACTTTCTAGAAAAATATGAATATAAGTAAGAACTATATATATATATATATATATATATATATATATATATATATATATATATATATATATATATATATATATATATATATATATATATATATATATATATATACATAAAGTAGATGTTTAGAGAAAAGTATTATTTTAAAAAAGAAACCTAAACAATTCTTTGTTGAAATTCTTGTTAATATATTTAACAAATAAAAAAATTCATGACCTTTAAAATGTTATTTACCATTCAAATAAAACATAAACTAATGCTGTTGCAACTTATATATTTTAGTTGTCTTTGTTTCCTTTTAAGAAATAAGAGAATAGTAAAATTCGAAAGAGTTAAGGAAACAAATTTCTCACTTCAAGTGAAAGACAAAAGCAAACTTAAAGTATAAACATAAATCCCATGTCCAGTTCGTGTTATCGTTTGAAAGGAGCTATAGTTCTCCTCAACTCGACTAGAGTACGATAAAAAAGGCGATTACCGTCGAAACATGATGCTTAGCCGAGTATATAGGCGCTTATGCTTCCGACGAGTGTGTTGTTTCCCTTCTCTACATTTGCAATATTATTATTCAGCTGTCTGTGATATTTTTTCTTTCCATTGAAAAGGAACGTGGACGGTGATCCTCTTACAATAGTTTATGAGATTTTCTGAGAAACATGAGGAAGAAGCCATATGAGTATTATTCTTGAAGCTTGTTTGTTTGGATTAGGACAATGGAATGGCATCGCTTAGAGTTTGTCGAGAAAAAACTGTATTGATATGTTAATGCGATAAAGAGATTAACATTTAAATTTGCTTTTAATCATGCGATTGCTAAGAGGAACAATTTAAAATGTTTTGTAAAGAAAAGATTTAAACAATAATGTTGAAAACTTGATTCTTCTGTATAATTTGTACATTGAAATTAATTTGTTTCCCTATATCGATTTTTTTTTTTGCTGAATAGTTTAAAACTATTTTAAAATTTTTTTTGCTATCAATTTAGCTATGTTTTTTAGTTATATTATGTATACATATTTTTTTAGACATTTAATTGTATTTTGATATTTAAATTTTTATAGTATACTGAAAGTCTTCAGTTTTGAATTACTTTAAATCTGTATTTTTTAATGTTTTTACTTCAATGTCAAATAAAACTAAAAATAATGTTAACTTAAAACTTAAATGTCAAATAAAACTTAAAATAAATGAAATCAAAAATGCACTTATTCCTTTGGAGACTATAATTATTGAATTACTTTGAAGTATTTGCTTTAAGACAGTAATAATAACTTTTCATCAAACTTTAACGTGTTTAAGTCTTATCATGTCTAAAGTCACAACATTTTATTCCGAAAAAATAGATTATTCATTCTTACAAATTAAATATCAGGATTTCTATGTTTGAATAATATAATGTTAACTGTATTCGTCTTCAACATACATATTTGTTGACAAATTCCAAAAATAAGATTACGTGGCTAACAAAAGGTTATTTAACCAAAAATAAAAAGGAAATACAAAAATTAATTACGGAGCATATTTACTGATCAATTTACTGATTTTTTTCGCTATAACAACGAAATATTTTGAGCCTTTATATGAAAACATGATTTATCTTCTTAACTCATATTTGAAAATATTACTGCCTTTGACATTATGCAACCTTTCTCCATACGTTTTTATATCACTACCTAAAGTGTAACTTTGTTCAAATATTTGCTCTTCTAATGTTGAAAGAAAATTAAATATCAATTATATTTCAAATTAAGGTAAGTGCTATTTTATATTATTAGTTTATACTTCCCGTTTCAACTTTTACTGCTTTTCTGGAGTTTTGGGAGAAGCATTGTCATGTTGGAGGATGACATAAACACTCTCAATTTTCCATATACATATAACCTATATAAATTTTATACATAGAAATTCCTTTCCTTTCTAATAAATCGTAAATTTTACCAGCAAATTATTCACACAGATAAGCACACGTTAATATATAAATGTTTTTCATATCTTTGTAATTTATTTGTGGATAAAAATTTTGCTTAGAACCATTTTTACTAATTAAAACGATATACTCTTTTCATCTTGCTTATACATGCAATATTTTAAATTCTTTTTAAATAAAAAAAATGGTTTTCCGTCAATATAAGAACAATATTTATGATATATTGATCATTAAATTTTAATTTTTCAGTAATCTATAAAATACTAATATTTAATGAAAAACTATGATATAAAAACATTCATTATATATAAAATGAATTGCCTTGGCTTCCATATTTGGCTTCAAAACTATATATTAGTGAAAATGATTTAAAAACATTTTAAAATAAATTTTAGTGGAATCCAAATTTGCATTAAATATAATGTGGATTGATTTATTTTTTAAATACTATCTTACTACCTTTAATTGTTTTTCCTTCTTATATCGGAAGTAAAATAAGATCCTGAAAATGAAATTAATAGAAGCACTAATATATAAATCACACAAACCAATACATATCAAATTAACAAAAATAAATTTTACTATAATTATCATCATTAATATTGAGTTTTATTTTTACTTTGCCATTATTCATCATTCATTATTTTTTATCTCTTATTTTTAGCATCAACTGTTCTTTAGTCTTTTATTTTTGTCATAAATACATTTATTTCCCTACACTTTTCTCTTAGTTACTAGAAAAATATAACTTTTTGACTAATGTATATGCTACATTTTTTGTCCTATCTGCAGCAAAAAAAGTCATGTCTAATTTATATTATTTTGATCATCTACTGCGTCAATATATTTTTAAATGTCATCAAAAAATGGAGAAGCTGTTTTGAAATCTTAGTTTTTGAATTTATTTATGATAAGTTATATAAATATTGTAATAATTTTCTTGTCCTTTTTCAATTTAAATCAGTTCGAAAACACACTATACTATATTGTTAAAATGCCGAAAATATTAAATGCAATATTTATGGAAAAAAAAACCACATGTACCATTTTTGGAACGGTATTAAGAATTTACGTAATTTATAGAATCTACAAAATCATAAAATTTTTTTAATCATTTTGCTAATTTAAAAAGTTTTTTATCTTATAGTATTTAAATAACTTGCATATTTGTAGGAAGGAAATTTAAAATTTTGAAAATTAATGTCGAAACTGTATTACGTAAAGATGCTTAATTTCCCTGTAAAGATTACTTAAATTCATTTTCTAATAAGTATTTCCTTTATTGATTAATCAATTATCTCAAGTTATTTTATGTAGGGGTATTCAATTAGTTCTAATGTGTGCAAAGGAAGCAAATATGCTCAATCTTGTTGAAAATTTCATTGTTTCGAATAGCGCCGTCAAGATTCAATTTATGATCAATTTGAAAATATATGTATATATATATGGATTTACTGCTGTTATTTTTAAAAATTTTTTTATTTGAAACTCAATTTTAAAATATTTATATTCGATTAAAAATAGCACGAAATTCTTTTAAGTAATGTGGCATCAATTAAAAATAAGCCCCGTTTTATTCGTAACCATTAATAAAAATAAAACATGTTTTTGTTACTGGAAAACTGATGGAGCAAAAAATATAACTGGAAAATAGCAAATATATTATGTTTCTGTATGTTCTCATCAAAAAATAGTAATAATTTTCTTCATGTGAACATAGAAATATTACTATAATATGAACAAATCATTTATTAAAGCCAAATTGGCGAAACAAAAAATAAAGTTGATTGATATACTTTTGCAACACAAATCCGCTTAAGCACAAACAAAACAGATTTATTTACTTGTGATTCTTAACATCTCTGTCGACTATAGAAAATAATCACAAAATCAATTCCAATTTAATCTAAAATTTTGTGCGACAAGGTAATTTTCTGATGGGAGCATAATGTTATAATCTGAACAAACCGTCAATTATTTGTGTGTGAGGATGAATTTCTGAAGAGAATATAGGTATGTAATTATAATATGAATATATCATCAATTAAATCGTAATCGAAGTAACAAAAAATAAATCTTGGTATGCTTCTGAGACGTAAATCCATCTAGAGCACAAAATGGATTCATTTGCTTGTGATTCTTGATATCTCTGTTGAATATAAAAATAATCACAAATCAAATTTTGATTTGATCTTAAATTTTGTATGTGAAGATAATTTTTTTATGAGAATATACATAATTATAATTTGAACTTATCATCAATTAAAACCAAATCAATGTAACAAGATAAGAGTCTTGTTAGACTTCTGCGACACAAATTCGTCTAGAGCACAAAATGGATTCATTTACTTGCGATTCTCGCTATCTCTTCTGAGTATAAAAAATGACCACAAAATCAATCTTGATAGGACATATGTACACGAGGTAGATTACAGTTAGTTCTGGAGCAAGCCAAACCAGGAAAAAAACAGGAGAAAATACATCTCCGTCGATAGAACTTTAATGGAAAGACGTGACTCTTTAACGTTGCCGGAAGGGAATGCATTACTGGATGAGCCACCAACTTATTTATTTACGACGCTGGATGTTTTTTCTTCACTTGCGGTTGGCAATAGAGATATGGGTTGGAATCTTTCCTCTCTGCACACTTGCTGGAGAAAAGAGATCCGTGAGCGTATAGAGAGGAATTGCTCCGGAAATCTATTAGAGAGTTTTTGGTACCAGTGTGTACACATCTCTTCCTCGGAATATGAATAGAAAAAAAAGAGAATAAGGTGGAATTTTGTATTTTTTATGAGAAGACGGTTGGAGCAATGGCTGAATTTCTCTGCGGAATTTGAGTGGTTATTCTACTGCGAAAACATGTATTCACAGAAAAGTTCACTAATGCATTTCTTTTTTTTTCCTCGAGTTTTTTTTTCTACCAATCTTCAACGGAAAAAA